>JAFMTC010000520.1:80023-102072 GCA_018845635.1 Nicrophorus orbicollis
TCGAACTTAACACAAACGCCCTCGTCGGGATCAATTAAAACGCCAACGCCATTCCGTCCTACATCAAAACCGCCCTATCCCGTTCCCCGCCGAAAATCCTCTTCCACCTAGCCCCGCCAATCTGTTGCTTCCTTTCGTGCACACTGTATATACGTATTGAAATCAGTGCAAATTGTAAAATAACTAAATGCAACATGTTTCCATTTCATAAACGCACCGACAAAGAGCGATCTATTTTCAACGATTCTCTAATAAATTATTTACCAAAAAGAATCTTCCTTTCAAGAGCTCAGTTGTTAGCCCTTTGGCCCTATCTGGACCAATAAATATGTTGAAATAATAGCAACAATGTAACTTTTTGCGTACCTTTATATAATCATTCAAAACAGTTATTACATAGTAAAAGCAACAAATATTTATTAAATTATTGATATAATGATGCTAGAAAGTTATTAACAACGATTATTGTTTACAATTTGTAATGTATGAACTTAGTTCTTCAAAGAAAACAAATTGATTCATGAAAATTTTGAGATTTTGAATTACATCATTTTGAACTCATTTTCTCATTTTCAATAGCCCTTTGCAGCAAAATAATGTTATTTTCTTTGTATTTCTTCAATATTAATTATATTTTTATGTAATTTTAGTTGCAATCAATGTTATTATCTTTTTATTAAATTTAGAATTAAATTTCATGTTACATAATACCAAATGAATACTGGAAACCCATATAATTGATTCGCTATTCCATTACAATTAGTACATAGTAATTAAACTAATGACTAGGTGAAGCAATTACTATAGTAATTAACTGAACGCAAGTAGACTTTTTATATTTCAATTTAGGTGTTAATTAATTAATTACATCACGATTTTTTCTAACGAACTCACAAATGCAATTTTAGAAGACATATAATATTTCACAGATTTTCTTTATTTTATTTACAATCTGTATATATAAATCATATGAGAAAATCCATTTACATTTACATTTAAAAATAAAAATACTTTGATAATTAAATAGTGAAAAAATATAATTATTCAGGTAATTAGAAATGAAAATATAGTTTAATTTTATTAGCAATTGAAAATTAAATAATATTTAGTGATTTTCAAACATTTGAATGAAAATATTGATTCATTTAATTAAAATTTAAAGGTATTATTTTATGATTTTAACAGTTTCAAATAGAAATATTACTTAATTTCAGTTGATTTTCTAAATTATTGTAAATAATATATGTTTATTTGCAGGTGTAGGTGTATTAAAATATGAATTAATTGCATTAAAATCTGAATTTAAAAAAAGTGATTTTATGGTTGAAATTAGTTTGGTGATTTCTCAAAAGATTTCTTTATAAATTGAAATGTAAAAAATGAAGCGATTTCAACTGGTTCATTAAAATTTAAATTATAAGCATTGCAGATGATATGTAAAGCTAATGGAATAATATGAGGTAATGCTATTTTCACACATCCAATATTAAATTTGAGTCGAATAATTTACGAGTCCGAGCGAGATACCGAAAACTTCGGTGTTAATTTAATCTTAGTGGGAGCAGCGTCGGAATTTACAACTTTACGATGTGTTCGCATATAGGAAAAGTTGGTGGATGCGCCGGGTAGTCAAAATTTTTCGGAAGTTCCCTGAAGAATTTATAGTTTGCGTGGGGGGGCCTTCATTACCTTTTATATTTTGTAATAAGCGGAATATCGCCGTGCGCCCAGCAAACAAATTCCCATTGTAAATAACAATAAATCTCACTCGCAACGCAATCTCTCTGCGACAGACTCGAAGAACCGCACCGTCTCCGGTGAAGATGTGTACAGAAATGTACGCATATATCGTAGATCATCTCCGGCTCGAAACAATTTATCATGTCTCCGGTTCCCGAAATGGAGCTCAGGTGTTAACTACCAGACCAAACATCTAAATATTTCAGTAACCACTTTCACGCCTATTTACACTTTCACGTCTACGACACAACCACGGCAAATATTTCCATAACGCCGACGAAGTATACACAACAACAACATCAGATCATCTAACATTATAAGCTTCACACTTACACTGCTTACATATTTCATAAACATTAAATCTTAATTTTAATCTACAAAAACTTCTTTTAAAGGTAGAAAGACAATAGCCCTTTGGCCCAAACTAGACTAATAAAGATGTTTAAATGAAATATAAAACATAAATAGCATTGTATTTCTGCCAAGGGTCCTAATTATATAGTTGAGATAATAATAGTAACAAGGTAGAAAGACCTTAATTTGGATCAATAAATAAAAAATGATGAAATTTTTAATACAGGATTTGTAATAAGGGTAACAATATTTGGTATATAGTTAATTTGATTATAGTAAGACATGTGTCCACAGTGTTCAATTTCTTAGAAGATTCGTTCAGTATGAATATCGAAACTAGTTCGTGTCTTCAGCGAAATCCGGGCCAGGCATTGAGTAGCCAGCAATAGGATATGGGATTACGGGATTACGCCATTGTCAAATAGCATTAGCCTTCGGGATAACAAAGATTGTGCGGTCCGGGGGCTCCGCAGCTCTCCCGAAATCCTCCCTTATAAAACATTGAACACTCCGTGCTGTCCCGTTCATCCCATCCACCCTTTCTCTCCAACTCCACTCGCCGTAGTCTCATTCCACTGTTCATTTTCTTATCCGGCGATTACAAGACCCAGTTAATTATAAAATAGTTTTTTTCCAACGTAATTCCGCACCCCTCACTCGAAAATTTCCAGTGGCGTTCGTAAATCAGTGGGTGGGAAGTGCACAGCTGTAAACGACCGGCGGCACACAATAATATGCATAATGCGATTTGGATGAAACGGCGCCGTTCAATTGGCGTTGTTTACAAAACCGTTCTTCAAACGGGATATGATTTATCGGTTTTTCGCGTTCGGATAATGGAAAGCCTGCGTCGCGAAAAATGGTGTTTTTGGATGGAATCGATTCGCGAAAATGCGATAAACAAAATAAAATAACGCTGCAAAGTGCGACAAAGAGAGACAAAGGGAAAATGAGAATGAAAAAAGGGTGTGAGAGAGAGAGATGGTTGGTTTATGTGTATATATGAGTACATATGGAAATAATCGCCAACAATGGAGCAGAGCAGAGAGCCCAGTTTCGGAACAGCTTTTCGGCCGAATTTCAATAGCCAATATTTTATAAACTTCCACGGATATCTCCTCTATCTGGGGCCCATTCGCGAATTTAATGGCCCCTGGAAATGGCCGCAATTTAAAACTCACTATTTCGTGAATGCCGGATTCGCCGTATTTCATATCCCTACACGAATTTGCGTAATATATTTTAATTTAAACTCGTTCCCTACTCTTATAATTAATATTACCCATAATTTACTTGAAAAAAGATTAAAAAAAATAAATAAGATATTCATTTGAACGTCGCTCGGTACAATCTAGAACTATTCATAATTGTAATATGTTTCATTTTTCAATATTTTACTAAATTGGAAGCAAATTACCAGAAAATAACAATATATATAAAGCTAAAGGTACTTACATCTTTATGCATGAAAATTCAAATTTTGATTAGAATATTTATACATTAAATTAGCATTACTGGTTGTAGAGTAATATAACTAAATGTAGACACATCATTTGATAAAGCAAAAAGTTCAAAAGTTTCAAATTTGTTAGCAAAATACAGAAGAAACTGAATATTGGACTTTAAATGTAATATTGAAAAAATCTAATTAGCAAGATCGTTTGTCGAGTAATATACGAAAACGTAGGGACACTGCTTTTTGAGACTTTAGAAAATAGTTTTTCAATTTTGTGAGCAAATTACAAGGAAACAGTAAACTAGATGTAATTGGATATTGGCGACTAAATATTTGAGTTTAATATAAATATAAAATCATGGCTTGTCGAGTAATACACTAAAAACTGAAGACACTGCTTTTTCGAGAGATTTTCTTTTTTTCAATTTTGAAAGCAAATTACAGGTAAATGATGACAGTTACAAGTCTGGATTTACATATATTTTAAAGACATAATATTTGTGTTTAATTAGAATCTTCAAACACCTAATTAGCATGATCGGTTTACGAGTAATACACCAAAACGTAAAGTCACTGAACTTTCGATACTTAAAAAAATATGGTGTTAACTTTCGTAGCATATTGCTGAAAAATAATGAGAGTTATAAGTCAAGATTGTCGACTAATACATCAAAATCTAGAGCAGTTACTCTTTCGACAACATTGTTTCCATTTTCAGAACATTTTACAGGAAAACGGTGAAAGTTATTAGTCTGGAATTAAGTTTATGATGAAGCACAGAGATTTGACTTGAACTTGATATCAGGATTAGCCACTTTTAGGAAAGTTAAAATTGATTGTTTTATCTGTGAAATGAATATACAAGAAAAGTGCTAATTACGAATCTAAAGTATCTACTTATTAAAGCTTAAACATTTGAATCTATTTAGTGTATAAAACTGTTCCTAAATCTCTTTTTATTGTAATAAATTGTTCACCTTTTGAATCTCGTATAAAAATATTCTGGTAGCTTTAGGATATTAGTGTATGTGTAGATGTTTTATACAAATATTTTATACACATATATGTGCGTATATAAAAATATTTTCGTGGTGTATCTCTCTACGTACTACTTCTCTCAACCGTCTTGTATATGTTTCGCTTTTCTTTTCTTCCCTTTATTTATTTTTATTTTCTCTTCTATTCTCGTGGCTCCCGGGGGTGTGCTTATATAGCAGCATCCATATAACAAGACCGAGTATTATACAGTCCTGCAAAGGCAACCCCTGCAGTGAATCACTGCCCGTCGCCATAATAGTTTTCCATCCCTGCACTGAACGCACTTTTTTATACGCCACGGAAACGCTTAAACCCTTAAGAAGCTCACGGGGATGATTCTCGAAGCTGCTGCTGCTGCTGTGACGCCGACAACAACAACTTAAAGAAAAAGGAACACGAACGAAAATATTTTATTTATCTTTCGCCTGGAGCGAAAAAAGTTTCTCTTTTCAAAGAGGGCTGGGGGTGAGTAAAAGAAAAGCGCAAATACTGGCCGGTGGAAGGTGGCTTTGATCAATCAGCTCCCTTTCCGTTAATCCTGCACCCTCGCACCGAATTTATGGTAAGTTCCCGTTGGAGGGTCAAGCGTCTTACGCCAGTTAAGTCCTTTGTTCCCTCATAAAGACAAATGAAGGGATTTGCACTCATTTTATAGCCGAACGTCGGGCTCGGATGATGTCCTTTTTCTGTTCGTATTTACGCGCGAAACGTTCCGGAATTGATTCCCGCCGAAGGGTGGAGGAAGGAAGGAGGCGGCAACCGCCAGCAAGATAAACACCCCATTACGAAACATATTTCACGCGCGCATTAAACACGCCCGATTTATTCCCGAACATAAACCTATTAACAAAAACATTGATAACCTCCGGCGTTTTCAGACCCTCGTAAACCACAATTTTACTGATTACCTTCACTACTTAATACAGTTGACTCTATTAACACCTCCCAGATCATTATTAATCATCTAAATTATATCACATCACATTTATTCATGCAACAACAACAAAAACGGTTGATTGATGAGTATTTTTAATAAATTTATTTGTTCTTTTTTGCATCGTTCTTCCGTTCCATTTACTTCTGCTGGGAATGAGTTGTGGCTCGTTAAGGGCCCTCGCGCGCCCAGTTTCGAATCACGTCTTTTGCTACCAACACTGATTTACTATTGTGGAAAAGTGCAACGCTCTCATATTTCACACTTAAAATATCGCCCCCAGATATCCGCAAGAATATTACCAACCCTTACGTTTTTCAAAAAATGAAAGAAATGCAAAAAATTCATACCAAAAAGTCATTTTGCAACTTACATAATAAATACTTTAAATGAATACATTTCGAGCGAAACATGTATTGTCCACATACTTTCATAACATTTAGTTATTTTGTAGGGGTTGTCTTTTAAGCACTTTCTGATAAAAATACAACACATTTTGCCGTCTTTTTTATATATGATTAAATACATACGTTTTTCTTTTTATTACTGGTTTTTGTAAGACTGTTTCAATTACAGTTTCAGAACATTATTTTGTAAGCTAGAAGCATTCAATAAGCAATATGATTCCTACTTAAGTCTCAAATTCAAAGCTGAATTGAATTTTCACTCTATCATTAAGAAAAAATATACATTTAAGTTTAATATAATTGAATGTGCACGTAAATTTATAATTATTTATAGTAACATAATAATTATATTTAAATTGTAATTGTGAATACTTCTCATTATCGTTATCAATATTCATGGTTGATAGCCCTTTGCCCAGCTTCTATTTTTCGCCTATAAATTGTATTATTTATATATATAAATCTTTCAATAAGTATCATTAAACATACTTAGTTTTTGGTCGGAAAATCATTTCGTTTTCTTTGTGTGAAAATGAATCTATTTTATAATAGAAGTACCGAATTTCGAATAAAATATGTAATAGTATTACAATTTTCATTATAATATGTTTACATTAATAAATTAAACATATAAATATATAATAATTTAACGTATTTGCAAACAAATGTCGAATTATTTATAATAGAAGAATCTTGAAATTTCGTTCATGTTTTTACACAGATATTAAAGTGTATGAACAATTCTAAAATGGTAATGAAAATAATGCATTTAATGATATGAATTTAACATCATTTCATCGAGTTTTTCATCTACGTTTTTCAGAACATGAAAAATATGATTTTTCTTTAAAACGTATATATATTTTTTTCATATCCAGTTGGAAATACGAGATTCCCAAAGCAAATAAAGCTGAAGCCCGAAAAAAAAAATCTAAACGTGTCCGAGGAAATGTTATGACAAATTGCGTATAAACTTGGAACAGGGCGTATTATTAATCTGTAACTTTTCCTCTCTCGCTGCTTTTTTCCCTTCTCCTTTCAGTCCTCGTCGTCATCTGCTTTCTTGCGTCTCCTCTATTTTCTTTCTTCCGCACTTTCCGTCGGACTTTTCCCTTCCTCCACCTCTCCAGCTCCATGTCGCTCTGGTCAACGGCGAAAGACAAACGACCCGAAAGATTGATGATTACAACAACCGTCTCTCTCTCTCAAACACACTCTTTCTCTTCCTTTCTCCACCCCCGTTGACGTCCAAATTGTAGTCCAGAAAATAAATTAATAATGTCCCTTTTCGCCTTGCTTCCTTCCTTCGCCACGTCTTCTGGCCTCTCCCTCCCCCCTCATTCCACGAGCTCAGTTTCTTTCTTCCACCCTCACTTTTTCTCTCCTGATCCGGGCCCATTCTCCCATCCAATGGTCCTACCCGCTTTTGTTGCGGGGCCCGCAATTTTTATTCCGCGCCAGCTCTCAAACTTGTTTGCGCAAGAAAAACACCCTTAATTACATCACATACAAGAAGGGCCACGGATTGAAAAGAGAATTGGGACACCCCGTTTTTTTTTATTTTCGTTATATTATTTTCGCTCCATCCTTTCTTCTTGGTATACGTGCGATCCCTTTTTTACTCTTGACAAAAGGTGATATCATTTGCGCAAACAATTCCGGGTGCCGAATATCAGCCAAGCTTTGATTTGATGGTGCATCGTTCACAGAAATTCAACTTTTGATTCAAATCAATTGAAGAAAGAAGATACTTTAATTTATATAAACATCACAAAACTTTGAATCTTTTTTTAATGACTAAATGTAGAAATAAACTTATAATTTAAAATACAGTAAAATTTATGTTAAGAATGGGTTGTATTATATATTAATACACTTTTTTAATATATAAATAGGGCAGAAACACCAATGGTTGTTGCATTGAATTGCAATACATTTTAATTGTAGCTGTAAGAAGCGATAATATGGAAAAACGGGTGAAAGTAACAAATCTGAAATCCTTTATTATTTGAATCAAATCGCATCGTAAACAATAAATAAATGAGAGCAGGATTTCTCTGGATATATCATTCAAATGAAAATACCTGGCCTCCTTTGATGCTTTGTATGTTTTATGTATAGTGTCTCTACTTTCCTCTCGTTCTTTTTCCACGATATTTCCAGAATCTGCGTTTCTTCGACGAACAATTTCCGATTGCGAATGTGTATATATGTGTGTGTGTAAGCAAAGTCTACTTATGCGAACATCCCATAGAATATCGTCGGAATACAAAGTATTTTCCGGATCGCATTTCTGTCGTTCCCCCTTTCATCTCCTTATTATGATCAATTCCCTACTTATCCATATTTTATCCTCTTCTTATGTGAACAACGTTGCGTCTCCGTATTTTCCTTTCTCCAGCGATACAAACGGGGGATGCAAGGGAAGGAAGGGGTGCATGAAAAATGGAGCCGAATCGTAATAATGATGATGATGAGGGGGCGGAGGAAAACGCTCATTGCTTCGGAATTGGCCTTCGGGAAACAATAACACGCCGCTACATTTACAAATAGATTGATCTTTGTCGTTTTCCCTTTATGAAAGGACCGACTGTTTTGCTTCTGGTTTCTCGAGCAGGGAATATATTTCTGGCAGAGCATAACAGTTTTCCCTTTATTACTCCATATAGTTGAAGTGTGTACATAACTTTGCTTATATTTATTGTTATTACTTAGTAGATACTAACTCACAGACTTCCTTATTAAACTGAAAATAGTCCAATGGAAATTAATAATTCAGGTTGAAATATCCAATGCTTCATAGAACAGTTTATACAGTTATTATATTAGTTATTGTCAGTAATTATATTAATTTTCACTACATATATTAATTAATCATCTGAATTTGTATTTAAACTAATTGAATATTATTTTATCTATTGTTTTAACAATATTCTTATAAATATAATTTGGATCTTAGTAAGAATGAAAATCAAGATTTTTAGTTAATTTTCAATTTAATTTAGTAAACTTATAAAGTAATAATTTGAAAGCAATAATAGAATCAATGAAATTATCTACATTAAAGTTACTATGAGAGAATAGAATGAAATATCAAAGGATTGATTTTGTTTAAAATCTGAATTAAAAAATGTTTGATTATTATTATTTATTCATTAGAATTTCCTATATTAGATGTTTACATTTAATACTACATTACTCTCTCATGTTACTAAGCTGCAGTTCTTCGATATTCCTCAAGCTGGTATTGCGAGTGAGTCAGTTTTTTCGTTTTTTTTACTTCAGCAATTTGATTATATTCCATGAGAATACTTTCTTCTGTCCTATTGAACTTTGTTTGGTAACTTAATCAGGTGAGTTAGAAAGATCATGTGTAGATTGACTGTTTAATAGTTGAATTGAAAATTTGAATAAATTCGGAGCTCGAATAATGGGGGGAGAAAAGAAAGTGCAGTAAAGTTAATGGAAGGCAATTCGCGGGAAATTTAAGAGGTTCGACGGAGGGCGATAAAAGTGATTTCTGAGGTAGTAAAGGTCCGCATCGATACAACGTATTCTAATTACATGATTTACGTCCACTCTCCAAGATACACAAGACCGAAAAATACTCCGTTCACTATTCTATTGTAAATACTAGAAGGGAATTTTTCCCGTTCGGAAAGGCTAAATGATAATCCCGAGATGGAATTGGTTTTGCGCTATGAATAAATTGTTTGGCTGGTTTAATCCCCAAAATGTAAATCAATCGAAAAGGAGAGGTACGAACGAGGCCGTTTGTTGTGCAGAGCATCATAAAACGTATTACAGTGCGCTAAATGTTCCGGAAATTGACTCGGAAGCGATTTCGAATGAAGAGCCGCCAACAACACCCCCGCATTCGGCTGTTTTTAACCGCCCCGCCAAACCAAAAACCAACCTCCCAACGCACGCATTGTAAACTATTTGCATATTTCCATTTCGCGATGCTCCAGTTTCCATTTTTTTTATCGTTCCATTTTCTTCGCTCAACTGCTGCCGCTTTTTTTTTGTTTCGGTCGTTTAATCCTTCTTCCTGCGACCCGAAATAAATCAGGCCGATTTTAAAAGGAGGTTCAGGATGAGGATGGAGAAGAAGGTATCTAACTTTTAACTGTTAAGCGTTATCGTAAATCCTTAACTGTCTCCGAGCGCTGAACGATGTCATTACAGTTTACGACAGGACGGATTATAGGACGAAGGACGACGAAGGGCTATGGGCGGCGGCGGCGGCCTCCGAAGAGGATACGCATTTTTTTTTCTGAACCTGTATAAACGGCGAGGCGCGATTTGCCCATCCCTATTCAATCAATTAACTACCCTGCGTTGCACGAGGCATTTTCATAAACGACTATTAATTGCATCGAAAACTTTCATAAAGCGATTGTACACCCTTAAATTTTAAACATTTTTTATGTATTAACATTTGTTATGGCAAAAAGAGCAGAAAGAAATAACATAAATATTAAATGAGGTATTAATTCAGGTGCTCTTTGCGTTTGTGATATTTAAGAATATCTATGTTTATTATTGTCATTTCGGCTTCGGTAGTTTAATGCTTCTATAGTTAAACATACATGGAACATTCATAAATCATTAAAGCGATTAGGAAGATCTTCTGGTTTAAACAGTTTCAATCTACGTCGATGAGATTCTGTATTTGTTAGGTTGGCAGCAAGTTGGTTTGGATGGTGATATTTTATACTGGACTTTCCCCGACAGTTCCGACTTTTGTGTATTGGTGGATATAGTCGTTTGTAGAGAACCATGGTGCATTAGTAATGAATCTAAGCTTTTTACATTCAAACCTCTGTATAATATCAATTGTTGTATTGCAGGTGGATCCCCAAAGTTGGATTTCGTAAGTCCAAATGGGTTTGATAACAGCTTTATACAGAAGCAGTTTGTTGTCAATAGAGGTGGACGAATGTCTGTCCATTAGCCAATGCAACCTTTTTACTAACAAGCCCAGCTGTTTTCTTTTAGTTGTTATGTGTTTTTTCCACGTAAGACATCTAACCAGATGTATTCTCAAGAATTTGGTATCATCTGATTGTGGCAGGACACAGCCATTCAGTGTCACAGGAGGGCAAGTTTGTCGACGCATTCTGAATGTGACCTGGTTGTATTGGCCCTAAATCTACACCTTATGAGCCAGCAGTCGATGGAATCCAAACTTCTTTGCAGTGTTTGTGAGGCTAATGTGGAGTGCTGATGTGATGCCATGACTACGGTGTCATCAGCAAATGTGGCCACAGTGACGTGTTGGGAGCTTTAAATTAAGGAACAATAAATAGCAAGATATAAACATCATTTCTTGTTACTTTATATTGGCTCAACTTCTTGTTTGTTTCGGTTGTTTAATCCTCCTTCTTGTATTATTATTAAACTGCTTTAATTGTATACAAAAATATTGCTGTTACTGTTGTTTTCTTTAAATTAAGAAACAATAAATAACACGATATAAACATCAATTCTTGTTATTTCATATATTTCGGTTTGTCGTTTGAAGAAGAAACAAAGCGGGGAAAACGCGTATGAGCATTCTGTATGCTGATGCCTTCGGATAATAAATTGTCGGGTCTTGAATGGAATCTGCCGGCGTTTCTCGATTTGTTATGTAAATAGCAGCGTATGTAAAAAAAACTGTATAAAAAAGAACGTAACAGGGGCGTTTGCGGGGGAGCCGCGAGATATTCCGTATATTGAATTTGTAAATTTATTTTTAACAATGAAGAGCTGCCGAAGTTAATAAAGTTGTCGGAGGAAATGGGTTTGCGGGAGTCTGCGGCACGGGACTATCCGAGGAAAGGGCGCGAAGGGAGTGGTTGGGTGCATCCCGCATCAAAAGAACAGAGTAATAGAGTTCGATATCAAATAAAGATGGAAATCGGTTATTCGTTGAGCAAATTCTATGAAAGGTGCGCACACATACGTGCGCGCTACATACATATGCAGCAGACCTGTACGTACGCCCTCTCTCACATGCAGCTTCGAAGATCTTCTAAGTACGAGAATATTTCAATATGAATATATTGCATCTCGCTTCTTCCCCGTCCCTTTCTGGGCCACGCCGGAAACGTGTGTCTATCTAAGTATGAGTGTGCGAGAGTGTATGAAGAGGGGGAGAGACTCGCGGCAAGCGTCTAGAAATATAGAAATCCAAGTTGAAATTGAGCATCTGGCCTTCCCGAAGAAGATGGTGCATATATCGTATATTGCTTCGCTGGAAAGACTTCGAGAGCACTTCTCAACCGCGGCGTTCGCACACACACACATTCTTATTCATATGTATCTACACATATTCACAGATACACCAACACACACAACTCTTCTTTACTTTAGAAAAGAGGAGAATTTAAATTTGATACGCCGATGGAATGTTTAAAACGCCAGACAGAATGAACCACAAACAACAAACTTAACTGCTCAAAAAGCGTACATAGAAACAATTACAACTCTAATACCTGTAAAGTACGATTTTTAAGTAAATACATAATTCAAACCAGTGGAGTACAAATTATTATCAAATGCAAAAGACGTTAGCGTTTAAAAATTAGATACTTTATTTCGCTGAATGAAAAGCGCGTCAAGGGGTCCGAGCTTCCGAACGATTCGAATGTAATTGGTGTAAAAGCTAATCCTTTTTGCACGACCCTCCCTCGGTTTTAATAGCGCAAAATTAGAGTTGATGAGGCTTAGCTTCTTGGGCCGTTGCTTTTAATGCCCATTAACACAAATTTGAATCACTTTTAACATTCTAAAGTTGAAAAAGAAAGTAGATGAGTTTTCTAAACAATTGAAACAATACATAATTATAATGTATATTAAACATATATTAAATAGGACGATATTGAGGAAAAAGAGACAAATAATAAACCAAAGAATTGTGAGGACCTTTTTTGTCGGAGGAGTGGAAACCTTCAAAAGGGACCACGGCTGGAGCAAGAACTGTGGTACTGTGCGAAGCCCCTCGAACAAGCATGCAGGACCCGGTATTATCCATCATCTTTCTGACTATGCTGTTTCTATTCGTGCAAGATGCTCCGCACTTCTGTCTTTATGCCAGTCAGCTTATTGCATCGAGCTGAGCCTTTCTTTCATCTTGCTCCTTTCTGCCCATAATATCTATGATATACCCAGCTATGATGTTCCAGCTGTCTTCGCTTCTAAACATGATGTTGACCAGATTCTCTGGTTCCAGTCTATCCCATCTTTGCTTCAGACTCGTGCTTCAGTGCCGCCCAACTATGGCATCTAAAGATGATGAGCTGGGTCGTCGTCCTCCTCGTAATACCAACACTTTGGGGAGGTCTGCTTCGTTATGAAGTGGAGATACTTCCTAAAGCAACCGTGTCCGGACAAGGCTTGTGTTATTATAATGAGAGTTTTGTATAATTTGATTAGAAGAGATGAAAACATGAGCTGCATTTGAAATGATCAATGTAAATAATAACAAACTATAAATTTATAGGTAAAACGATTGCAATGAAGCTGCATTATATAAAACATTAATAAAAGAAAATATTAGTTAGTATTATGAAAGATTTTTTAGAAGAATGTTGCATTTGAAAGGATCGGTAATTGCAAGAGTAAAATATAAGAGACTAAATGTAATTTATATAAAAATAACGTAATAAGATATGGGAAAGATGAGTGTAACGAAACAAAGCGAAAATGCAGTAGATATTCGATGAGATGAGATGAGAAGACGGGATGAGATGAGCCGGAGTCGTGCACATCCTTCGAAAGCAACACGCGCAGTTAATACGCAAACACGAGGGGCCCTCACAGGACCTCGTCGAGCGTAAAATATCCTTCTGCAACTTCTGCAGGATTTCCTGTGGGATTGAACGCTTCGTTAAACTGTTGCCGTCAAACACAAACATTTCATTTTTTCAGGGCTTGTTGTTGTTGTTGATGTTCTTGTTGTGTTTCTTCGCTTTGTTTCGTCTTCTCCCATTCCTCCTAAATCTTGTTTTTTTTTCATTTTCTATTGGTCTCAGTATACGAATATCTCTGTGTGTGTGTGTGTATGTGTTCGATTTAGGAGGGTCGATCGCTTCATCCCTTCGCAACGGAAGCCACTTAATTCCGATTCCGAATGAAATTCAAATTTCGCATCCGAATTCTAATTAAATCAGCGGCCTGCGGGGGATAAAATATATAATTGTCCGAAAGTTCCGAAGGGCCCATCCCGTCCGGAATGAAATTTATTTATATTGGAAATAAATTAAACGCCCCCCGATTTGCATTTATATAACTAACAATGTCGTCGCCCCGTGCGCATCCCTCTTTATCCGAAGACTGGAATGGAATTAATAGGAGAGAGAAAAATAAATGAATTAGAAGAAGGGTCGAAGATGATGCAGAGGTGTGCGTGGAATTACGACCAATAAATGGCGTCGGGTTTGCATCCCTTAAGTTCGCTTTCCAAACTAATTTCGCGTTTAAACTTCGCATCTTCCCTTTGTTATGCTAATGTTTTATTGCGCTTATGAAATGCTCACCCTAAGTATTCGCGAAATTGCATTTGTCGAGTTTAAACGCTCGTTTACATTTTCGGTTTCCACTTTTTTCCTTCCACTTCGAATCCACTTTACGAGAAATTGCAAAGTTACTGCATTCAACTTCGAAGTAACCATACATATCTCACAACGAAATACCATATTTTATCGTCCAAAACTTATTCACATTATTCCATTGTTACCCAATGGGCATTGAATGTCTTTCTAATCAATGTTAGTTCTTCGTTAGAAATAATAGATATTGAAAATTTTCCATAACTATTAATAAATTCATTCAACTTCGAAGTAACCTCATATCAAATTCACTATGAAATACCATATTTTATCATTTATTTACATGATTTCATCATTGTAATATATTTAAATAGTCGCAAAATGACAGCTGTCACATTGTGTTAACAACCTGAAATCCATGACTACGACTTCAGTTATTTTAATTATAGATCAGTTAAAAAGTTGGGATGCGTTGTTATGTAAAATAAATTAAAATAACTTAAATAAACTCATTACAAATATTGAATAATTATAAATAAATTTAGACATGTTTAACGGAACTTTCAATTATCATCCCTCTATTATATTACAAATCCACATCACAATTAATAACCTGCAACACCCAACCAAAAAAGCAACATAACATTTGTATGTTTATTTTTTTACACAGTGTAAATATTGTGGGGTATTTTTTCTGTTTTGCAATCGAAACGAGTTTGATTATTTGCGATCACGTTTCGATGGGCAGGATTGTTGGAACAAATTTGGATTTTTTCGATCCGTTGCTTGTTTTTTTTTTTTAGTTGGTCAGAGAGTGTCCTTTTACTGTTCCCGTTTATTTTTTGCAGCTAATTGCTGCCGCAAAACATCAAATAAAGCTGCACGCCATTTATTAGCAGACACATTGCGAATGCAAATTACACGCACTGAGAAATAAATCTATTTTTCCATAAAATTTCCAAAAAAAAAAAAAAAAAAATTGCACAGTTGTTGTTTACACGATCGTTGCAATAAACTTTATGATGATTTTCAGTTAAATTCAATGAAATTACTATTTATATAATATATAGTTGTAAAACTAATAGTTTTTTGGGTTGAAGAAACTTTTACTTTTCTATAGTTCTTTGCACCAATAACATTATATTTTCTTTTCTTTGTATTTCATTATTACTATTGTATTGAGTTTATATTGTTATTGTAATTGTTGCTAATGGATTTTGGAATTTATGTAGTTAAATTTGAAAATACATCATTAATTCGTTTCAATCAATTTCTATAAAATCAGATAATTTTAGACTTAAAGAAATGTACTACGGTATTGAATATTTATAAACAGTATTATGTAACGTATTTCCTTTTTTTGTGAATTGGCCCATTTTGGTGTATCTTTGAAGTATGAGCGTTCTATTTTTTCGTCTCGATTGGTGTGCTTTTAGAGTGGAGAATCTCCATCAATATACAATATATATAGGAGTGGTAGCAATATTTTACTTTCAAAGCCTCTTCACCATAAAGTTTCAAGTGACTCCAGGAATCTTTCGAGCGCTCTTCTGGGAAGACCTTTTCTACCTCAACAGACCTTCAATCATGGCTTCTTCATGGTTGCTAATTAATTTGTTTTGCATACATCAACAGCTGTATAATAAAATAATATTTACAAAAAAGCTATTTGTTAAGGCTTTAAATCGGTTGATGTTAATATAATTTTTGATAAACATTTCAACAAACATCAAACATCATATACACATTTTGGGACGTTTAGTTTACTGTTAAATCAAGTAATCCAATAAGTTTCCCAATAATCAAGAAATCTCTTTCAAATTATATATCAATTTATATGTAGTTTATTCATTAATGACATACTATTTATTTAGAACTAAATTTATTTCGGTTAGAGGTTAAAGAAGATATTTTAAAGTGTTATAGTAATTAAAATTAATTTAGTTTGTTTTAAATTGAAATATACTTAATTTTTGTTGTCAAGTTAAAAGAATTTACTAATCGTTTAGTATATAGATTACGATTCTGTTAATTTTAAAGTGGTATAATTAAAGTTATAAAAGTTTAGGGTTTTTTTTTAGAAATTTGATAATACTAAATTTGGAACTAAATTAGATTTATTAAATAAATAGGAAATACATAAATAATAAAACGTGGTTACTTTTCGCAGCTTAGTCTTCTTCCATGGTGTTTCTTGAGGTGAATGGGTAAGCATCGGAGTGGTTCTTGATCTTTTCCTTGACCTTCTCGCAAGCCCTTTGGTCCTTGATTTGATCAGCTGGACAGGAGAATTGCACTTCGCGCCAGAAGCAATGCCCAAACTTCATACCAGAAGTATTGCAAGCGGCCTCCTTTCCTTCAGCCTCAACCTTAACAGGCACCAGTTTAGCCTCGGTAATGCACCTATCCAAAATCTCATCCAATTTAGGCGCAAGCCACCCTTCCTTGGCGAACTTCTGCTTCATCTGAGTCTTAATTGCCTCCTCCTTGATGTTTCCTTCAGCGTCGAGCTGCAATTAACAATAATTCCCTTAATGAAACTCACCGCAATTGAAACGAAAACAGAGGAAACGCCTAACTTACCACATCCTTCTTTTGTCCCACGCACAGCATCACACACTGAAACGTATTAAAAAGATCTACAGTTTACGCAAAGTCCATCGAAGCGAATTCATCTTACGGTCATTTCCCTCCTGTGTCTCTCCACCTTCTCCTTGTCGCATTTGAAGGGATCGCTGTGGCCGTGGTATCCGGAGTGTTTGTCCTTTCCAGTCACCTGCTTGTAGCATTCCTTCTTCAGCGGTTTTTCCATGTCGTGGATGTGCTCCAAAGTCTCTTCGGCGCAGCAGAATTTCGACCGTTTCCTCTTGCATTTATCGGAAGATCCGGATGCAGCTTCTTCGTCACGACGAGCCCTCGGATGGACGGCTACGGCCTCCGATTCGAAGTCCTCCAAATCCCTTGCCAAGACTTCATCTGTGAGGACGATTAGCAAGTGAATTTCTCGTTTCGTAGGTTATTTCGGTACTTACTGTACGCTGAGTCTTCGAAGTTGTAAGCGGAGGAGATGTTGATGGCGGAAATGGCCAGGAGGAGGCCGCAAGCGATCAATTTGTTCATGGTTGGACCGGTGTGTGTGTTGAACTGTCGGATGGATCTTCTGGTTCAGCTTATATACCACTCGCATCCCAGAACGGAACAAAGGCAGGTCGTGCAAATATCGGCCAATTAGTGTGAACACCGTGCCGTAGCCTAAGGTAACAACACAACAACCATCAGCTCTAATCGCACCGTTCCATCTCTATCTTTGTTCAACTCGCACACTGTTATACATCTCACTTTCATTATAAACATTACATTGGATTTACTTCCATAAGTTTATTTATTATTAAAAATTTGATTAATAATTCTTCTTCGCATAAAATTTTATAGAAACATCTTAATTTATATTGCTACTATTTATTTATATTTGCTATACTGTGTTGTTTTATACTTATACTTATAATTACTGCACTACTTACATCACAATATCTAAATAAATTCTATATAATACAACCACACCAAATATGTAGTAATTAGAAAAATTTACATTCTTAATTTATAAAATAAACATGCAACAAATGAATTATCTTATAAATTACAAGTTGAAATAGTGCGGATTAATTATAGTATGGTTTTAAATAGTTAACAAATTCGTACATAATCTAAATAATAAGTCTTTTTTCACTTTATAGTTTAATTTCCTTTCTATTTTCATTTATTTACAGTTTTGAAGTCCTTGATTAGTCCGCTTTCATATGATGCTGGATATTCGGACTATGATTCGCTTTTGGTGCTATTATATGTGTTAATAATTTACTGCTTTGCATCAAAAAAACATAGTTAATAAAGTATGATTCCGCTCATTCTATGAAAAGAGAAAACCCGAAAAACGAAATCAGAAAACCTTTGTAACACAAATAACTATTTTTGATGAGAAATATCATTTATTCTTTAGAAATCATATTTAATTGTATATTATTATCTACGTAACAATATTCGATATTTTTATTATGTTAAAATTACATTCACGTGAAAAGTACACAGAATGAAACATAAAACAAGTAATAATTTAGAAATAAATAAAATATTTGTATTATTTATTAAATTATATTCATGTTACCGTTAGTTTACTTAACTTGATCGAACTTAAAATGTACTTTGGACTCAAACACTTCAAGCTAAATACTTAAGTCTGTAATCACTTCATTATTTTTGTTATCATCAATTTATAATCTATGAAAAACCGTCATCTATTATTGCAAAATTGCAAAAAAATACAAATCATTTTCTTTAAACTTAAACACTTCTCATTCCTTTTTTATTCAATACTATATTTAAAATCTATCTAAATGATTTTCAATTTCCTTTAGATTTATACAATATTTTAATAATAATCCACATTATTGCTGCAATAGTTAACAAATAATAACAAATATTATTTGGATTTAAGCAAAATGCTTAAATCTATACACAAAATCATTCCTTTTTTCCCAAACTCAATTTGAAATCTAAGAAAAACCCACACTTTTATAAGTTAGTAATTATTACATCAATAATTACCAAATAATAATCACGTTGCAGTGCATTTTATTGTTGTTCATTATTAATAAATTGCGTTAGCAGGAAACGGAAATTTATCGCGAAGTCATCATCTCGTTACCGCATTGCTCTGTTACATAATGCCAAATACAAAAGATCGTTTGCTGCCGCCGCGCGAATGCAATTATAAGTGTATTACTGTCTTCTCCAAAGCCTTGTCCTTGCCTTCGAATTTATTTCGTTTCTAGACAAGAAATTCTGCAATTGTAAATTTCAAACGAGAATCGAACATGTGAATGTTTAATTAAATTAATAATTCCCTACTTCTTCAACTAATGGCCATTTAATAGCAGTTGCCTCCGGGTTCCACACAAAACCCGCCAATTACGCATATCTCAATGCTCCTTTCATATGAACATAACAAAAATAACAATTTACGTTTATTTATGAACAATTTTTTCGTTGTTGAAAAATCGCATTACTCTTTGCTCTACATATTTCATTTCCATCATCGGAATCGCTTCTATTATTATTACAGAGCCGCTGCGTAATGTCATAATATTAAAACCGGATTTGTTTTACATATAATACAAATAAATAGCGTGGATCCCGTTTGCGTTTCGCATTATCATTATTTATATGTATATTTTGCGTTGCGGCTTTAACGTGTATTTATTAATATTATTCATTTAACTTTATTTCATTTTTCAAATGTTATTTTTTGTTGCTGTTATCGAACAACTATTTCGCATTGTTGTTGCAAAACCGACGAGCAAAAAGTATAAATAATAACTGTACCAATAATGCACTTGATTATTGAACAATATTTACTCACTGTTCCCAATGTTGATGTTATGTTTTTCGTTGTAATTTGATGTACACTATTTTTTTATTATTATTAATATTGTTTATTACTAGCTGTTACATAAATTTACATTTCTATATTTATTTACAATTTATAATTGGTTGACGTCCTTTAATAGAATTGTTAATAATTGAAGAAAATTAAGTGTATTTTTCTAGTTTATTGTAATTTTTCTATCAAGTATTATTGTTCAAAATTTTAATTAATTTACACTTAAATATTTATTTTATAATTATTGAAAGTTTTAAAATCCAAATATTCAAAAATTTGCTTTTTGTAAAAGTTACTTAAATTATAAACAAATTCTTTCTTTGAAGTGTGGAATAATAATAATTATTAATAATTAATAACAATAGGTTAAGGTAAAGTTCTTGCAATTATTTTAAATTATATGTTTCTATTATCCCATTTCAATCATCTTTACTTTCCCTATTTCTCATATTTCACACTTGAACAAGTTGTTATTGTTTTCATCCAAGTTTAAACTACTATATTTGTAATGATAAACTATCACTGATACCATGAAAAGATTGCATTGAATACATTTTTAGTTTAGCTATAACTAATTGTAGATTGAATATTGGATGTAATAAATCAATAATAAATTGTGCACATCATCGTGTAAATCCGGTGCAAAACATGCGAGATGTAATCATGGATTCGTCCCAGATTATGAACTTGAACTTGGGCCCGTTCACAATTTACCATTAGCTTATTTACCATCCGCATGCATTTCACTGCGACCTTTCTAATGGAAACGCACAAAGTGTGCTAACCAATGAAACTACTTAATTTTCTACTTCTTCTCAACTCATAACACAAAAAAAAGAACGAACAACAAGAAACTAGGTCTGCTTGATGGATGTATGCTAATTTTGTTTTCGTTTCGGACGACAGGTAGAAAAAAAAAGAGATTTACCGCTATTAGTACCGAAAATGGAGTGGAGATCCGTCGGCTCGGTCATCTCTGTGATATTTATTTTTCGTATATTATTATTGATGGCGAATGTTGAAAATTTAGTTCGGAGTAAATTAATATCCATGACCTGGAGAGAAAGAGAAGTCGTTGAACTTATATTTGGCTCCGAGATGAATTAGGACCACTTTGAGTATTCTTTATTTATTTACCAATTTCGAGGAGAGTGTTGACTCTTTGGTTGGAATCATCTGTAGCTGCGGTAAATCAGGAAGGAATTTATTATCTCTCGCTCTTCCATCAGTTTCGTAATGAAACTGCGTTCCGCGTTTATTGGTAATGGTTATGT
Source organism: Nicrophorus orbicollis (assembly GCA_018845635.1). Classification (NCBI taxonomy): domain Eukaryota; kingdom Metazoa; phylum Arthropoda; class Insecta; order Coleoptera; family Silphidae; genus Nicrophorus; species Nicrophorus orbicollis. Next base: position 101,201 of record JAFMTC010000520.1, read on the forward strand.
TGGACAAGGTTATTCAGCTGTGCGAGCTAAATCATCCAGGAAGCTTCCGCTTTTACTTGCACAATTACATGATTTTCATGCTCATTACTGCATTTTCAAACAATATCTGTGTTTCTGTTTAACTGAGATATAGAAACAAATACATAATTTGATAGAGATTAAGTCAAGACGCCCAACGTGACCCTCGAACCCACGACCCTGAGATTAAGAATCTCATGCTCTACTGACTGAGCTAGCCGGGCTTATACAATGTCAAGATTTGACATTTTCCATTTTCCTCAATGTACTATTGTCATTTTTTATATTCTGACAAAACATATGTCGCCCAACGTGGGGCTCGAACCCACGACCCTGAGATTAAGAATCTCATGCTCTACCGACTGAGCTAGCCGGGCTTATATATTGTCAAGTTTCGACATTTTCCATTTTCTCCGAGTCTCTATTGTCAAATGTACTTTGTTGACAAAAAATTCTTAGCTCAAGTTGATCCGAAAAGCGGTTAATCAGAAATAGGCTTTTCTAATTTTCACAAACTATCATAATTTGTGGAATAACTTATTTCTAATTCTTAGCCACAAATATTGCCACTTATTGGGATAAACTACATATACTATTATACTAATAACACATTTTGATATTTCCATTTCCCACAACGTTAGATATTTACTTTATTCACCACATACTTATGACCCAACTTGGGGTTCGAACACACGACGCTGATATTTAGTCTGACGCTCTCCAAACCAAGCTAGCTGGACTGCTTCATGTAATACTAAGATTTAACATTTTCTATTTTGCTCATGTCCATATTGTCAATTTTCATCTCATGACAAAAGTTAAGTCGCCCAACGTGGGGCTCGAACCCACGACCC
>JAFMTC010000523.1:19716-39946 GCA_018845635.1 Nicrophorus orbicollis
ATACGGTTTCCCACAAAGCCGGATGCCTATTTTGGAAAATCTCCCCGTGTCCGAGCGTTCCTCCCTTCGTATCATTACCAGGATCCCTCAGATTGACCACTATTCCAAAACCATTTTTTTTCCAGTCCTCGATAGATACTTCTCCCTTTCCCTCAAATTAATTTCAAAACACTCAAATTGATACCCTCTCAAAATTGTATCCCTCGAAATCCATCAACCTCTCCTAACTATAAGTATCCCACAAGTACCCTATACCAGACTATTGTCCCTATAATTTTGTTCATTCTCCTTCGCAGAGAAGTAATTTTATTTAATAAATAATAATAATGAATTTAAATAATTTGTGTAAATAATTTAAAAAAATATATTATAATACATTATAAACTATAAATTATCGAGATTTTATCTAATTTTATTGAAATATATCAATGTATAGTTAATTCTATTTTTTTTTTAAATGTGTGTGTCTGGTTGCCACGACATTTACAATCGGACATTAAGTAAATCAACTATCGTACAGATACGTATTTTTAAAACCCTTTCCCACTAACAACTAGCCCTCTAATGACTCTTAGGTTCAGGAAATGAACCTGTGCCACCCCGGCGGTAGACGTTTATCAATGTACATAATTCTATAATAGAAAACAATGTTTTATACTGTAGTTATTATTATTAATTATTTTTTTTTGCAACAGGTAATAAAATAATACAACATTCAAATAATTATAAGAAAACGAAAACACAATTACTACCATTGCAAAGGACTATAGACAATACCTTTCTTCATTTTCCAAATATCGAAAGTCATTGATTTTTTGTAATAATTGTTGCAATAAATATTGTTATTATTAATAATATAATTTATTGGCCAGTTATAAACATAAAACCAAACATAATAATATTATAAAGGCCAAAGAGCTATCGACCATTGGTCTTTCCGCCTGTTATTATCATTTATATGTTTCTTTTATCAAATACATTTTACATACATAAAATTATCAATGTCCAAAAGACATTTTCATAAAAATTACTCAAAACATCGACTTCAATATTGTAATATTTGTTACAACAACCACAATGACAACGTTATTCGTTTGAGATTCTACTGACACTAAGTCTAAATACAGAGTTGACTTACAAAGTTAATTATCATTTTTCGTGGGGTGGGAGTTGTGATTAGGAGTAGGGCTTTATTTATATTTGATGATCAAGCGTCCCTACGGAATTTGGCTTGCAAAGTTTGTTTACAACACGACCTGACTAAAACACTTGATATGGGTCTACGTGAGAAACTCTTTATGAAATCTGTTATCTATAGTTTGTATGTATACATTATAATAATAATAATGAAATACAATGCGGTATTTTTTGTAGTATAATAATTACTGGAATAATTATTTAATTGTTTAAGTTTACTATATTGTAAGAAAATGGGTGGTAATACTTTTGTAGCAATTAATATGGAAAATGTAGCAATAATAACAATTAATATTCTATGCATAATTAATAAACTAAATATACAAGTATAATTTTTAACATTTTTAGATTGAAGTCTTTGTCATATAAAATAAATGATAATAAAATTACTTAAATTCTCTGATTCGCATATTCAAAGTAATATTAGTCAACTGAAATATATAAATGTTAGTAGCAAAAATATGCAGAGTCGAGGTTAGTCACAGATACGTAGAATATTATTACGATTTCTTTAGATGGCGTCCTTGTGGTTGTATTTTCGATGGTCGGTCAAATAAGTTTATGCTTAAGAAAAGGTCGACCAAACGCCTTGTAGGCTTTACAACCAGTCTCTGTGTTTGTTTCAAATAAGTGAAACTTCCAGGTAGAGCATTAGAATTTCAATTTATATGTGATGTGTATATATATTCTATTGCCTCCACATATTTCTAAACTTAAAAGTTAAATAACATCAATAAAAATAACGCCATTTATGGTTGTTATTCAATAAATTATTTACACTTTCTAATACTACGAAGGACATAATAGATACTACTAAGCACTACTGAGTAAGTATTCGTTTTTTTTTTACTTATAAGATAACAATAATGCGTTTACGCAATTCACTTCACCCGAATTGAATCTACCTCAATATAATCTAGACCACAAGCAGATAATATAAAATAATGGTATTATAACAATAAACTACATTATAACATATCATAATATGCAACCGGTTATACTGCAAGCACATAAATCAACTTTGTATCATGGGTGTGGTGTATTGCATACAACATACAAATGGAATAATTTTAAATATTTATAATGTAAACATTATGTATGCAAGATTATGATTTGACCTTCCTCCTATTGATAAGATTACTCATATGAGTTCATTTCATTACGAATCGTTTACTCATCGAATTGCTAATGAACCGAACGTTCGTCGTTTCCGAGTCCGAACCGCAAACACACAATACCACGTATAGTTTTTGAATGCGCGCCTTTGTGCACTCTTCAATAAAAAAATCCGTAATACAAAAAAAAGTAAAGAACAAGTAAGTGTCTTCATATGATATTAACATTCAGTATTAGATCCATAGTCAGTAATTCTGGTTTTGCAAAATGTGCGAAAAATATTTACCAGCCAAGATTCGAAAAATCTCGGAGAATTTTTGTATCGAGACCATCGATAGGCCTGTCCGAGTGTACAAGTTTATTCAACATTGGTTTTGTTGCGTGTCTCTGTTTGATTGTTCTTAATTTTAGGAGGAATTTCGCCGGTGCAACTATGGGGCAAGATCAAAATGGTAATTCCGTTCTTCCTATCGGATCCAAAACGTAAGCAGAAATTGTTGCTAGTATTTATAAATACATACACTAAACGATGATTCATGGAATAAATAATGCACGGTCAAGTCTCTATTTTATAAATAGTTTACGAGTTTTAACAATTTCACTTCAGAATCATAAAATATAGAATAATCGACAAAAAGTAAAGAATAAAAGTAAACTAACAACATAAACAATGCATAGCAACATGATTATGTGTCATTTTAACAACAAATCACTTTATTTGATCATTTCTTGAAGTAAAGTACAGCATTTTCAATAATAATTATGTCATTCATAACATGACACATTAACTAAAAAATAATAATTAAAACACATAAAATCAACGTTATAAAATATAAATAATCGCAATGTTTGCATATCAACAAACAATAACATTTTCGATACTAGAAATATGAATTCATCTCGATAAGAAAATTGATAGAAGTATCTAAAAATAAAATTTGCTAGTATCATTGCCCAGGGTTCCGTTAAATACCAAATTTTACTTCACAGATCATTTAAATGGGCAATAATCAAGGTTAGGAATACAATATATCATATACACTACACTAAGTTTTTTTTCTTAGTATATAGGATGACGTGATTAATTATCATCGAGTTCAAAGTAATTTACGAATGTAAATGAATCAACCTAATTTAACAAAGTAGTAGAATTCAAATTAAAATTTTTCACAATTGAAAATCTAAACATAGTAAAAACAGATTACAAATATTAAAACAAAACTTATATTAGCCTTAAACTTAGTATTTTAAGATTTACAATAATTTATCAATTGTAGTTTGTTCATTTTGTCTAATTTGTCTGTTTTTTAAATATTTCTTGGTTTTGTTTACATTTAAATTTAAAAATATTCCATTTAATTCCAAATCAGCTAACAAACATTTTTTAAGTATTTTTCACACAATAACATACCTATTTACGTAAATAAATTTGCACGTTTTATAGTCTGAAAAATATATTGGTATAAACTAATTCTAAAGAATTAATTATTTTTAATTGTTTTAATTTATTATTATTTAAAATATACTGTATTTATCCTTTTGGAACACCTGGCTCCTGTCAATGTTAGTCTTAGATGTAAAATTTATGGTTATTTAATATTACAGTACACTAAAAAATCGATAAATACAACTTCTATACTCTATCATTAACTGTTAGGAATTCTCTTAAATTATTAAATTGTTACATTTAATGTATGTTCAAATTCGCGTTCCCTTCTTCTATAAGTAAAATTAAAATAAAAAGTACAAATTATAAAGCTTAAATAAAAAATAATTTAAAATTAATATTGTTAAGAGTTCTATGAAAAAAAATCAAAGTAAGCCATTTTTAATATAAATTCTATAATATTATTTGATGAAAGTTTAATCTATTTTGAGGTTTGTGTAGAAAATATACACCATCAATGACAAACATTGCTTAGACGTAGAAGAGTAATCATTTAAAAAAAAAACGTAAATCTTTTTTAAAATCAAATTTATGATATTATTTGATGATTGTTAAGTGATTTTTACCATTGGTCTAAATAAATGTATTCCTAATCTATACCACCTTCACATTTCCTTGCCAAATATTTTCTAAAAAGAAGAGATTATGAACTAAAAAAAGTAAACCTTTTTGTATTTGATGATTTTTACCAATTATCTAAAAAATCTATTCTTGATCTATTCACCATCTTCAAAACTCCATGGAAAATATTTCCTAAAATTTAGACAGTTAAAATAAGAAAACTTTTTAACATGGAATTGTTCTGTTATTATTAAAATAGAATTGATATTGTTATTTGATTCAATAATTTTCTTTGATTATATGTTTATTGATTTTTACCATTTATCTATTCAAATTTCCATAGTCATAATTTCCTAGAATTAGGCGTAAATAGCTATAGTCAATAGCGTATTTCGTGGCTGAAAAAAGATTATTATTATATTTCCTAGAAATAAGACGGTAAATATTTTAAAACAATCCTTATTATGATAACAGCTGTAATAATTTTGTAATATTTATACTTTGTAATGTTCTATTTGTAGTTTTATATCTACGTGCTATTTCCAATCAAAGGCTATTCCAATTAAGTATTCAGAAACGGTGATCGTTAAGCTAGGGTCCAGGAGAAAGAAATACTTCGAGAGTGTATACTGTCAGGTAAGTACAATTTGATTGAAATCGACAATGTTTACGATCGATTTCCTGTTTCGCCGTGAAGACGAAAGCAGTTCCGTATCGCTGGAGTGAAACGATGCTCGCACAGATGGGCGGAGAAGTCCAGAAATCCGAGATGGTCGTCCGCAGGGAAGAAGAATGCCATTACATCACTCTACCTCAGGACAATCTGGCAGATATTGCCAGTATCGAAGCAAAGGAAAACCTAATATAATACAATTTATTTCATTAATCATACAAATTACATTTAGGGTTGCAATATACATATATATGTAAATGTGTGTATGTGTATGCATATTATAATATATTTATGTGGATGTGAATTGGAAACGAATAAAATGGAATTTTTGTCCGATTACGGATCGGAGAGCGCAATAAATGTATGTAATTGTGAATTGATGATGATGATGATAATAATAATAGAGATGTTTGGTATGTGACCGTAATGACATGATGATACGGTCAGTGGCGTACCTGTGTGCGACCAGTACCTGCTTTGATATACTTACTTCGGTACCTGTGTGAGCAGAAGTGAGAGCGCACTTGAGTGCCGCAACCATGCGGAACCGGTCATGACTTCCCGGACATGCTGACCCAAGCGGAACATTACACTCCAATGCCAAGAACATCAATCAGAACTCGTTCTATATTACAAAACAGATTATATATATATATTTACAGGACGAAAAATAACAACAAAATGTACACGAACGGCAACCCTGCAAAACAAATTTCGGTTGTCATACTAGAGGTATGACATTTAAACTGTTACATATACATACACGTATCAAGTAATTCTTTACATAATCAGTGTTATTTATTTATTCGTTGCATGTTTACCTACATAATGTAAGAGTACATTCAATAAATTGCAAATGAGATCAGCGTATATTCTCTTTCATTCGCACGAATATAATGCGAAGCGAGAAGTCACCCCAATTATAATGTAAAATGTAAATACCTCAAATGCACAACGTCAAACTGGCAACAATGTATACAAAGAATCACAGGTGGAAACGGAAATGTTATCGTAATAAAATAGCCGATTATTATGTTTCGGCATTTAAAATTCGGTTTCGACGGAAGTGGATGTAATTATTCAAATTAATGCCTCCGATTTGATTATTCCTATGGATGTACGACTTTTCTGGCAACCAGATTCTTCGATAAATGGGGAGAACGATAATTAGACCTTTTCGGTTCGTTGCAAAATGGTTGATTTTACAGATACCCAGATCTTGTTGAGTTATTTTTTTGTAACTAGCGCTATCTTAATTAGCCCATATTTGATTGATATAATTATTGGTTAGACCAAATCGGTGCATATAATTGAATATGCTCGTATGATTTATCAGTTTCAACCAATAAAACTAAATAATGTATCAAAGTTATCTTAAATGCAATCATTGTTTTATATACAAAGTACTATTAATACTTTTTTATATGTTCTATTTTATTTAAAACTGTTACTAAGTAAATGTAAATTCAATAGCATTGAATTTAATTTTTAAAAAACTTAAAATATGTGTACTATATAAAAATGAAGCAATTTCAAAAGTAAATAGTTAATTACTTTAAATACTAAATAATTTTCCACGATTAGAATAACAATATTATAAATAAAAATTGATCGTGTTAGGGATTAGCATTATTATTTTTAAGCTTAGGACTAGTTATTCTATCGCTCATTTTATTCAAGTATTAATTAGTACACATTGGATACATATAGTTGTTTGAAAAATAAGTACAAGAAAAACCAGAACGGTGAAAATAAAAACTGGGAAATACCAAAGACGAAAATACAAAATAATCTTAATAAAAATTAAATTTTAAATGGTTAACGATTACCAATGATCCACAAGTTCTCTTTTGTTTTTCGCAGTTGTGTTATTACTTGTTCTTAGTTTCCCGATCATTCGGAAATATATAATATAAAATTAATAATTATCATATTAATAAATAATAAAGTAATGGAAAATATTTTAATAATAACTTAATATGTGGAACGAATGTACACTAAGGATTGTTAGAGTCTAAAATTAATTGGAATATTTTTAATATGGAAACCTACAGAGCGAAATAGAGGTTGTGCAGAAGACTGGATGCAGTCAGTGACAGGTGGGTAATCAATGATCGGCGCCTCGGCAGCTGTTATTGTCATTTGACATTTTAAAACACACCCTGTATACGGGTATGCATCGCAGGTGCGGTGGTGTCATACAAATATGTGTGTGTCTGTATGTATACATGTGTACGTACACACACAAACGCGCGCGCGGATCGATTCTCGTGCGGAGGATTCAATTAATCCATGAAACTAAATTGCCTCTCCTTTAGCTCGCCGTCTATCTCTTGCGATCGGTGTAATTTCCGAAAAAAAATTGCATGTCACGTTTTAATTCGAAACTTTCTAAACGGATTTTTTTCCTCTCTATCCTAAATTAATAATTAGAATGTAACGCAAGTGCAGAGCGGTAAGAAGGAAAAAATATGTATTATGCAATTGGAATAATTGAAGCCCGTGTATTATAATTATTTTTTTCCCATTCCATCTATTCTCGTCTCCAGTTCCTGAATGTTATATAATAATTCGATGTTGTTTTTCTGCTGATATTTAATGCTATTTTTCCGTGGCTGTAGCTGCTGCGCCGCTCTGTCGCGGATGGAATGTGACGAAGAGTGCGGTGTTCTATTGACGCGCACGAGTGCACATTTGACCGCCGCCGTTGCCGCTGCTTCCACCGCCACCAGTCGACGCCGCCGACGCCTCTGTCAAACCGAAACGAACAAAGGACCGGCAAAAGTTAGCCAGATCTACGATACACACCGGTTGGATGATCAGCCGTGAAACGCGCGAGGAAATCTACGTTCGCCACGGACACGCACACAATGAACAGGAAAAAGACACGAAATAGCAGCGGTAACAGCATTGCGCTATCACCTGAACCTAGTTATTTTTGGGTTTACCTTGAGCTGGGTACCCTTTTGTTTCAAAACTGAAAGGCGTTTGAAGGTTGGCAATCGCGTGTTTGGTAATTGTTATTGTCGGTGGGGAAGGAAGGCAGCACACAGCAACACATGCACATGATCAATGATAATAATGGAAATAACAACAACAGTAGTAACTACAATAAAGGAATATAATATTGGGAAAAAAGTGGTTGGTTGGTCAATGGCGCGTTTCTAATTTTCGCATTGTTCGTGCACGCTGGCACCCGGTTCGGGTTAGAAGAGAATGTACAACGGAGAGTTGGTAAAAGGAGTTAGTGCTAGATGGCTTTCTGTTTTGTGAGTGTGAGTGTGTTTGTACAGTTACGTTCGACGAACCGAAGGAACAATTCAGCACACCACTCTGGAGTAGCTGGCGAATATTACTACCTCGGGATTATGTTTCAATTGGTTACATTACTGTTTGCAGCTAGACCGGTCCTCGTCCTCCTCCTTCCTCTATGCTTTGGGTCCTCCTGATCACTCACTCAATTCAAGACGATCGGAATAATTCTGAATTTTCAATCTCCCCTCTGACTCTCTATTTCTTTTGATATGATTTGCTTTTGCGACGTCACCAGCGGCAATCGGATGTGTGGTTCTGTGCTCGACTCTGGGGATGGCACTCAAAGACCACGGGATTAGTAAATGTGGAACCCGTGAATTCTTCCAGTGCCATTCGCAGGTGAGCGAATCATCCGGTACTGAGGTTTAAATAGACGAGTTCTTTTTATTGGTATATGTCGGTGTGTGTGTCTGTCTGTCTATCTGTATATATTGTATATACTTTTTTTGTTTCGCTGGACGATGGACTGCACTGAAAGACACTCGAGAACTGACTAACTTCGAGCTGATGGTCGGCACACCACAACAGGTAGAACGAACGGCAACTCCCCTTCCCTCACCTGTTGTTCAAACGAGCGGACGTTGCACCTGTGCTTGATGACTAATAACACTCGCCACTCCGGCCACTACACACTCACTACAAACCCAAACCCATACCCATCATACCCATATACCCATAACTCAAATTTGGTAATACAAACACTTTCTCTCCAGATCCAAAACAAAAACAATAAAACATTCACAATCGCAATCATCGACTGCTCGAACCGTTCCTTCGTACCTTCAGAGCGTCTATATTTCTTTTATCCGAGCCAATTACTCAAATCCATATCTGCCGTATGTCGTTCCCTTGCATACTACAACAATGATGGGATTTGCACCAGATACATCTCCCATCATCCTCGCTCACCTCTTCCTTTCCTGCTGTTGCTGCTATTGCTGTTAACTCCCAACACAATCATGAGAAAATAACTTCCAATACAATGCAATAATCATCTCGCGCTCCTCATCTAATGCATATTTAAAAACCTTCGCCACGAAATGCCATTACCACATTACCATTCTCAGTTTGTTACATGAAAATAATAAAAACACGTCTCCAAACGGCAACATTTTATTTTAAAAGTCAAACCATTTTGTACTCTTGTTAAAATTGAGTACCATGTATACTGACAACCTATACCTTCTTATTTCCTTCTTAGGATTAATACTAAAATTCTCTTTACATTCGTTAGGGCCGAATTTACTTATTCTAAAATAGGAGATAAAATCCTCAGGATTTTAATATGATTGATTATATTTAGATCGTAAATATATAATTTTAAAAACAGAAAGACCTTGGTCAATAAAGCTTTGCCCCAATATGATATGTTTAATAATAATATATTTTTAACTTTTTAACTAAGTAATATTTTTCTTTGCTGCACATATATATATATATATATTCTGGCTCCATAAATTGTCTTTGAGTTGGGACAATACCCAAATCAGTTGAATATATTATATAAATTATAAACTGTGTAAAGTACAATTTAACTCCGGAATTGATCTCATATATAATAATTAACAACAAGTTTTACTTACGACATTGACAGTAAATACTTCAATAATAATAGCACACGAAACTTAAACAACGTGTACCGCAAATTGTACTTTGATTAGTAACATTTTATTTATCTCTCACTATAGCAGTACGAAGAAAATTTACTACAGTAATGCTTTTTAGTACCACACAAAACACAAGGTTTAAAGAACTTGTTATGAATGTCCAGTTGTCTCGTATATCATCTAATTTCGTAAAGGGAGAAACGAAAAGCGACTCGCGAGACGAAATACGAAGCAATAAAACACAATGAAAGTCAGATTATCTAGCGAGTAACGTATCGAGGAAGAGTATAAATAGAATGTTTCATGATTAAATCGTAAAAATAGCAAATTGTGCTATGGTCCAAATATGTTTTATATTGATTTACTTGATTAAGTGGTGTATTTTATATATTTTGACAATTTTTGTTATGTGATAATGATTTAATATTAACACTGAACCTCACACTGATCGGTCAATTGAACGTCAATTTGAATTTTTTACCATGAAAAATATAACTACAAATTAAACTATGATCAGTCATTTGACAGGTTGAACGAATTATATCTTTTTGTTAAAGTATTCTCTTGAATAACAGGAAAGCAAACGAAATATTATGAAATGTGAAGTTAGAACAGTTTTTTCTCTGATTATAATAAAATGCGCGAAACAGAGGAATTCGATTGTTTTGAATAAAAAGTTTTATATACCACATACAACACTAACAGTCATCAAAGGAGTAGTTGTCAATGGGCGACGGTTCCAAACAAAGAGAGTTACCAAAAATAGCGAAACATAAAAAGATAATATTACACGTTTCTCAACAAAACTATAATTTATTAAAATCATAAATACCACAAATATAATTCCATTATTAACTTCTAAATAAATGAAACTACATTTCAATGTTAAATTGGTTATTGGCTCATCTTCATTCATTATCAAGAAATATTGTTAAAGGTCTGACAAGTCACGTTAGGAATGGGTAAAGTAACGATACATTTAATACTAAGGAACAGGGAATAACATTGCAACAGAATTCTCTTCTAATTTGAACATCTGAACATAATAATTACGAATTAATTAAATTATTGACATTTTTGGAACAATTAATTACGCATTATTAAATAATTTCATGTTTGTTTAAAAAAAACAGTATTTTTTGCTTGAAATAATTATAAAATCAATTTATTCTTTTGATATAGAATATATATATATATTTCGAGAACATGTTTACCATCTATGTTTTAAAATCTATATCTTGAAAATCTTCTTTTGTTATGATTTCATTACCAATTCCTTTGTTACTGTTATTGTTAACCAGTTAATCTATTTTTAAGTTCCTAGTTAATAAGCAATATCTTGAAGTTATCACTACATATTGGTTTTACATATTCTAAGATATTTTCATTTCTACTTTCAAGTCTTTTTTTGTAATTTACGTTACAGCCTATTTAATAAATTTACTCACGGATAACGTTCAGTTGATTTAAATAAAATTGTTGATGTACTGATATAGCAAAAGTTAAAACAGTATATATTCCCACAACAGTTGTAATTGCAATTGAAATTTTATATGAATTTTAGATTTTTTTTGTAAAATTTTACGATTTTCAAATAGTCTAACTCGGGGTTCTTCAATCTGGGTTCCGTGTATTATTGGCTTTCGGAAAAGTTTTGAAGGTGTCCTTCACGTTATACGTGTTTATGTGTAAAAATGTTTTGTATTTATGTGTTCATAATAAAAAAATATATCATATTCATATCATATAAAATATAAAGTATATGTCTTACTAGGATCCAAGAATATTATAAACTGAAAGGGTTCAAAATGCTGTGGAGTGTTGATGAAACCTGGTCTAAAAAGAATAAAATCTTTTTAAACAGAAGACTGCTCGATACGGACCAATACATTTTATCAATAAACAATTTAGTTCAAGTACCACAGTCAAAAAAAAGTAGTAATAAAGTATTATGTAAAACCTGGATGTAGTCAACAATTCTCAATCACATTGTTACAGATGTCATTAGATTATACAAATAACATTCATAATTGTATATCACATAAATACCTTAGCAGTTTTTGACATTTCTGTAAATAAACATGTTTTAAATTTTATATAGAGTAAAAGCTTTCATGTGATTATAGTTAACTATAAACAGAATACTAAATAATGAAATTGATCTAATTACATAAACAGTATAGCTCAGTTTACGAATTCAGATTTCTAGAATTAGATATGTATGCTTAGGTTCAACAACAAATAATATTTAAATATTCGATATCATTTGTTTTAAAGTAACTTGTTATATTTCCGTTAAACAATAACAGCTACTGGTTTTCATGTTTCGTAAATGAAAACAAAAGAAAGATGGAATAGGAAACCAAAGAAACGAATCAGTTAGGTCTGTCTTCTGTGGTCGTAGGAAAGAGTGGAGGGAACGATCGAAAGAAACGAAAACAAACAACGCGAAACGAAATACGAAGCAACAAAACACAATGAAAGTCACATTATCTAGCGAGTACCGTATCGAGGAAGTTTTTAAATGTGAATGGATGAAAAACGCTGAACCTCTTCCTCTCTCCCATGATTTCAGTTTTAGTCCGATCTTTCCTTTTTTATCCTCCGTTCTGAATCCACCGGTAACGACATTTTAATCGACATCACCGAAAAATCAACAACGTCTCGCGCTCTTACGCTACTGGAATAATATGTTGTCAATAAATGTAATTATTAATTTAAGGGACAGCAATGATAAATTTAAAAGAGAAGAGAAATAACTGGAGAAAGTTAAGAGGAAATAGTGTAAACAAGGGAGATACTTTTTTAACGGTCAAATTTACAATTAATTTACCAATTGTTTCTTTTGTTAGTGATCTTATTACCTAAAACTGTGAATCGCAAGCCACTAATTTCTATATAGGAAAAGAATGAAAATTATATTTCAAATTAATACAAATTGCGCGTGTGGAAATGTCTCAGCCATATACAACACTCAAGTGCTTTAATGTTAATTAATAATGAATAACCAAAGAGTTTCTTGTAAACAAAAACGCGAAGAAATTGTGATCCAACCAAATCATCCAAAACGCTTATCTCCAAATGATGACTTATCTAGTTATTCCGTTTTTGCTCCTTTTGTTTCCACAGCATACCCAAATTATGGGATTTGCTCGAATGTCTACGTGTCGATGAAGAACACATTTTTTTTTAAATGACGAATAATCTCATTGTCAAGCTTTCTTCATCTTCCACGGATGCAGTGCCGGTTTCAAAACTTTCGTTAAGATTGTGAAATGATTGTGTTGTATTCAAACTATTCTCGAAATTAGACGAATATGGCATTTTTTTATACACTAAAAAGCGTACCTTTTTCAGTAGGTTAAAATGCGTATCAAAAATCCCATATAGAGGATTATTTTTATGAGAAAAAAACACCAATTTTTAAATAAAAACAATATCGTGCTAAAAAACTAAATATACAATTATTCAATATGATTTTATAATAATTTGCAAATAGATTTACATGATTTACAATTAATTATTTTTTTTTTAGTTTATTGTTGTGTAACCAATATGACAAAATTTGCCGGAAAATACACAGTGAAATTTAAATATCGATGATAACTTAGTTTTCAAGATTCTTGACTTAGACGGGATTTATCAAAAGAAACCATGGGAGAAGATATTTCGAGGTAAGAAATTGCCAATTAATGTCAAGAGAAACAACTAGAGAAAGAAGATCATGCATCACAAATATGTGCATCATGTCACAAATATAACCTCAATGAGTTCGTAGGATGTCTAACAAAACATTCGACTTTACTCATCAAGATAGTCTCTTTTAAGAGTGATACATTCATTTCTATGCTTCTCCAATATTTCGCTACTTTTCTTATAGAACGATTTATCTTTGGCCTAATCTAATTATCGAAGATAACTTAGTTTTCAAGATTCTTGACTTAGATGGGATTTATCTAAAGAAACCATGGGAGAAGATATTTCGAGGCAAGAAATTTCCATTTGGTCTTTCTAGTTGTTTCAAGAGAAACAACTAGAGAAAGAAGATCAAGCATCACAAATATGTGCATCATGTCACAAATATAACCTCAATGAGTTCGTAGGATGTTTAATGTCGCATGTTTTCGACTTTATTCATCAAGATAGTCTCCTTTAAGAGTGATACATTCATTTCAATGCTTCTCCAACATTTCAATACTTTTCTTGTAGAACGATTTATCTTTGGCCTCAAACTACTCTTCAGTTTCGGCAATCACTTTTGCATTGGAGCCTATCTGTACATTGTCTTGGTGAAAGAGCACTTTTTTGTTCTTCATTTGTGGTTGTTTTTCGCAATTTCTTCCATCAAACGCATCAATAACCAGCTTTCTCACGGAACTTCAATTTAAGATCGGCCAAAACATTTTGTGAACTTTTTCATGTTTTCTGCAACAATTTCCGAATTTGGGTGAGCGTTCAACATCATTTGTGTCTGTACGACTTTAAAATCAGCAAACCACTTCTCTACTATCTGTCTCAACGGAAACCATAATAATTACTTTGTCATTACTAAGTCATTGCTTTGCTTGAACAGTATTTTTTCCGATAAAAAACAATACAATACAAAAGTATACTAAAATCACTGTAACTTGAGAACTTAAATTCAGATGGCCATAAACTTTTGATAGACGTCGTCTGACGGTTGGTACTTCCTAAAAATTAAATGGATTTGTTGATAGAGGCGGCATCTATGTGTCATGCTACGAACTTATTGAGTGAGATCTTGAGGACAAGCTAATACGAATTAAAAATATTTCAGAAAAAATGCAATTACAATAGAACAAAATCTGTCTAAAAAATAAAAAGTTTGGTAGCAGCAAAATGGTGCTTTTGCTAATAAGTAGAACTCTTAACGCATTTTTTAAAAAGGATGATAATTTCTCAAAACTTTGAAATCTATGGGTATTTACGATATCTTATTCTTTCTGTAAAGATATTTTAAAAACGGAATATCAGAAACATACTAGAACCATTCAGCAATTGAAAGAATAAAGTTTCTTATTACCGATGATGGCACAAGTATTAGAAAGTGTGCGCCATTATGAAGAGCAAAATGGAGGCTATTTGCAAGGAGCGTGTTCTTTTTTTGTTCAGAGAATGAATATTAATTATTAATCATTATAAAAGTAATTTCATTACAAAATGGTATAGATACTTTGAGCCACCCTGTATTTTACATAACAATATAAATCTAAAACAATTGTTTTAAGCTTTAACGAAAGAGTAAAAGCATGTAGAAAGCACGTCAGAATATATAAGCAAGTTTAAGAATCTCATTTGTACGCTCACTGTGATATGTTTGTGTCAATAGTCCAGATCAAACAGCGACTTGCACTTGATATCAATTAAATCAATATATCATATATATTTATTAACCTCAACTTCAATTTCAGTTTCGCTTTTATTGAAATTTAATTTAGTTTAAAATTGAACAGAGAACATTGAAGTAGATTAACTATACTAAAAAAATATAGAAACTTAATATATACAGTGGTACCTCGATATACGCCTGCTTTAGAATATATCCAATTCGCAATAAGTCCTATTTGTCGAAACTAATTTTTCTCGGTATACGACTTTTATTCGGTAGACGACTTCACTTATATGCAATTATATTCTGACTCAGAGGAGGAGGAGATTGAAGAAGCTGCATCTTCAATAGTAAAAGAAATCATCGCAAAATTGAATGAACGTGAAAATTGTAGATTGTAGAAAAATACCTTCCTGACAAATTTGAAACAAATCTCAATAGCAACTCTTAGGAAGTTCAGACAAAGTCACATTTTAGAAACATCCTGAGTAGAAGATACCTAGTGAAAAGCGACAGAAGGTAGAAAAGTAAAAAAATAAATGAATGGGATTTCCATAGAATTGAATTTTGTTTGTTTTTATATTTTAATATTAAGGAGAGTTTCATTTGATTTTGTGATTTAAATGTATAATAAAATATAATAACTTAAAAATCCATAATATATTTTGATACTAATGTTCAAAATATGTAATCAAGGGTAGTTTTATTTACATGAGAACGGATTAATCATTTATACATTACTTCTTATAGGAAAGGTTTGGTTTGATATAAGTTTGAACTTCAGGTACTGATTAAAGTCGTATACCGAGGTTCATTGATCAATAGCCCTTTGCAGCAATGTATTTTATATTCTTTGTTATTGTATTAAGTTTTCTTTTTAATTATTTTTGTAATTAATATTTGTTTGAGAATTTATACTTATTTAGGGTTGACCGGACCTAGGACGATACTGCAGTACTTTGATTTCAATCATACATGTATTTCATTATTCTTCTTTACTTCGTAAAACATAAGAAAACAGTCAGAGATTCAAATTTACTATCCGTTTGTTTGTGATTGATTTACCAAATATAATTATTATTTAATTATTTCACTTAAAATATATAAATATGTAAGTTTAAAAAAATGATAATATGAATTACAGATGATAATATTCATTTTACATTTTATCAAACACTAAAATACGGCATACTTTTATCTTAGATCACTGTTCACTGTTATATAAACTGCGATGAACTTCTGCACCATTTGTAGGCTCTTCTGCTCTTAATTTGCATAATTAATCTTTTGCGTTGCATCTTTTTAAAAATAATAATTAATAAAGATATGCTAGTTATGCATAAATTAACATTCAATTTAGCCGCAAATTCCTCTGCGTGCAACTTTCTTGCCATTATTAATATTGCGGAGAGTTCATGCTCTTGTTAGCCGTATTTTTGCTGTTCGTTTCCTTCTTTTCTCAGAGCTGTTAGCTTCTGGTGCGTGGGGGCTAATTAGAAAGAAACCGCGTGTTCACTCAATGGTGCCTCCATGTGTTCTGCTCCACTCTTTTTATTCATGCTTCATGCTCAGTGACATAACGAAATCACAATAATGACAACAACAACAGCAAAAAAACGCTGAAGAACTGGGAAGCAACAAGTGAATGCGCTCTCCTGCCTCTGTTCTCTATTTGGTTCACCACACGCACAAAAACGTGTACTCTTATTGCAACACTGACATATCTCTCTAATTGCTTAAAGAAAAAACTATTGGAAAATATTCAATTATTTATTTTTTCATTTGATGTGAAGAATAGTATATAGTTTAAGGTACTTTAACGCTTTAAAAGCTTCTGTTAAATTTCTTCACCGTATTTTATAGTGTTAATTCATATGCTAATTCTTCTACAACGAGGATAATGCGTAGTACTTCGTAATGTTGTTTTTTTTCTTTTTTCTTCTAACTTAAAATTCAACTAAATCCTACGCAACGCTCATTCCCAACGGAACCAAACTATCCTAGAAAATATCGTGTTCACACTACATATTATGAATCATTGCATAATTCAAAAAGAATTTTAGCAATATAAATAGTGTGTCTTCACACAAAAGCATCTTTAATAATTACAAATCGCCTTATTAATTCAAAATAAAACTTATGACAAAACTACGAACAAAAACTTTAAAATGTAAATCAATAAATACTACGTATACATTCAATTTTGATACTAAACTTTGTACATAATTAACTTTTACAAAATCGTAATATTTATAATTTCCAATAATCTAAATTGACAAATTGTATCCAACAATATACTTAGAATTTATAAATTTAATTAAATCTATATTTTATATCTGCAATGTTAATGCTTGAATTATTAGCATATTTTCATCGAGTTTGTTACAATTTAATTCTCTATATTTAATATTACGAAAACTTCAGAGAAATAGGTAAATATATTATCTATAAAGAAAATAGCATTTCCTTTACAATGTATGTATTGAGGACATGATTTCAATAACAAGGAATGATGGCAATATAGAATATTTTATTATCTTGTATTTTTATTATTGGAAATCTAGTTAAGGAATAATTGGTATTTAAAATTGAGAAGATATTTATGCTGCACTTGTATTTTTTACACCTCTTCCATCATATACTTCAATTAACTTCATTTTTAAAGGAGACAATACTATGGACTGAATGCAGACAGGGCCTTTCATAAATATAATTAAATTCTCTTTCATATAGCAATTACGAGAAGTTATTTTATACTGATCGTTTAATATTGCACTTAATTCTAAGTAATTACAATTATTTTACAAAAGAAATCGTTTTCTATTATTGAATGTTATTGGTTCAACGATTATGATTAACAGTAACTTCAATTAGCTCTATCTTTATTTTGTTGTTAACATTGTTAAGGTTCCCTAAATCTACCATTGAGAAACGATAATCTTTTGAAATCAATAAATTTCTATTATTTTCTTCTTCGAAATGTTGTAATTGTATTTTGTTTTCTTCATGTAAAACAAGTTTTGCTAATATTTCCCTTAAACTACATTTTATCATTTCCTAGTGACTTCCATCCAAAATTTGTAAATTATTTTGGTTAGTTGTGGAGTTAATTGTATCAAAAGTAAGAGTGTATATTATTTCTATATTTATATATTATTATTAAAGGATAAATATATGAACTTTGGACGGAAAAAAAATGATTCAATAAAATAAATATACCAACTTTGCAAACTTGACATTAACTTAAAATGAAGTTTATAGACATTATTAATATATGAATTTATCTGTTTGTGTGACTAATGTAAATTATATATAATTGAAATTATTATTTTTTACAAAAAAGTCTATTTAAAGTAATCTTATGTAAAATAATTATTTTAATAATTTTAAATGTTCGCTAATATTAATCTCAAGCCCTTCTATCTGAACAATGTATAATTTATTTTATCACCATTAAATTGATTCACAATTGCATACCACTTTGTTAACAGGATATTTTTAATAGCATTTACCAACTGTCTGCTTAAGAGGATAGTTCTATAGTTGAGTTGAATCACAACCTGTTTTCCCCATAGTTTCTATTTCTTTTATTATTATTTCGAATAACTATGATATGTAATAATAATATCTTAAAAATAAATAATATAAATAATTGGTAGAACTTTATAAAACAATAAAGATATCTACAACATCAGTTAATAATCTTAAATTAATAATGGATCGTAAAATTTGTATCTTATAAACAAATATATAAATATATAGAGTTGCACAACAAATCGATTAAGAAACACTGGTTTACTGCACATTTAATGTATTAATTTTAATTATTTAACCAAAAATTTGCAATAAAACCAATAGTTATTTTACAAATGTTGTCTACGTGGAACATGTAGGAGAGGAGCAGGTGAATTCTAAAAGAACATTTGTTACATGTCTTTGTAGAATATTACCGTATTAGAATAATACGAATACTACTACCTAAAAATACCGATAAAATGTGAATAAAATTTATAAATTATGTATTAACTTATTTAAACCAATAATAACAAAGCAACATAAATAACAAATATCAGAACAAAAGACCTATGTCAATACCACTTTGCAGCGGTTGAATTGTATCAAGTTTTTTAATCCTGCAATTTGTTGTTGCAAAAAAATATTATTATCATTAATTAATAATAATTAATTTTGAATTTGATCTAGAAATATATTATTATTTCTTCCTATATACTAAAAATGGGAAATTACAATATATTTTGTTTTCTTCTACTATTGTTTTTTATGAATATTCATAAAAACGCATTTAAATCAAATTTAAAATATTATACAAACTGTTATTTTGAATTACATCAGAATAATTGATTTAATGTTTTTTTTTCATATGAAGTTATGGACTTTTGTTGCTTCAAGTTTTGTAGTGAAGCAGAGTGTGTGTGTGTGGCGTTGGTGGAATTCCTTTTGATGTGGATAGGTACGATCTAGGTGGCTTGCAGAGATGTACACAGTGAAATAGGAAATAGAGTGCAATTGTCACGAGTAATGAGGTAGCGAGGGGAGATACGCTCTAGTGGTCTGTGAGGAGCAATGCTCTTGGCCTTATTGCTGCCTCTTCTTCTCCGTTTGCTCCGATACCGATCTACTCTGCACTCTCTTTCTATACGCACTGCCAGCAGACCGACTAATCTATACAATCTCATTAAAAAAGACAACCGAAGAATAAAAAGGTAGTGAACTAAAGTGAAAACGTATTTTTAAAAAAAAACCGCATACAGGTGATTTTCAGGGGGTCCCCTTCTTTAAGAAAACGAAAGACGACAAATTAATGAACGTAGTGGAAACGAGAAAAACGGTTGACTGGCTTTCCGGAGAAAACAGGTTCATTTTTTGTATATATATCTTCTCGTTTTTTTTTTAGTTTTGGTCGGTTTCCACGATATTGTGCAACATTATAATAATTTTTATTG
>JAFMTC010000523.1:49195-74289 GCA_018845635.1 Nicrophorus orbicollis
TCCATTTTAAAATTTCAGATATTAAAATTAACATTGGTAGAGCATCAGTCAATAATAAACCTGACCTTTTCATAAATGACACATATTTTAATATTATGCTTCAGTCTATTCAAAGTCTAATATAAATTTATAAAAAGTAACACATATTTTTTAATGAGAAGGAACTAAAAAATATACTTGCATATAAAATCGTTAATTGCAAACAAATATATTACTAATATTTACATAATTATATTAAATTGAACTTCTTTTTAAAGAAGACTCACTTTCTTTTGTTTTGTTTCCACTTTTTTCTTTAAAGTACTTTTAAACACATTTTATGTTGTTTTGGTTTCGTTTTATTATTTTCTTTATGTACATTCTCAGAATATTATTTGAATATGTATTTTTCTTTATATGCAGTTATCAATCAAAATTGTTGCAAACATGGTCGTTAATCTACATAGACAACTATATTTCTTAATTATTAAATATAGAAATAATTTAAAAATAATTCAAAATTTCACAAATATTTGATCATTATTTAATCATTATATGTAGTTAATCATACATCAAGAAATTACATAATTAACTATATTAGAAATTAATCTTATCAATATTTAAATAATATTGAGTATATTGAATATAATATATATGAATAATTCATAATAGAAAAACTATATAGATATTATAAATCAAATGATAATATATCATACAAAACAGAAATTTGCTTCATGCTTGTATAATATAATTATATATTTGAAATAACATACATTGTGTACTAAGACAATCTTTTCAAATATTTATAGAAATAAGTCAAATTTTTAATATCATCAAAGGATATTTTTTTTTGTAAATAAAATTATGAATGGTTAATAACACTATTTTTACAATTATTTTCACAAATAATATTGAATGGAAGAAAATGGTTTGTATTAGGTATTTAGATATGAATATTAGTTGCTTAACTTTCTATCAACTTTTAATAATTAGTATTATCAGTGGTATATGTTACTTAAAACCTGAAGAAACTCAAAATAGATGGTAAACAATGTAAATTTAATGTATGAAATATAAGTTTTGATCAATTCCATAGTTTTTCATTAAGTAATTGAAGAGTTTTTCAAAATGGTAAATGCTCGTAAAAAAATTATGATTTGAAGGGCATAAAAATCTGTTCAGCCATCTTTTTTATTATATGATCGAAAGAATGGGGTTGTAGGTACGGTGCGAGGGGGAGGCGGGCGGTCGCTCCGGAAAAAATCAGTGATGAAAGAGGGCGACTTGGATTTTTTCCTCTCGCGAATTTTAACGAGATGACAACGTGGTTGGGACATGTAAACAGAAGCAGTAGACTCGAATTCCTTACCTGAACCATCTCGAAACACTCTTTGAACAAAACTCTTACACCCACTCACAAAAAAACACGCGATTTATTCGACGATTGGAAAAGAACTCCAGAGAAACACAAATCGCAACGCACACGTGCAGCACTTTTACAGACGCATCTCTCCCACCTGAAACTTCTACTGAACTGATAACTCGCGGCGATAGATGGTGGCACGGGTGGCACCACTGACAGTTTTTTTCCATTTATTTTCATTACGAAAAAAAACTTTAAACTTACATTATAAATTCAAGTTAATAACTAACCATGCTGCATGTTATATGTCCTATTCTATCCTATAAATATTTCAATATTAAATCAATGCTAACACTGCACTTTGATATATTAAATTCTTAGTTCATGCAACCAGTTATACAATAGCCATACATACTTACCAATGCTGTAATATGTAACCAAAGTTACAAGACATCTCTCGCAACACATTTTTATAATATTGAATATTACATATTTTTAGTACGTTTTATTTCATAAAATACATAATTATCTTCTCTTCTTCTTTTCAGTTCACTCCTTTATTTAGCTTTCGCACTGCTCGAACAAGAAGGTCACCGTCTCTAACATTTACACATTTAACTCACTTAATAACTTTGTAGCATTACCCATGTCAAAGACTGATGGGAAAACGAATTCTTTATAATTGTAATTATATTAGTAAAAAAATATATTTTGAATTGAATTCCATGTATTAATAGGGTTTATAGGTTTTCCATTTAAATCTTTAAAAAAAATATTTAGCTTACTTTTGTAATTATTTGTTTATATTCCCTGAAAATGGTTTTCTATAAAGTTGATCAGTTTTACATTAATTTTACATGTTCTTTTTGTCTTCAGGGTATTCTTAGTTTTTCCAGTATCTTGTTTCTTTTTATTTTAATTTGAGTTCCGATTTTATTTGGCGTGTACTTTTCTATATGATCATTTTTAAGACTAAAACATTTTGCAAGACTGTCTATAAAGAAATATTTACAAAAATATTTAAATTACATAGGTACATACTATAGCAGAAAATTACATATACTCGTCAATTTTGGTTATAGCTTTTATTAATACAGTTTACAAAATAATTTAAAAAATATGATAGCGTGGAATTAATGTATTGTGCTGTCGTGGTGAAGTCTTAGTAGTTGCAATTATGTAATTCAATTGGTTTTATGATAACTTTATTAGTTAATAGTAGGTGACTTTTATCCAGGACTAAGTTATTCGTTTGAGATTCTACTGAGACTAATTCTAAATACATATTATACTAAAGTTAATATTTATTAAGTTGTGATTGGGATTAGGGCTTTGTTCATATTTGACGTTTATGCATTCCCACCGAATTCGACTTCGGTGGTTTGTTTACAATACGATCGGCCCGAACTCCTTACAGTAATTTATTTAATCTTCGTATCAATTCCTTGGCACTTATATATTTGTTTATATAAAGACGTGGCGACTGAGAAACTTGATATGGGTCTACATGAGAAACTCTTTGTGAGATCTGTTATACATAGATTGTTTATATAATATAATAACAATATTAATGATAATGGTTCGACACAACATTTAAAATTGGCCGATTACAGTGAAAGGCCAGGAAGAGGAATAAATAACAAATTTAAAATAATATTATTAACTTATGCGTAACATTGTATTTTATTTAAATTAGTTTTTTTTTTCAATTTATCAAGTGAGCTATGATTCATAGTCATCCGTAATGTCATGATTATGAATAACCAATATTTATCATTGCATTCATTTATATCTTATTAGTTATTCTTTAATACTGTTTGTATATGTATATTTAAATCTCTATTATATTTTGCTGACACAACCACCCAACTGTTTGTTGCGTTGCATTGTTTCACGCATTTAGTTATGGACTTTACATTCACAGTGAACATCTTCGACCCACAAATATTGTGTATATATAAGGCGACACTTTTATTTCCAGTCAGTTCCAATTTGGGTCAGATCGTTGATGGTTAGAGTTATAACATTTATAGAAGTGTAGTTGTACATTAGGTGTTGTACATTTGGTGTCTTGTCCCTGGATGGGATTTGTCTGGACACACGTGGAAATATCTTTATTGAAGTTCGTTTCGGAGTCTCAGTGGGTTTGTTGTGTGAGTTAAGTAAAAGACGGTTTATAAAATGTTTCTTTATTAATAAACTAATATAAAACTAGACTTCTATAAACTTTATATCTCTAACCTTCAAGGACCCAACTTGGAACTGACTGGAACTAAGTGTCGCCTTATATATACAAAATATTTGGGGGGTCGAAGATATTCATTATGAATGTAAAGTCCCGAAATATATGCGTGCAACAATGCAATGCAACAAACAGTCCCAACTGTACAAACGAATGATTTACGACATACAGTCCGTGTCAGCAAAATATAATAAATTTAGCTAATAAGATATAATATGAAATGATATAATATGATATAATAAATATTGTAATATTATTATATATCACCCATTATTATAAATCACCGCTGATATATGATAACCTGTTCCATAAAATATTATCCGTACTTTGATTCAACAGCAATTAAATTATATTTTTAATCCAATAACCCTTCCTACCCTAACCTATTGTCCTTTTAATAATGTTCTTTCCCTTTCCCAGAGGCAGTTTTTTTCTCTTCATGTAATTTAATTCGTTTAGTTTTTTCATTATTTTTGTTGATTTAAGTTACCATAATTCATTGTATTATTCATGGGCTGAAAGACCAAGGTTGATAGCCCTTTGGCCAGTTTTTAGTTATTATTAGTTTTTAAATTTATTTAAAATCGTGTATATTTTATTTATTTATTTTTGTTTAGAATTATGAATTTTCATTTATTCTGTATATTTGCTAAATAAATTATTTTATATTTCTATCCTTATTTTATCTTTTTAAATATTGATATAATATTATACAATAATATATGTCATGAGTACTTTTAGTTATGTTTACGTTGCTCCATTTCCAGCAAGCGCTCTCTCTGTTTCAATAGCAAAATTATTATTATTCAATCACCATGACGGTTATAACGGTTGTAACGCGCCGCAAAATAGTACCATAGAATTTATTCGTTATTTAGAACTTGTTTTAGAATCAACTGTGGTAAATAATACTTCTGAAAATTTAGTTCATGCTTTATGTAATTAGATATTTATATACAACGCATTTTAATTTAAATAATGTAAAGGGCGGTGAAACGATCGTTTCCGGTCGCGTCCTGTCATATGTGGGCGTAGTAAAATAGACAGGTCTCCAGCTAGTTTCATTCATCTTACATGTGGTGTTCACTCGTTCGCCGGTTAATTATTTAAAAGTGAAGGAATTTAAAGAAAAGGAGGTAATTGAATCGTGCGAATAGGTGGTGAAAAGACTAAAATTATCGAGCCATGCATCAGGAAACGCTTCAGCTTATTCAGGTCCTCGAGAAAACAGTTTCACCAGGTATAAATGCTTTTCTATTCCCCAATACAAATGTCATGGGTTGCCATTTGTATTTTTGTCGATCGTGTACCATTCCCCTTCATTCCTCTCGTTATTAATAAGATTGTAATACGCATTTTGATTATAATACTTTCGTATCTAATTATTTGCAAATTTTGTTTTCAACCGTTTTTACGATACGATATCGTTCCACCACGTTTGGAGGTCATGTCATTCATTATCTAAAATGATCACATCACCTACCTCTCCAATGTCCAATAAGAATTATCTTTGATTGTTTCTATGATTTAAATTAATTTTTATAACTTCTCATTAAAATGATTGGTATTTTGAATTATTTCAGATAAAAATGAGTTGGAACAGGCATCCAGCTTTCTGG
This sequence comes from Nicrophorus orbicollis, assembly GCA_018845635.1. Lineage (NCBI taxonomy): Eukaryota > Metazoa > Arthropoda > Insecta > Coleoptera > Silphidae > Nicrophorus > Nicrophorus orbicollis. Next base: position 54,399 of record JAFMTC010000523.1, read on the forward strand.
AACAGGCTGCCTCAACAAATTTACCTGAATTCATTAAAACCCTTTCTGATATCCTGAGACATGGCGGGAATAGTCCAGTGGCTCGAATGGCTGCTGGTCTTCAGCTCAAAAATCAATTGACATCGAAAGATCCAACAATTAAGATCACTTATCAACAACGCTGGCTTGGTTTCCCAGAAGCAATCCGTACATATATTAAAAAAAATGTAAGTCTAAATTTATCTATTTAGCTTGAAGCAAATACCAACTTAATATATTTGTACCTTTAGATTGTGGGTGCTTTGGGTACTGAGACTAGTCGACCATCATCAGCTGCACAATGTGTTGCTTATGTTGCTGTTACAGAATTGCCACATGCTCAATGGCAAGGTTTAGTAAGCCAATTAGTCACCAATGTAGTGCAACCAAATTCTACAGAGATGCAGAAAGAAGCTACTTTGGAAGCTATTGGTTATATCTGCCAGGAAATTGATTCTGAAGTTCTTATTACACAGTCTAATGAAATATTGACAGCAATTATACATGGAATGAGGGGTACAGAACCCAGCAATCATGTCCGTTTGGCTGCTACTCAAGCTCTACTCAATTCACTTGAATTTACTAAAGCAAATTTTGATAAAGAATCTGAAAGAAATTTCATTATGGAAGTTGTCTGTGAAGCCACCCAATCAGTAGATGCTCAGATTAAAGTTGCAGCTCTGCAGTGCTTGGTTAAGATCTTGTCATTATATTATCAGTACATGGAACCGTATATGGCGCAGGCGCTGTTTCCAATAACACTGGAGGCAATGAAGTCTGAAAATGATGCAATTGCTTTGCAAGGTATTGAGTTTTGGTCAAATGTAAGTGATGAGGAAGTCGACTTGGCAATAGAGGATACTGAAGCAGCAGATGCTGGAAGACCACCAGCGAGAGTATCGAGACATTACGCCAAGGGTGCACTTCAGTACATAATTCCAGTACTTTTACAAAAACTCACAAAACAAGATGAGTTGGATGATGATGATGATTGGAATCCAAGCAAAGCAGCTGGAGTATGCTTAATGCTATTGGCTACATGTTGTGAAGATGAAATTGTTCCACATGTTCTGCCATTTATAAAAGAAAACATAAAATCCGAAAACTGGAGGTTCAGAGATGCTTCTTTGATGGTGTTTGGTGCAATTTTGGGTGGTCTTGAAAGTTCAACATTAAAACCTCTTGTAGAGCAGGCTATGCCTACTTTAATTGAACTCATGTACGACAATAGCGTTATTGTCCGTGACACAGCTGCTTGGACTTTTGGACGAATTTGTGAAATCATACCGGAAGTGGCTATCAATGAACCCTTCCTTAAACCACTTTTGGAAAGTTTTATCCGCGCTCTTAAGACTGAGCCTAGAGTAGCAGCCAATGTTTGTTGGTCTTTTACGGGATTAGCTGAAGCCGCTTACGAAGCAGCAGATATCAGCGAGGTAACTGGACAACCAGATACCTACGTTCTCTCTCAATATTTCGAGTTCATTATTCAAAATTTATTAGAAACGACAGATCGTGCTGATGGAGGCCAAGCCAATTTAAGACCGGCAGCTTACGAAGCTTTAATGGAGATGGTCAAAAATTCTCCCAAAGATTGCTATATAACTGTCCAACGTACTACTATGGTTATTTTAGAGCGACTACAGCAGGTGCTTCAGATGGAAACACAAATTGCCAGTTTCAAAGATCGCTCTCAATTCAATGATTTACAATCTCTTTTGTGTGGAACATTGCAATCAGTTCTTCGCAAAGTTACACCACAGGATGCTCCTCAGATTTCTGATGCCATCATGACTGCAATGCTTACAATGTTTAATTCCAATAAGTCAGGTGGTGTACAAGAAGACGCACTTATGGCAGTTTCCACTTTGGTTGAAGTCTTAAGTGAAGGATTTATGAAGTACATGGAAGCATTCAAGCCTTTCCTTTACATTGGCTTGAAAAACCACCAAGAATATCAGGTGTGTGGCACTGCTGTTGGCTTGATTGGAGATATATTCAGAGCATTGAAAATAAAAGCACTTCCATATTGCGACGAGATCATGCAATTACTGTTGGAGAACTTGAGCGACAGTTCTGTTCACCGATCCGTTAAGCCTCTAATTTTGACTGTTTTTGGAGACATTGTATTGGGCATTGGATCCGAATTTAAGAAATACTTGGATGTGGTTTTAACAACGTTAGCACAAGCATCTCAAGCGCAAGTTGATAGAAACGACTACGAAATGGTTGAATATTTGAATGAATTGCGTGAAGGAATATTGGATGCATATACAGGCATCGTTCAAGGTCTTAAAGGCGATGGACCAACACCGCATCCTGATGTACGTTTGTTAGAACCTCACATCCCATTCTTGGTTGATTTTATTACGCGTATTGCTCGGGATACCGAAAGGTCCGAAGGTACGATCGCCGTTGCATCAGGATTAGTAGGAGATTTGTGTGCTGCTTTTGGCGAACCCATGTTGAATTACTTGGATTTGGATCCCATTAATGAAATGTTGGTGCATGGGAAAAAGAGTCGCGTTAGCCGCACAAAAACCTTGGCAACTTGGGCTACCAAAGAGCTAAGGAAATTGAAGAATAACGTAACTGCAGCTGCTGCAAGCTGGTAAGTTCTATCTCCTATTCTAATAACTCTTTTTCTTTTATTACAAAGTGTTTTGTATAATCTATGATTACTAATGTATTTGTTATAAGTTCAGTTTGTTACTTTGACTTTTAAATTAATGATTAAATAAGGTTATTATAGATTATATAAATATTTTGGGGAAGGGTTCCATTTTTGTTTACATTTGTACAATAAAAAGAAAACCAGATCTCCTACTTGGAAATTCAGTACAGATTTTTTTACATGTCTTTTGAATATTTCAGATTTTCTTTGGCTAGTTGTGGTATTACAGGAGACATGAATAAGATGGCTTGGTCAACGGCATCATTATTGGAATCCCATAACTCATATTTTTTTTAATAAGTAAATATTTAATTTCCGGATAATTTCGTAGTGTATAATCCGTTAAAATCTATCTACCATGTCAATCGATAGCAACCATAAAAAACTAATAAATAAATAATGAAAAAACCTTTTACGCGGAAATTTAAAATTTCATATACTTAGTATGTAAAAAAAAACATAATCTATATTTTCTATATATATTTTTTTTTCTATTATTTTGGGGGGTTTAAGATGTTCCATTCATTTAAAATTAAAGGAAAAAAGTAACATTATAGTGTGTGCATTTCGACTGTATGATTGTTTACGTGGGTAATTGACATGGTTTAGTTAACTTTTCTCCAAATGGAAATAAGCGTTTTTAATTATATCTGCGGGTGCCGAGTGTGTGACTTAAATGTTTTTTATTTTGATTATACCACGTGTGAATCATCGTGTTTGGGTTATAAATTGAAGAAAGAACGCATGTGGAAGATTAAAAGCTGTGCGCGAATAAAAGCTCAAGACTGAGAATAAGGGAAAAGTGCGAGTGGTGTGTTGACACAATAATTTTGTTTTAATTTTTGTTTTATTGATGTAATAATCAGTTTGAATTATATAATTTTAAACAAATTCTGTGTACAAGAAAGAAAACCTTCACATATCGAATTTAAAATTGTTTCTTTTATTTCTTTTGCGGATAGTCTCTTAAATCTAGGCGTTCCTTAAACTGCACAAAACAAAATTAACAATTTCCCCAGGTTTTTATTCAAGACAAGAAAATGTGTTTGGCGTTTCTTTAATATTTCCTCGAAACGGAGAACGTCTTTTCACGAGAGCTTTCTCGCATGATTTTTACTTTTGTATGTTCTTATTTAAAATAACACACAACATGTATTCCATAATTTTAATTCCACGCTGGAATTAAAAGTTAATTATAAACTCAGGAAAATTTGAGAATAATTAAATGAAAAAAAAATACAAATTTAAACTTAAAGTGAAAAAAAGATATGAAAATATGCGAGTGATATTTTTGCGAATGAATTTTTGTGAGGCCAATTGAGTGCCTTGCATGCATGTTGTTGTGTGCTGAGAAAAACAACCAGAGTTTTCTTTTGTATATGAAGATAAACTCTGGTTCAGGGTACGTTAGGTTATATAAATTTATAAAAAAATCTGTGATTTGAGAAGGCTTCAAATGCGAGTTGCCAAAAAGAGAACGAAATATTGTCCTTTTTAAATATGATATGTAATTTGTTTCAGGTGAAGATTTGTTTTTTTTTCTTTGAGCTATGATTCCATTAGGTTTAATGTAATTTAATTGTCCGTGAAGCCTTCTCAATCTTATTTTTTTTTATAATCGTAATTCGACCTGGATTACGGTTGTAACAAAACAATTCCTGTATGTGTGATAATTCGAATTTGCGGACATTTAATAGTCGGAAATTAATACTTACTATGTATTAGGTATCAACTGCTCTCATTATATATTTACTATATTTTAAATCATTAATTTTGTTTCAAATATTGAATGTCCGCAGATGAGAATCTTAGGTTGTATGATAATATTTTTTGTTCTTTTTATGTACTGTACGAGTGTTAGGGCTGTGTGATTGTTATTTTGTATGTAAGAATGTTTATTTCACAAGAAAATAGTTATTTTTAATTATATTTCATATACAAAAAGGTTTTGAAACAAAAAAATTGAATAAAGAAGGCCTAAAAACAAATTTAAAAGAAACACTATTTTTCTATTTCAACGTTTTAGTTTAAAGATTTATATTTCGTTTTCTTTGTTTCATTGGCCAGACATTTTTTTATATACACATATTTTACTGTAAACTAATTCTGTACATTATTATTGATTTTACATGAAAAATTTGCAGGTTTAATCTATTAAATATATATATACAAATGTGTTAGAATAAGTGAAAAACATACTGGTTGTGTATACTTTGATGCGAGTTCGTTTAATTTGTTTGTAGAAGAGTGCCATGAACTTATATATGATAGTTTGTCTGTTGATGATGAGGAAAGAAGATAATTGCTATTTTTATTTAACATTATATATTTCGCTTTTGTTCCTGTTTTGTTTTCTTTTATTTACGGAAAATGTGGATATCAAATAAATAAATGAAAAACTCCCCCTTTATAAATAATGAATGTATATTACCGATGTTCAGCAAATCTTAGGAATGGCGCGTGTTAGTAAGACTGAATTTATGCTCAAATGGTGTCTGTTTGTTGTATGCAAGTTGCATTATTCTATTCTCTCTATTCATAATTAGTTTTTAATCATTCCAAAATTTCGGGAATTTCTTCTATGCAGACTTGTTAAACATCGGTTGTATAAACCTTACTTTAGATATAACAAATTATGTTTTTCTCTATACTTTTTATGATGAAATGTTACCAATGTCTGTTTAGGTGCCTATGACCACTTATATGAACAAACAAAAATCAAACAAAAAATGTATTTAGATTTAATAATTACTTCAAATTACTTCTGCACTTTGTTTTCAAAAAAAACTACATTCTTTTTCTCCCTTTATACAGAAAAATATGAATATGGAAGCGTAATCACAGTTTACTTTAATCATTTATTTTGTATTGGGATTACTTTCTTGTAGTTCAGATATATAAATAAATTCAAGTTTAAATTGAAAAAATATATTTTCTTTTTTTTCTCCTTTCTTTCAGGTATTAACAATATTTCACAAGTTTTTTTATTCTAATACAACGACAAGGACTTCGGCAAATTTTTGGAAGTTATACCGTTTATGTAATATATTACTTAAGATAATTTTCAATATTGAAATTTATTTACCAACGTGTAATTTTGATGTTTTATGATATACAAATATCGTCAAATGATTCATTTACAAATAACAATTTATAAATATATTAAACTGTTTATTAAATTTATTTAATAATAGCAGACATATTTAAATATCAGCTACAATGCAGATATATAACATCATTAGTGTTTCAGATGAAATATTAAAGTTTAATTGGGTGGGTGGGAAAGTCATTTTTGTTTTTCCAAAGAGAGAGGACTTAATTGTATTTTTCACATCCAATTCCTGACTTAAGGCGTTTTATTAATATATTTTTAACAGATTAAGTTAGGAGAAATTGTGAAAAAGTTTGCTTGATTCTGCACAAATTTTTGTTTGGTGTCCTATAAAATATGAAAAGTTGAATTTTCAGCATAATTTACAGTTTATATTACCGAAAAGGTTAACAAAGATGTACCAAGTTCTGAAAGCCATTTAAAGTTAATAAAATACAGACATTCAAGCAAACCACTATAAAACAACTAGAGAAATCGCTGTGATATTAAATGTATATAATTTGACCGTTCATGATCACTTAAAAAAATTGCTACATCGGAGACTCCTACGATTTGCTTCTGAAACGTCAAGAATATATATTTTTGAAGTAAATAATATTCTCCAGATATAGCAGTTTCGAATTATTACTTGCTCCGGCCTTTACATTTTTTTCAGACGAAAAAATCTTTGAAGTAAAGGTTTTTCCGTTGAGGATGTTAAAAATAACTAAGATCACTTTTTTGCCAGTAATGATCAGAAGTCTTAGTCAATAATTACACTATAAGATAGAAAATTCAAAATGACTTTCTGAACCACACCATATAAATTTTAAAAAAATATTGAATGTAGATCTTTAGATTATTACCTTGAGGAATGGCGATGCAGCTTACGCCACTTATTGACATAGAAAGCCACAAAGGCCAGCCTCGTTCCCATCAATTATCAACCAACATAATAAATAACAAGGAATCTCCTCAGGGCTCGACCAAGTGAAATTCAGGTACTGGTTGTTGCCTAAAGCTGGACCATAATAGCTTAATCCTACATGCACCATTGTAGTTGCGAACGAATTCAACGTTGTCAATATTGTCTTCAGTCTCGTATTTGGCGTTCGACATAATGAAAATAGACCGGGACCGTTTCTCATTTTTTCTTCTTCGCTATTACTTCTTTTAACCATCATTCTATGTTTCAGCTTTTGTTTAAAATTTACAGGTAATTCATTCTTATTCACTTCAGCCTTTTTTCAGTATTTTAGAAGCTTCAAATCTACCTAAATAAAAAAGTTAATATTATCTGTTGATCTTGATGTGATAAAATTTTACCTTGGACTTTCTGGTAAGAAAAGAATATATATGTAATACAGTAAAAATAGTATGTACGTCAAATAGGTTATTCCGGCCAATAAAATGATGCCCAGAGAGTAAAATATGCGGTCATAACAGTGTTAAACGATCTAAAATTTGAACTAACTGTTTCTAATGCTGAAAATTCCATCAATAATAATTTTACAATCTTTTAATTAATTTCTTACATATAAATGGAATTTAATATATAGCAAGAATTGTCAGTCCTACTAAAGCTCTGTTTTTAGCAGTTGCAGTCAAAATTCCTCCAATTAATATAGTGGTTAAACACATGAAGAAAGACCTTTTCTTCCAATTTTATCGTTTAACCAGCCAAAGGTAGACTTCGATTTGCCCGCCCACATTTAAAGCTAGTAATCCCATCATTGGATATAAATCTTTGTCGCTAGTGTGCAAACTACATAATAAACTCACATAAATAACGATACTTGATTAAATTTCGCTTTTGTTCTATTCCCAACCATCCAAGCACGATTCTAGTTGAGACTCGTTTACATTGTCCATATCAACATCGGCCATAAACAATTGATTGAAGGCACCAAATCCACAAGGAAAACACGCAGGTAATCAAACAAACCACAACATACACTTCTGGCATATTCCGAATTCTCCTACTTGTGGTAATATTAATTTAATTATTCTCAAATTTTCCTGAGTTTATAATTAACTTTTAATTCCAGCATGGAATTAAAATTATAGAATACATATTGTGTATTATTTTTTTGGTGGTATGTAATTATTCCAAATAAAATTCGGATGTACGTGACCCAATTGTCGTCGATTAATTAAGGACTTGATCTCATAAAGGGGATTTATTACTACGGCTTCAATGTTTCACCTCTTATTATTTGCGGGCTCTGAAGGAAAGAACACCGAAAATGGATCACAACGATCAATCTAAACACAATGTGAGTCTATATTTTTTATACTTTCACTACCAAAACCAAGACTATTTTTGAAGAATGTTGTTGGTTTTAGTTTGTATTTCTTATTTACAAATATTTCAGGAACCTATGGACCTGGATGACATATTACCACAAGTAGGAGAATTCGGAACATACCAGAAGTGCATGTTGTGGTTTGTTTGTTTACCTGCGTGTTTTCCTTGTGGATTTGGTGCCTTCAATCAATTATTTATGGCCGATGTACCAGATCACTGGTGTTGGATACCACAGTTAGCTAATCTATCAGCAGACGATCGTATACAGATGGGTATTCCACAATATAATGACGGACATAGTAAGTGCAAAAGATACAAGTTTGATTGGTCGCACGTTGATAGTGACCATGTAAACGAGTCTCAACTAGAATCGTGCTTGGATGGTTGGGAATATAACAAAAGCGAAATTTGGTCAAGTATCGTTATTGATGTGAGTTTATTATGCAGTTGTTTTTGTTATTAACTGTTTTAATACCAGAGAGAATAGTTTGATTTAGTATGCGACAAAGATTTGTATCCAACGATGGGATTAGTAGCTTTAAATGTGGGCGGGCCAATCGGAGTCTACTTTTTTGGATGGTTAAACGATAAAATTGGAAGAAAAAAGTCTTTCTTCATGTGTCTAACCACTTTATTAATTGGAGGAATTTTGACTGCAACTGCTAAAAACTTTTGGTGGTGGGCAGGGAGTAGAGCTATAGTAGGACTGACAATTCCTGCTATATATCAAATTCCATTTATTATATGTAAGAAATTAACTAAAAAATTGTAAACTTGTTATTGATGCAATTTTCAGCATTAGAACTAGTTGGTCCCAATTTCAGATCATTTGTCACTGTTATGACCTGCATGTTTTACTCTCTGGGCATAATTTTATTGGCCGGAATAACCTATTTGATAAGAGATTGGGTCATTCTATCATACATCACGTGCATACCATTTTTTCTGTATTACATATATATACTTTTCTTACCAGAAAGTCCAAGATGGCTATTAACTAAAGGTAACATTTTATCACATCATGATCAACAGTTAATATTAACTTTTTATTTAGGTAGATTTGAAGAAGCTTCTAGAATACTGGAAAAATTAGCTGAAGTAAATAAGAAAGAACTACCTGTAAGCTTTAAACAAGAGCTGAAACATAGAATGATGGTGAAAAGAAGTAATAGCGAAGAAGAAAAAATGAGAAATGGTCCTGGTCTATTTTCATTATGTCGAACGCCAAATATGAGACTGAAGACAATATTGATAACGTTGAATTGGTTCGCAACTGAAATGGTATATGTAGGATTAAGCTATTACGGTCCAGCTTTAGGCAACAATCAGTACCTGAGTTTCACCTTATCGTGTGCAGTGGAGATTCCTAGTTATTTATTATGTTGGTTGATAATTGATAGATGGGGACGACGCTGGCCTTTGTGTCTTTCTATGATATTAAGTGGCGTAAGTTGCATCGCCACTGTTTTACTTCCACAAGGTAATAATGTACAGATCTATATTCAAATGTCATTGTTATTTATTTTTTTTCAATTTATATTGGGTGGTTCGGAAAGTCATTTGATTTTTTTTATGTCAAAATGAAAGACGATTTTATTATAGTGTATAAATATTTTATTGAATTAATATCTAATTCATTTTGATCCAATACCTTCAGTCGTCTTTTTGGCTGTGCCATAATTTCAAGGTCATAAGACTTCTGATCTTTACTGGAAAAAAAAAGTGATCAAAGGAGCAAATTTTGTTCAAGTGATCATGAACGGTCAAATTCGATACATTTTATATCACAGTTGTTTTATGGTGGTTTGCATTAATCTTTTTTTTACTTTTATATTATGCCGAAAATGCTTGTTTCAGCATTTTACTTTTTATATTTTATAGGACAACAAACAAAAACTTGTGCAGAATCAAACATACTTTTTCACAAATAATCTGTCCCATATCACCTAAAACATATAATAATAAGACGCCTTAAGTCTGGAATTGGATGTGCAAAAATACAATTAAGTCCTCTCTTCGGAAAAACAGAAATGACAATTAAACCACGCAATAAATTAAACTTTAATATTTCATCTGAAATATTGATGTTATTTCTCTGCATTGTAGCTGAAATTTAAATGTCTGCAATTATTGAGCAAATTTAATAATAGGTTTAATATAAAATTATCTACAAGAAATTAATTTCATTAATTATTTATAACTATTTTCAGATGCTGTTACTGCTACATTGATTTTATATTTAATATCTAAATTTGCTATAGCTGCAGCTTTTTTGATAATTTATCCATTTTCTGGGGAACTGTACCCGACCGAGATAAGAGGTATTGGCATTGGTATTTCTTCTTACATCGGTGGATTAGGGCTAATCATAATACCATTCGTAACATATTTGGTATGCACATACATATATGTTTATTTATAAGTGATAAAATTTATGAAGTCTTTTCGTTCAGGGTTCCGAAAATTTGATTTTGCCGTTAGTCATAATGGGCGTGGTGTCAGTGATAGGAGGTGTTTTATCTTTGCGCCTACCCGAAACGCTGCATCATAAGTTGCCACAGACTATTGAGGAGGGCGAAGAATTTGGGAAAGATTTCGGGTTTGAAGATTGTCTACGATGCATACCACTAAGGTACAATATCTTATAATTTTGTTTATTTTGTAGAATTTCATGATTTATTGATTGCAGGCCTGAGGGAATAGTGATCGATGAATATGAGGATTTAGAAATGAATCAACTAAAAGTCGAAGAGGATGACGAAGAAACGCCGCTCGGAAACTTAGCACATAGAACACGGTCAGTTCGAAGATTAGCCAAACAAAATAGTTTTATGGATACTCAGAAAGATCTAGATGGAACTATGAAAATGACTTATTGGTTTTAAATTTAATTAATCAAAAAAAACTAACACAAATTATTTGATCAAAATTGACAGCAATATTATATTACTATTACATATACTTTGTATTTAATTATGTATTTTCTGTATGTTAATAATCTAAATATAATTGTTAAATTAATCTTATTGGTTTCTTTTAAAATTTTGTCAATCTAAAATTATATTAATATATGAATAACAAGGACAAATATTTATTTGTTATTAGTATTTCGCATTTCTTGCTTTAAAATAGGATGATTGACTTTTTTGTAAATGATAAACATTGAAAAAAATACATTAAATAGTTTATGAAATATAATTTGATTGCTAAAAGACTACAGTCTTTGTTACAGTTGCTTTGTTACAGTTTCATTATTTTGTTATATGAATATATTTTGTATTTGCTTATAATTAGGGAAAGAATTTATTATAAACAAATATTGTTATCAACTCAGAATTTTCTATTAAAGACAAAACAGATTGAGGTTATGAATCTTTGTTTAGGATTCGGTTTAAAATCTTGAATTCAAATTTAGCTCTTCAAATTTCATAATTTAGCTCGTTAAAATATATCTGTAGTACTTACAGGAAAACAAACAATATCAGTCAATGAAGTACTAATTTGAAGTACGCACTATGTTTTTGTATATAAATTGAATGTTTATAATACTAATTAAAATGAATGAGGTTTGTATTATTGAATACAAACTAATTACAGGGTTTGTATTTATGAAATTCTTATTTATTTATAAACATTGTTTACTAATGCTGAGCCAACATAATGCTTACTAACGGGCCGGTCTAAAAATCGTGCGAAATTATGAAATTTTTGTCTTAAATATAAAATAATTGTAGTACGTAATAAATAGTAAATAATTGTTGCTGAGGTTGCAACGAAAACCCTGCAGTGTCGTCGTTTTATCTTAAGAGTTTAATCGATTTAAACAATTTGTTCCAGTCAATTTCAACATTTCTTTTTTGTTGTTGATCTGGATCAGAGCAGATATGCGCGATGGTGCACGTACCCGGCCAAATTGCATTCAATGTTCACTTGACATTTGACAGTCGTGGAAGCACAAAGTAAGTAGACGTGTTACATCAGGCTGGTGAAATACCATCAAAAGGGTCGTTCTAAGGGTGTTCTCGAAACAACGGCGTTAGTCAGAGGGTGTATAGTGAAGAAGTAGTGGAACGAGTCTGTGTTCAAGTTTGTGTGGACGCAAAGAGTCAGCATCTTTTAGTGTCGTCGATCAGCTGGGTAAGTGTTGAGCGTTGTTAAAACATAGTTGATCGAGTTTTTGGCTGGAGTTTCGCGTAGTAGCTATTGGATCTATACAAGTTGTAAGAGACGACAAAGGATAAATACATAAATGCAATAGTCAGATAGTTATAGAGTTATTGCAATTGAGTGCAGCAATTACTTGTGTTCTGAACGACCTCTGCCCATCCCGCTGTTTATTTTCAAAACCTTTTCCATATCTAATTAATTGCAGTTTCTATTTTTAGAAACACAAATTACCAACAACCAAAATGAATTCCAATAAATTATTACAACCCTGCAAATAATTACAAGCCAAATATTAGCATTTACAACAGCAATAGCATTAACAATTTATACTTACTACAATCCATCCAATCACTGTAATATTATTTCTAACAGGTTATGTGTTTACAAGCTGTGTGAGAGTGACAAAATGAGTCAGGATGATGATGATTTTAACCAGAAGATAATCAAAATACCTAATGTAGTCAACAGCACTAAAAGCAATCTTGAATTTTTTAATTCAATATCTAAGCGAAACCTTGGCATTCGCAATGGTGCACACAAAACTAAATTTCATATGCAAGCAAAAGCTGAGGATGAACTTATCAAGAAACAGTTTAAGGAATTGGTAATTTGTTGAAGCATATTGAATTTCTGTACACTGACTAATTTTTATTTTTTTTATCTTAGCGATGTGAAATGCCTGGCATGCCAAGGTCAACTTTTCTTATGGTCTTTAGTCCTGATGGTACTAAAGTAGCTTCTACACATGGTAATCATAACATCTATGTCAGTGATGTTAGGACTGGCAAGCATATAAAGACATTAGTGGGACATCCAAGAACACCATGGTGCATTGCTTTTCATCCTTCTTCAAATCAAATTATTGGCTCTGGTTGCCTTGGTGGTCAAGTAAGAATATGGGATCTCAGTGTAAGTTAATTAACATTAAATAAAATATTGATAACATAGTTTTCTATGTAGTTTAATTCGATATACTTTTAATTTCAATTAATATTTATTTTATATACTACAATGTTTTATCATAATTCTAGGGTGGAAGTGAAGTATGGACTGTAGAGAGTCAAACAGTGATAGCTTCCATTGCATTTCATCCAGATGATAGATTATTAGTGATAGCTACATATAACGAGCTCCATTTTTGGGATTGGAGCAAACCAGAGCCGTTCATGCACATATCCACAAGCAGTGCCAAAGAGAAAGTGCGATATGTTGCTTTTGATCAATTAGGACATAAACTGATTACTGGAATTACAAACAGCCCGCAAACGAGATGGGAACGTGTACGAGCTCCAGTTCCCGTATTAAGACCAGCAGACAATCCGTATAGTCCATACAGGAGACGAATAACACCGAGGCTTGTTACAAATTTGCCGAATGCGAATGTCACACCGCCCGCAATGCCGACTCCTCGTTACATGGCTGTAAATCAATAAGTGTTTATAATTTGTATTAAATTACTTATATATTTGCAATTGTAGTGTAGTCCTCCACTTCGACCAACAGGCGTGCGGGAACCATTATTATCTAGTGTGCCAGAAAGAGAAAGAAGAATTACAACATGTTATCGAGATTTAGTTCAACAGTATGAAGTTTTGGTGCATAGATATCTACAAATTTATAGGCCACCAGTTATGGTTAGTACACTTATATTTGAATAAAATAGATGTAGATGAAATATTTCATCACAGATCGACCAGGGAACAGATCCCATGGAAATGGAACATGCTTCAACAACTGCAAGCACATCTGCGCCTCAGCCATCTACGTCTACACAGCCAACGCCTAGCAGTTCCAGTGAACCATCAACCAGTCAAAACTTGAGAAAATCTAGTGCTACATTACCTGCTAAAAACAAATCACGAAGATTTTATAAATCCGAGAGATTGAAGGAACAAGCAAATAAAACAATAAGTAGTACTCAGACAGTTGATCAGCCTCCGTCGACTGGACTTTGTGATGATATAGAAGCAAGTTTATCCTCAAGTCACTTAGAAAGTCTGAGCAGGCTTCTATCTCCGAGTACTTCTAATATTGCTAACGGTCCTACCTTTTTGACCGAAAGCAGCAGCACCTCTTCAGATGAAGATGATAAATCGCCAAAGAGCACCTATCTTTCATTACAAAAACTATTAAAGACTTATGGTGACGACCCAAAGTACGATGGTACATCATCACGAGATACTAGTAATGCCGGCTTAAGTTCAAACTCATCAAATTCCATTAACAAAGCAGCTTCTGGCATTTCGTCAACGTCGCGAGAGTTAGCAAATAACACGAACACTCTAAATAGTAGTGAAGCACCATCCGCATCAGTTTCATCATTACCATCCAGGCGACTTATACCATCACCGAGTAACATGCCCTCAACCAGTACGCAGCCCAACATAGAAACTCTCGTTAGTTCTTTAGGAAACTCTGGCAATACTAGCAATAACATTTCTGTATTAATAAGAAATGCGGAAATGATGATCAGTAAATTTAGAGAAAATCTCCAAGATATTCAAGGTATTGATTTACCTTCAACTTCCGCATCTGCTGATACTACATCGAGTTCCAGTATTAGCAAAAGTAAACCTTCTAAAGGAACTAGTACTAATGATCCTTTGGCCGGGGTTTCGAGAAAACGTGTACATCCTCAGCACAAGAAGATTAATAGAAGACCGATTTTGGATTCTTCTTCCGATATGGGAAGTTCTGACGAGGAACAAGTGAAAAGTAAAAAATTTCATTTATGTCCCGAATCGAGCAGCTCCCATTCAAATCCGTTAGACACGCCAATTAATTTCTCTCTAAACGATATAAATACAACGGTACCAAACAACAGTAATAACACTAACAGCAGTGGTACAGATCATTCATATGCTGAAAGTACTACTCCAAATGAACATTCGTATGCTGGAATGACACAGGATGGAAATTCAAATGATACAGTTAGAATTCATATAGATTTGTCAGGAGTCGATGAACCGATTGGTTCTGTTTCAGTTCCTGTTGAACATAATACTCATACTCCCACTACATCTTCTCAATCGGATTCTCCACGTAGACAGTTCTTTTCGCATCGTTTATCAGCATTTTATCCAACACGGTTGACGCCTCCACCACGAACATCTACTTCATATACAAATTTTCATTTACTATTTGGACAACCCCATGATTCATCGAGGTCACAAAACTTTGCACAGGACGAAGTTATCAACTATTCAGAACGTGTGAATGAGGATGAGAGTTCTCAAAGAAATTATCATCCATTTGATCCTCCACCTGAAATGTCTGTTAATTCAGAAAATGCAGGCATTGGGCATATGTATTCAAATATAGTGCACGAGTTGGAATCCAGTTTAAACGATGTAAGAAGTATAAGGGCTAATCACCGGCTCGATGAAACATCTGGTGTATTGACCAGTTTCACTGAAAGATTGGATACAATTATGGCACAGTCAAATGCGATATTAAGGAATCTCACCAGTACCTTGGATAGTTTGCCATCTAATTCAAATAATAACGACCGCAGTAATGAAGCAAATGGCAATAATAGTAGCAACGCTGATGGATTGCCAAGATGGTACAGGTCTTTGCGGACTCTTGGAATGATCATGAGAAGTGAGGCTCCATGGTCTGAAGATTTGGATTTTCGCCGTTTGTCTTCAGCCAACCCGATCAATTCGGATCATACTTACCCGTTAAATCCAGAAAATCCACAATCTGCTAACATGTCTCCTTTAATGGTATCCTTGCATTTAACGGTTTCGCATATCCAAAGACAAGCGAGATTATTGAGGTCACAAGTGGAAAGTATAGAGAGAATAGATAGAGCAATGCTGGAGGTTTCCCAATTACAAATGATGCGTCAAATGTTTGAAGAACTGCATAGACATTTTAGTGTAAATTCATCTGATAGCAATAGGATTGGTGTCTCTAGTGTAAGACAAATGATGGCTGGTACTCGAATAAGTGACTCTAGTCCATATGATTCACCGACTGATGAAGGATTGCTACATACACAGAATCAATTACAACAACAAACGCATCTGCAGCCTCAACCTCATACATCATCACAAAATGAACCACAGCCTCAGTCACAGCCAGAACCTTCTACTAGTAGAGGTGATAGGACAAATGTCCAAAACGACCAATCCCAACAGACGAATAGCAATAGAAGTAGAGCAAGAAGACCCTACCCTAGGTGCCTATTCCTAATGCATCGTCATTACAATCGTCGTAATAATGCACCTATGGGAAACCGTAGGACTACAGCCAAGGAGAGAGTAATACGAAGGAATATTTATAGGCGTTTTTTACCGACACGTGCTAATACTCGTCCTTCTCTGCCAGATTTTCCACGAAATCGAACAGCGATATCAAATTTATTTAATCCAGAAACATTACCAGCTATGACTCGTCGCTTAGAACATTATTTAATGGAACATGGACGGTACATTGGTAGGACCATAATTCCACCAAATGCTGGCTCGACATTGAGATCAGATGTAGCGGAGCACATGATGATGTTGCGATTAAATAATTGTAGACAAAGAATCAACGTATTTTTAGGTAAATGTGTTAATATCTCGTTTACTCTTAATTCAAATTTTATTTTTTAGGAATTAATGAAGAAGTAAATCGTAGTGAATCTTCGAGTGTAAACATCGATGGGACATCCAGATTTGGAGCCAGACAAGCACTAAGTTCAATAGTTGATTGTCTTAGTAGACACATGGAATACAATTCAAGTCCCCATATGAACGCTAACGTCAGGTCTCAAATTTGGGAAGTTATTGAGTTATCCCTTTTGCTTTCTGAAATTCTTCTATTGCAAATCGTCGATTCCATTCCGCCGCCGACGGGAATGAATTTGGACCCGGAACGAGAAAGTTTATCTTTAAGAATAGATCAAATGTGCAGTAGAATGTTGCAGAATAGACTATCGAGTCAATCTCAACAGTTAACTCGAAGTTTGCGACTATTGAGATTAACTGTACGACACGCCACGCTTGCACTGGGTCAGACATATACAGCCCGAAGAAATGCAATGCTGCCGTCGAATGATACTGATTTAGATAGCAGACAGGGATTATTGGATGATATACATAACTGTCTGAGGAACATAAGGCGCCATAGAGAGAATTCAGTAGAGGGCAGCTGGTTTAGAACTATAAATGATATGATCTCAAGGATCGGGGACCGCGACAGTGGCAATCCGACAATTACGAATATGGCAATAGATGATAGTAGTGACGATAACACTATAAATCCCCGCCCCAGTTATAGTAGGTTAAGGCGGACGCTGTATCGATCGAGCAATGTAAATTTGTTAAATAATGAGGAATCTAGTTCGGGAGTAGCGAATCTCAGGGCCTGGAATATTCCAATAGTGCAAGTGAATGATGTACCACTTCCGGAACCGCAAAATTCTCCTTGGCACCCTAGATTCGTCGAAAACAGACAGAGGTTGTCTGAGAGGTTGGACGAACTAAGAACAACTGGTGGTTTGTTTAGACCGAGATTTCTGCATCCTCTATATACAGGAGCAATCAATCCATTTGAACCGGAGTGGGATGATCACAGGGATCACCTATATGATACTGACATTATAACTACAGTAACACCAAATCACAGGATTCAAGTATGGGAATTTTCAAAGGACAACATTCCAAATATAAGAGATGGTATGTGTTAATATTTGATTATCAACTGTACATGATATATTCACACAAAAAAATGGGAATAGTATTAAATGTAGGAGGAAAGACCATTGGTCTATAGCTCTTTGGCCAGCCTTTCTGTTACTATTTTTATTGATATTTAGTTTATATTTAAATTTATATTTAGAATTATATTTTGTTTTTTTTACCGACCAATAAATTATATATTTTTTTTTATTAAATGTATTAATTTTCTATTTTTAGCTACGAAGAATGTAGTCGTACGGGAATGTAAAATTCACAATGATGCCAGCGTAGATTATGCTACTAATGGAACTATTTTGGTTACGCTTCTTCCATCTGGTGGTTATATGAATATAACTAATAGATTGGGTGAGCTTTATAAAAAAGTATAAATTAAAATAAACATTTTTTTTCGTATCAGGAGTCTACAGTTTGGATTGGAAAACACTAGGACAGTGTTTATACTTAGCCAATTTCGAACAGAATGCTGTCTCTGTCTCTTTATCTCCGTTAAATAGACATTTAATTGTGGGTTTGGCATCACGTCGTGTTTCCATAATGCCGTCAGATAGATGGACAATGGCTAGGATATTCAAATTAGAGAAGAATGAGTATGGGAAAATGACACCAATTCGGGATCTCGAACAGAACAGGGATACGAACTACATGAGCGTGAATTGCATCCGTTGGATGCCAAATTCAGGCGAAGGTTTAGTGTTTGCCACGAATACTGGTCATTTGCGCTTTTTGACCTAAGATGAATTTTATTTATGTATAAGACTGCTTGATAAGAAATTTCATTTTCTTGGATTTTCGTTTAATTGTTGTAAAATGATAAGTTGTGTGATGTTCTCTAATCCTCCCTGAAAAAGTAAACTTTTTTTTTATAATTATATGTAGAAAAAAGAATGATACTAGCATGATGAACATTTTTCAAATTTATTCATTTATTTCGTATTTTAATATACTATATACCATCGTTGAGTGAGATTTTTTTGTTAGGGATTTTATATGATAAATATAAAGAAACAAATTTGATTCCACGCAGTTTAATTTTTTGGAATTGAAGATATTGCATGTGATCATGTACTAATAATTTTCAAATCACTAAATGTATGTAAAATAATGAATTTAATGCAAACATATTAAATTATTTATAATATTTACCACTGAATGATGTTAAATAAATATCCACCTTTTTAAGTCAAACAAACGTGTTTCATTATAGACTATAAAATCATGTAAACGATTAAAAAGAATGTTGGGAATAAATTAAATGTTATTAGTTGAATAAGAAATATATGACATTTCAGACCGGGCGATTTATTGTAATAATTTTAATATGAAAATAATAATAAATAATATGGTTTCTTATATAGTCATAATTATAAATATCAGCATTTCGTTGCATTGATTGACATCACACTCGCTTCTTTTGGTTGGCAACACCGTCATGTGATGTGTTTCAACCAATCAAATAGAGGTATGTGGCGAACAAGTAGAAGCAGGCACTCGACGTTGTTTTCCGTTTGACTGCCATTTTGCATTTGCGTTTTGTCGTAGTAGTCTGTAGTGTCCATTAAAGAAGATAAAAGTGGATGCTATCCACACAAGTGAATTAGCATTAGTCTATCAATTGCTCTGCCAGATACGAAATAATAGAAACATTCACATAGTGTTATTAATTTATGCTGTGTGCAGTTTGTCACAAAAATAAAATTTATTTGTGACGCCATTTTAAGTGGTTTGGCTCAGAAAAATATACTCATTGCTTTGCAAATAATATTCATAGGCCAAGGTGTCTGTTTGGATTTGCATCAAGCAATTTGCTGATAATTTTGTTGAGTGTCGATATTTATTTGTGAAATATCTTAAAAAATACGGTCGAAATTAAAAACAAAAGAAAAATGCTTCGAAAAGGCATCTTCTATAAAAGCCTCAAACCTTGTGAGGCCAAATATGTG
>JAFMTC010000525.1:95531-107694 GCA_018845635.1 Nicrophorus orbicollis
GACAACTAAATATAAAACGTAACGAGCTAATCATTGCCGCTCCACGAATGGACCGGGATATTATTCATTAATTGGATTTATATACGCGAGATGGAAACTGGACGAAGGACCTATAAAGCTCGCATTATACGGCGTTCACTTTAATCCCGTTCCGATTCATTTATTCCGATCCATTAGTTAATTCGTTATTGCTTCCTGTTAGCATTCGATTCAAGCGATTCGCAAATATGCGGCATCTTTTATTCATGCCGAAGAGATATAACACTACGCGTGTGCATGGAAATAATGAAGAACGGAGCAACTGGCGTCGCCCTAAAAATTGAAATTTATTTCGAGCTTAAACTAGAAAGTTTATGCGTTCTCGACGCAACGCGTTACCTAGAAGCTCGAAGAGACCTCTCTGCACCTGTTACCACAGGTGGCGAATTTTACACCTACCTTTCGCATTTAAAACGCGTCCACAGCTCAAACGTAATTAAATATATTAACACCTTTTTCCAGTTTTTCTTTTTTTTTATTGTATAATCCATCACATCGATAAACCCGATATCGTCTCATGCCGAAAGATTGATGGCCTCCTTCGTTTTTCGTACATCTGTATTATTATTCTAATCGATACGTTCCATCTTACATTCAAGCCTAAAGCTAATCAACATCTATACATATTAATGAAAAAAGAAATATACTACATCTGGACTAAACTAAAAAAAAGTAGAATACTTGAAAGAAGCTCAGATCAATAATTGGATAATAAACTGTTGCTTAATAGTTTAATTATATAAATTTATGGTATTCATGAACGAATAGACCTATCATGGTTAAAGACGCTTTCCTCAAATTTCAGAAATAGTGTATACAATCCTAGTAAAACCATGTTCTTTAGGGACCAATACTCAGTCGGAAAATGTAATAGTGTTGATGATAGCAGAAGGTACACTAATAGAATCGCAGCGCATCAATATGTCAATATACAGACTACTTCACGACACCAAAATATAATTTGTAAGAAAAGCATTCCTCAAATTTGAGAAATAGTGGATCGAATCCCTACAAAACCATGTTCTTTACGGACCAATACTCAGTCGAAAAATGTAATAGTGTTAATGATAGCAGAAGGAATACCAGTAGAATCGCAGCACATCAATATGCCAATATACAGACTACTTCAGGACACCAAAAAATAATTTGTAAGAAAAGCCTTCCTCAAATTTGAGAAATAGTGGATCGAATCCCTGCAAAACCATGTTCTTTACGGACCAATACTCAGTCGAAAAATGCAATAGTGTTAATGATAGCAGAAGGAACACTAGTAAAATCGCAGCACATCAATATGCGAATATACAGACTACTTCACGACACCAAAAAATAATTTGTAAGAAAAGCCTTCCTCAAATTTGAGAAATTGTCGATCGAATCTCAGCAAGACCATGTTCTTTATGCACCAATACTCAGTTGAAGAATGATAGCTGAAGGTACACTGTAGAATCGCTGTGCATTAATATACCAATATACAGACTACTACACGACAGCAAAATATAATTGGTAAGAATTAAATTGATGTTCTTTTCGGACCCAGTCGAAGTATGTAATAGCATTATTAGAGTTAGCAGCAGTTACATAGAGAAGTAAACTAGTGAAATTGCAGTGCATCAATATACCAATGAATTAAACAATAGTAAAAACTCATTTTTAAGAATTAAAATGATCACCAAAAAATGGTAAAATTGAAATGGGAAAGTTTACCAAATTTAAAATGTCAAACCGCCATAAGATTTCTTGAAGGTTCATTAAAATAAAATATACGACAAAAAAATCATAATCGAATCATCAATATAATTTGTACACAATAGTGCATACATGAAAAAAACTATAAGTAAACTTGTATTAAGTAATTAATTTTCAATAGACACAAAAAAAAACTTTGTAAAACGATTGGTAACAACAATCGAAAACAATTTTGAACCATCACTTTTCAGTAATAATTACCAATCAAATCTGTTTTTATACGATTTGCAAATAACGTGGTTTTCATCAAATATCATATTCCTCTAATGAATGATTCATCTTTGAATGAACGTTAAAAAAATCGCTGCAACTTTCGAAAATAAATCTACGGTGATTAGTACAAATCACATTTAAAGAAAATTCTAATTACATTTTCCAATCGCAAAAAGGAAAGTCATTCTAATAACGAAAAAATATGACTACTGGAATTCCAATCCCGATAATTATCATTAACAGTTGCTAAGTGATCAAATTCAACAACAGTCAATTAAGATTATAATGTTTAATAACTTTACATTTTCTTGTCTTGTTTTATGAGTGTTGATAAACATATAAATTTAGCATTTATTAACCTATTTCAAACTTTTTTTTTCGCAAGGCACACTTGAACTATAGTAAAACTTTTGCGACACACCTATAACGTAAAAGTTTCACAGCACACTTAAATACTAAGTATGCTTTAAAAATTAATTAAATTAATTTTAAGTAAATAGATTCTCTCATGTCAAATCTCTTACAAATCACTACACTAAGGTAACTAATTTTTCAAATAAGATAGTATTTATAATTTAATTTCTTTGGTCTTTAATATAATTTCTTCTTTTTTTGTATTTCCTTGGTTTATTTCTTTTTGACTATATAGAAAATATTGAAAGAGTAATAAGTTGATCATTTGTGTACGATAATATCATACTCAAACGGTTAGCTGATATGATTAAACAAGGTAGTGGAATATGTAAATACAGAACCCGAAAAATGTGTTGCAAAACAGGAAAACTACGTTTTTCGGGAATTGATAACGATTTTGGATTTCTAACACCATTTTATTTAAATTTAAAACACAATCGACTTTTTTAATTAGTCCACTTTTTAATATAAAATTATTGACTCTAAAAAAATATATTTCCTATTTCTTCAAATAAATTTATTAGGCGAATAATTTTCTCTAGAACAATAAAAGATTTTAACGTTTCCGAGAAAATTTATAAATTTAGGACACAAATTAATCAAAATTAAGTTAATTTTCAATATAAAATTATATTTAACGAATGTCGAACAAAATATATATTTATATAAAAATTCGAAAATGCGTCTTAGTTTCCTGTCTTAATCATGATAGTGTTAAAAAAAATAAAAAATATTTTTAAATGTAAATCGAATATTTTGTTGAAAGTTATTTATTTCAACAAAATATATTGTAATATAAAAATAAAAATAAATGCTGTTCAAATCAATGAAAAAAAATACAAGTTTATTTTATTACAAATCAACAAAATTAACTAAATTAAGTTAATTTTAATATGTAATTTATATTTCAAGAACGTTTAACAGAATTCACATAAGAGATATGACTTTGAAACAAATTAAACAATATTAAGTTAAGTTAATTTTTGACTGTAAATTACAATTCAAGGATGTGTTTTAATAGTTACGGTCCTATTTCTGATATGAACTTGCGTCCTTTTCAGTCTCACTACCTTATTTATGCTGACCGGTAAATGTCGGAAAAATCAGTCAGCGGTGAGATTCGAACAAGCACTATTTTGCACTAGAATTTTGTGATGTAGGAACTCATAACCAAGTTACGTTACTCAACCAAGAGTAAAGTTTTCGAATATAAGAAATACAAAATATGAGAAAAAAGAATATAAATTAAGTTAATTTTCAAATGTATTGTCGTGTCCCGGGATGAGATTGCTCTAGACACTTGTGGAAATATCTTGTTGATTGTTCGTTGCGTAGTCCTTGTGGGTTTTTATGTGAGATTAATGTATCTAGGACTAAGACTCACACTAAGACTTTTTATAACTTAGACTAGGACTATCTAGGACTTTCCAAGACTAAGACTATAACCAGGACTATCTAGGACTAACTTATAATTAACTTTAGACTTTGTTTATTTAGTTGCGATATCAATACAAGTACCTAATGTTGGTGTTGCTGCCATATATGAGCTTTAGCTCTTCTGGCATAACTTATAATTATGAGAGTCTCGCCTTATATCGAAGAAGTCGAACCGATTACAAAATATTTAGGAGTAGGGGATGAGCTTTTCCTGTGAGTGGAAAGTTACCCACTTTGATACGTCATTAGTAATCCTAACAATATGTAATAATAAAAATAGTCCTAAGATGGTGCTAAAAGGTTCTGTAGTCTTATCATTACAACAGTTTCAGATAACCGGTCGGGCACAACAAAATATAATAAGGGATCTTAATATTGATGGTAAACAATATTAGTTTAAGAATATACCTTAATGGAAATGTGCGTCGTAACGGTCACGTACTTACTATAATCTTTAGAATATAAAGGAATGATAAGACAATTATCGTATACATAACAGTCAATTTGAACAAATTTGAGTAAATTTCAAAGGTAAATCAAAATTAAAGAACTTTTGATAAAATATTCTTTAGTTGAGCAGAAACTGTAGTCAGAAACTGTAGCAGAGACTGTAGTCAATAGTCTTTTGTAACAGGTTCGATTATTCGATTATTTTCTGCTGCAATAAATTTTATTATTTATTATCTAAAATAATGAAAAAACATATCATGTTTATTCATTGATCAAATTTAGATCGATTTTGAACTAAAAGAACTGAATTTTCAAATGTATTGTCATATTAAGAGAGAAAACAGTTCCAAACATAAACGCCTTGTGTAAAGAAATACAGAATATTGAAGCCAATTTTCGTAATTAAAGAATTTAAAAATATTCTTCAATTTTAAATAACGAAAAATCATGTCTGTATAAATCGATTTTGAAGTTAAAACTCTTTATTTTAAATTATGTAATAAAAAATAATTTTAACAAAAGCATTTTATATACTTAATACACGCATACCTCTTTATACGGCATTTCGCTATAACGGCCCTCTTCAATTAAGGCACGTTTTCGATTTACGGCCTAAAATGTTTCACTATAACGGCAGAAAAACTTTTCCAAGTCGATATTTCCACATGTTGCCAATCTTGCGCAAGCGCAATAATTGATTCCTTATACAGCTTTTCGCTTTACGGCCAAGTTTCGTGGAATGCATCTAGGCCGTAAAACGAAGTATGGGTATATTAGAATTCTCTTGATATACATAAGTAATGTGGTAAGTAATTTTTTAAATAAATTGCGTTGCGAATAAATTCTTTTTTCAACATAGAAATTACGTTTCAACGAGGAGGACTCTTGTGTGCATGGCAATTCGAACATAACAAACGATAATTCGTTGGGTACACATTGCAAAAGGCGAATATACAAACGAATCACTTTGCTTTGTTGAACTTGAAAGACGAAAAAAGAAAAGAAAAGCGCAAGATATATTCGAGCATCGGCCATCTGGTCCGAACAGCGCGAATTACCTTTTCCAATTTCTCATCGCATCTCTGAGCGTTTTTCCGTTTTCTCCGCTCACCGTATTAATAATAATAATAATATGCAATTAAAATACTCCGGAGTGAAGAATTTCATTATTATGTACATCTTCATTGAAGTGGAAATACTTTTCGTTCTTTTTCTTCTTCTTCTTCTTCGTCTTCCTCTCATTCTTCGTCTTCTTTTTCTTCATCCTCGTCTTCGTATTCTTATTCTTCTTCAACGTGTGTGTATAATTCATGAGACCGGTTGGAGGAAATCATCTTTTTCTTCTTATTCCTTCTCCGCCGACCAACTCGGACTCCGTCTCATCCTTTTTTCTTCTTCTCTCCATCTCCTCGAACAACCTTCTCTTCTCTTTTCTCTTATTTTTGCTTCCTTCGAAGGCGGCCGGTCCGAAGGTACTCGAAACACAATGTGAGAATTCTGCCATTATCTCTTCTCTCTTCGATCTCCTTCTCATTCTCGAGGAAATCAAAAAAGGAGAAGAAACAATCCTGAAGTGTATGTATTGTTCTATCCAACGTATTATAAGATTATTATACAAATTGCCGTCGATGGAAATCTCGTACTTCATTTCAATTTGCATTAGCAGATGCACAAGGAGCGAGGATAATAATGAGCGAATCGCAACACAATGAGGACGAAAATTAATAACTTTTAATAGTATCACACAAAATGCACACGTTCTCTAGGTTTTCCTAAGCATTCGAGGAGTCGTGAGTCCGGCTAATTAGACTTTCTAATTATTACCGCGAAATACGCATTCAATTCAATTAGCAACGACACGTGAATTAATTAAACGATATTTTTTTCAATAAAATAAAAGGTGAATAAACAGTGAAAGTAGGGAACCGCAAATGACTGAACGCGAGACCACGCAACAAACGGTTTAATTATCTACTTTAATTAAAATTGTCCAATCAAAACTTTTTTTAAATTGCGCGGCGAAGCTAAATATATATGTAACATTTCATTTCCAAATTACGAAAATTATACAATAATTACAGTGAATTATATTAAATTGAATATTTTATATAAGCAAATACACATTTATTTATAATTAACGAAAATAACAGTAATTTAACTTTTTTTATTATGTTGAATATTATATTTAGATGGTATCTAAAAAATATAATCATTTATGGAAATTACTCATTAAAATAAATATAAATTACATTAATTCAAACGTATTTCAAATAATAATGTACTTTAAATTCAAATATATTCTAATTAGCAGTGGCCGTACTTGTTACAAAGTCTTGTTAAAGTCTTCCGTACCTGATATTAAACAAACAATTATATAAAAATTGTTAGACTATGTATAAATTATCATTTAAACTCAAAAGTAATAGTGAATATTATTGTGGTATTCTAATCTTAATATATTTTGACTTATTTCTTGTATGTATCAATAATGAAGTTGTTGATCGTAGTCTGTTAATTCGAAGTATATGTTTTTTCCTACATAACTGGTTATCCTGTGAATGTATTTTTTTTTCAATTTTAAAGTTTATATTTGAATGTAACTTTGTTGGATGACGTGTTCTGTCAGGGCATTTAACCCTGCACTGTGATTCTTCAACCCACAATGTAAACTCTTTGTATTTTCATCCTTGAGTTCATCTCTACATTCATAAAACATGTACTACTTTTTGCAATCAACTATTATAAGTTATAAGTTTCACATTTAGTTGATGACAGTAGTGTCAGTTCTGGTGTCTATACCATACGACATTATTGGATATTGCATACAATAGTAATATAATCCTTTCTCTATTAGTTTGTCTTCCGAAGTATCCATAATAACTCTTATTATGTCTAGTCTGTCTTATAAGATACACTTGGTTCTCTTTTTATGCGGTAGATACGTTCCACAGGAAATCGCATAAAAATAAATCGCACAATAAAAGACTAGACACACGTATAAAAATGAAGGATACCACAATTGTTTTAAAACCGCATAAAACTAAATCAATGAGTTACAATATACCAAAAATCGCATAAAAAAAGGTTTATTAAATTTCAGAAAAAGAATTAGTCTTACTATATTCTTTCTGAAATGTTTATTCATAATTTTATAAAAACCTTAACAATCATAGACAAGTTTATTAAATTTCAGAAAAATATAATCTTAACATATTCCTTCTAAATTTATACGGAAAAATTTTACAAAAAAAATACAGAAAATTTTTATGAAAGTTAATCTTTCTTCTCATTTTTTCTTTCGAATTATCGTCGCTATATGTGAGTGTTCGGCATAATTTGCGAACTGGTTCGAAATCACTTTCATCACTAGAACAGATAGCATATCAGATCTATGTCCTGAAGACAATGATTCTTCACAAGTATAATTAGTCTCAACTTCGCATGTTGATTTTTTCTCTTTAACAATATAATCATTTGCAATGGCTTTGCTATTTTTTTTTGTACAATTCCTGATATCCAGAAATGCAATTCTGAAGCTCGCGTTGAAACTTGAATGCTCTTTCAGAATTATCATCTTTTTCGATGAAATGGTTTGCCAATTTACTGGAAAGTTGAAGACCTTCTCGAATTACACTTGCAGTGAGTGTGACTGGAGTTTCATCTTCTTCCGATTCATTTTCGTTTTCTTGTTCTTCAACGGTATCAAGAGTTATACCAATGATATCATTGTCATTCATGACATTATCCTGAAATAATTCGTTTAAATTGTTTTGGGTATACGTTTCAAAACATTCCCCACCAATTTCATGTGCTAAAGAAATTATTTCAACTAAAACTGTCGACGTTTGGTTAGTTTCATTGAATTGTAACGTGTCAAAATGGCCTAAAATAGTTATTAAAAAAAATTCTTGAAATAAAATCCTCATAACTTCAAAACCGCATAAAAAGAGGACCGAGTGTATCAATATTGAAGTTGTTGATCGTAGTTTGTTAATTCGAAGAATATGTTTTTTTCTTACATATCTGGTTAACCAGTGGCTGTAATTTTTCAATTTTAAAGTTTATATTTGAAAGTACGTTTGTTTGATGATGTGTCTTGTCAGGGCAAGGTCAAACACTGTGATTCTTCATCCCACAATATTAATCCTTTGGTCCCAAGTCAGTAGTGCATTTTACATCCCTGAGTTCGTCTCTACATTCAAAAAGCATTTACTACTTTTTGCAATCAGCTGTTATAAGTTTCACATTTGGTTGATGACAGTAGTGTCAATTATGGTATCGACATTATTGGATATTACATACAATAGTATTGAATCCTTTCTCTATTAGTTTGTTTTTCATGGTATCCATAATAACTCGTATTATGCTATTGGTTTGTCTTATAAAATATATTTCTTTTACAGAATCGATACAGAATTCCGCTGTCACTAGCACTTCAGTAACCTCAAAATCGTTGAAAAACTGTTACACGATTGTCACAAATAATTGGTAAGAATTAATATGACTACTATTCTAGATTTCCTGCTTGAATTCTTGTTTGAATTGTTTAGAAATCGGACATCAAATATAAACTTAAATCATAATAATTTGCCAACTGTCAATTTAAAAATGAAACACTTTATTAAATCAAACAAAAATACACCAATTTTCATTCCACGGATATTTTTTTGTAACAATATATTGGAAATTTTGGAGCAAGAAATATTGAATTTTACAGTAAGTGCTACAGCTAGAGTATCAACATTCAATCTCGATTTCTCACTTGTCCAAAAATCATTACCAATTAAAAAAAACTTTCAACAGCTGCATTAGTTTCAGGGCAACAGAACGTATTTTAACAAGAATAACTCGTTAAAATACGTTCTGTAAGAATAACTCAGGTTTTATATGGAATGTATCATTTTTAATATTTCCATCCATCTTTTATCAATTTCAACATGTTGATTTTCCCATTATTCTAATTTAATAGAATTTAAATATACATTCAGTCTTCTAATTTGTTCAAACAGATATCTATTTTAATATCAGGCATTTATTTCGATAAAAACTCTACACAATTTTCAATAACTATCCAGTTTACTTGCAATGAAGTCACTAAAACACTATTTGAAACTGTTAATTCCTGTGATAGAAAAAAATCTGCTCTTCTTTGGTAAAAGTTTCTTTAAATAGTGATTTATGTTGAAGGACAAAATCGTTCAAAATAAGACTAACTTCTGTAGCAGAAATATGCTCACCTTCAATGGTTTGAATCGTTTTGTGGAAAATAGATAGTTATGTAAAAAACACATTAATATCTCCGATAATTTATGATTGAAAACAAAATCCAGACTTTTTGGATCAGTTTTAAAATGTTGAAAACGAGGATTTTTTTTAGGAAACACATAACCTACGAAATGACAATCCTCTCTAAAGGAAAACGATAGGTCACCTTATTAATTAACTGTCAATATGCAAAGTCCATTCTCTCAACAACTGAAGGTAAAATATTAAAAGAATGACAAGGCATTAGTAAGAGATTATTTGAAATCATATTCAATAGCTTCAGTTGAGATGATAAAAATTGCATTAATTTCGTTTCATATTAATTGATTTTTCTGCATAACAATGGAGTTATTTCCTGAAAAGTTTGATGATATTCCGTGAAAACCTCAAATTGAATAAATAGTGATTGTTTTTATTCTATTGATTATGTCTAATTATGTATTTATTAACAAAATTCACGACGAAATTCATGGTAAATGTATTTCAACTAATTTTGGTTGAAAGTAAAATACCAATCAAATACCAAAATCTATGGTTTACTAAAAACTAGGTTGATTTCGTAATATTATACTATTTTAATTATATAAATTATATATTAATAATTGTGACTTACATAAAAGTAAGTTTACGAAAAGAAAGTCAATTCGATACGCAAATTATTGTTTGTTTTTATTTATAAAATATGTAGAATTATATCTTAGCATTTTGAATTATGTATTCACAATTAAAATTTACATAAGAGGAAGCATCTATATTCGTAAGTATCTTCCAATCATTGCCAATTATGTTCATTAAAAAAATGTCCATTCGATACTGAACGTGAAAAAATACATTATATTACATCTAAGTTATGTAAATTAAATGTTAATTATTGTAATTTACATAAGAGCAAACATTTCATACTCTCAAATGTCCTCCTCATCTTTGCAAATTACGAACACGAACGTCGGAGTAGATGGAAATATAATATGTGCAAAATCTCGTACATGAAAATATTCTCTTTCCTCCTTTTTCTTCCTCGTTTTTCTTTTTTGTTGTTGTTGTGTAAATGCCCGTAACGAGATTCTTCCATGTCTTCAGATGATTGCCGCAGGAGATTCTAACTGGTGGCCACATTATCTTGCGTCGTGCAACTGATTATCTTCCTTAACGTGTTTCAGAAAACAGTATAAACTTTAATACACCAACGTCGGGTCTGACGATCAAAGGAAATCCCAAAACGTCCAACTTTGAAGGTTGTTTTAAGTTCGGGTCCGTCGTATTTGTTGGGTTAGGTAAGACTTTAATTATGTTTGAATGAAATAAAACATTAAGAAAATGAAAAAACCAGTGTCAATAACACTTTGAGACAGTTTGCATTTGAAAAATAGTAATTATCATATAGGTTTCAGTGAAGATTATATAAACTTACTGTTTATTCAGGTTGAATGTTCGAAGGAAATGTTTCATTATTAAGGTTAAATTAAGTTCGGGCTTATTTTTTTGTTCTTGATTGTTTTAGTTCTTTTATAAATTTAATAATATTTATATAATTTAAGAAAATAATTAAGAAATATATTTCAATTTCCTAACTTGATCTATTATGAACTTAATATTGCTAAGTTACTTGTTAGGTTAGATTCTATAAAGAAATACTTGTGTAATAGAAAGATTAATTCACTGTTTTTTAAATAATTTGAATAAAATAAAGAAATGTTAATTATTAATTAAAAATATCATTTATATAAATATCACAACGTCTAGGTTAACGCGTAGTTAAAATGCAAACACTTCAAAACATTGAAGATAAATAAATAATAAAAAGTAACATAAATTACGTTTGGGTCTATTAATTTAGGTAAATGTTGAGTGAATTTAAATATGTATCTATACTTGAATGAAATAAAACAACAACAAAAAATTGGCTTTTTATTCGGTCCAATAAAATCCTAAAACGTCTAAAACTAAGAGATTTAGTTCAAATATGATTATTTGGTTACTTCGATTGAGAAATTTCTTATATTGGACTTTTTAATTAAATAAAAGGTTAATAATAAATGTTTAACTATTTAAATTTGACATATTTAGTGTTTAATATAAAATACTAAGTCAAATTTTATGTATAATATGGTACAATGATATAATAACTATGAAAACTAGATATTTTTATGTAAAGGTTTGAAAAAAAATAGGTTTTTTTTTCAACAATATTAAACTACAAATTAGGTTGGATATATTCACTTAGTTTGAGTATATTATGTAGAATGAAATAACTCATTAAACTCTTTAAACATTGAAAGATTAAACAAAATTAATCTAAATATTATGTTGGTTAGATTCAGGGAAATGAAAATGCATTTGCATAGTTACACAAAATAAAACATTGAACAATGAAACAGAAGTTTGAGTGAAGATTAACCGCATTAATTGTTCTATTTCAACGAAATTATATAGAATTCATATTTTCCAAAACCGTTTGCAAGGCATCTCTCATCCTCGTTGTATACGTGCGTATCTATGGAAGAGACAGAGCATGACTCTTATTTAGTTATTATTAAACCGGCACGGATAAGTGCGGCAAAACCGTATTTTTCCGTTAACACGAAATTCCAACGAGTCG
>JAFMTC010000525.1:146037-156497 GCA_018845635.1 Nicrophorus orbicollis
TCCATTATTCAAGCCCGGTGTGATTTCCTTATTGATTCCATCGGGATTCCTAACTTGGAAATACACGATGACAGCTCTTTAAGTGGTGACTAAATTTAAAAAGAAAAGTACAAGAGAATTCAAGATTTTACGTGTAAAGTAAATAATCAACAATTAAGAAAATTAAATCATGTTCCTTTTTTTGGAAATGCAAGTTATGTATTTAATTACAAAAATATCCTTGAAAGTCGGTTTCAATTTATCAGCATTTATAAAACGTCATTGTTTGATTTATTGTAAAATTTGATGATCGTTAATTAATTATTCATTGTTATACAATTATTTAGTTATTGAATGAATATCACGAAATAACAATCAATATAAATTTCGTGTACAACAATGCGATTCATTATTAACTTTTTTGTGTTATAGAAATTGTATAATTCTTTTTGATTAAAAAGTGCTATTGATTAGTTAAAATTGATATATTTATGGCAACTGTTATTTATTAATTACATATTTTAGTTTGGGCTTCACGAAATTCATAATTGATTTGCAAACTATTTTTTTATTATACATTTTTTACATTTTATATATTTTTTTGTTAACACACTATAGGCGGAACGCGTAAAAATACCCGCTGTACTGACTGCTGTCTATTAGCGGGCCGGGTATTTTTACCTTTTTGAACGTTTACGTATGAAACTGCAAGAAATATCTCATTCTTTTTGTTTAAATTCAACAACTTTACTTTTTTCAATGTTTGATTATATAACAAAGATAAGAAACCATAAATTTGTTTCGTTTTCATGCAAATATTCATAATTTAAATATATATACAAGCAAACTCGAATCTTTCACACTTTTCTTAGATAATATTCAGAATTTACTAAAGATGTCCCTCTTTGTTTCGTCGCCGAAAAGACATTCTTTTACAATGCTGGCAATCAAGAAGACCTGTTCGAGTGATATTTACAATTAATTCAGCTATTATTATAGAAAGTTAAAATATTGATTGGAAGATAAAAGAAAAAAATTGGAAGCCAATATGCGTTATAGATTATAATAAATTTTGAAAGGTTTCGACTGATCAATATTTATCATATTATTGTACTATTGTACGACGCACAAAAAATGGACGAAAAGGACAGTGATGATCTTGCTAAATGGAGCCCTTTCAAACGCGCAAATTGTCGCGAAAATCGCCAGCTACACAGACCAGTTTAGTCTCATAGTGTGTTAATTAACACAGTGTCTTTTTATTTAATAGTAAAATATAAAAAGTGTAAACCTGACATACATTCATGATTAAGTTCACCAGATTTTAGTTCTAT
This sequence comes from Nicrophorus orbicollis, assembly GCA_018845635.1. Taxonomy (NCBI): domain Eukaryota; kingdom Metazoa; phylum Arthropoda; class Insecta; order Coleoptera; family Silphidae; genus Nicrophorus; species Nicrophorus orbicollis. The sequence continues at coordinate 147,351 of JAFMTC010000525.1, forward strand.
TGATTCAATTCAAAAGATAATATCTTTTAAGACTTATCTTTAAAATATGTTTTTTTTCTTGACTTTTTCTATTTTCCTAGAATATTATATTATAAATGAAAAAATCAAATAGAGTTGATTATTACTCCAGATCAGAGCACCATATTATAAAAATTCTGTAGTATTTCTTATGTAATAAGATGTTATAAATTGAATTTCAGTCACTCTGTTAAGATTTCTGTACTTTATGAAACAGATTTTTATACAAATTCCAATTGTTAGTTCTGAATAGAAAAAATCAAGAAGAAATTATTTCCATTCAATATAGAAAAAAAAAAGATTGAGTTCCCAATAATTTTCGGATAAATTACAAGAAAATGTTAAACGTGAAAGGCACTAGTTTATAATATGTTTAAGCGACAGATACTACAGGATAGACTAAACGACATAAAGAATAAATGTCTGTAAGTAAATTGTGAAGACACTGCTTCTCTGAGTCAAAATTCCTTTCTTTATTTTTTTTTTGATAATAGCTCGGAAATGACTGATAGCTCATTTCATTATCTGTTGTTTATTCTTCAAAATCCACAGTCAATATGTATTTTAATATCAGTTTTAGAGTAATGAAGTAATAGGTAACTTACTGTAACGTTGTAAAATATGTTTATATGTGAAAAATGTAGAAGAGGAGAGCAAAGAAACAGAGGGAGAGTTGAGTTCCGGTCGTCAATCAAGACGGTCGTGTTTAGTGATAGTGGTTAAACTACCTATTGTGATAGTCAAAGGCTTCGGGACGAAGGAGTCAGATATAATCTAAGACTAGTCCTAAAGGGTTTTTGTAATAAATTAAGAGTTTTTTCTTTTAACTACAAAATCCTAATCATTTGAAATCCGGGAACCTGGTCTCACTTAGGATCTTCTTATACGTATAATTTTAGAAATTCAATGAATAATATTAAAAATTAAACAAAATTATATTAATTTAGCATTTTCACTCATTTGTGTAATTGAGATAATACAATGCAATGTTTCATATGAATATGGTTTTCGTTTCAAGTCTTAATTGAAAAAGTCTTACGATTTTTATGCTGTAATATGACAAAAAGTATATTCTTTCTCACTGTGGCGGATTTCCCACTACAAATTGTTAAAAATGGGGATCTATCTTACAAGTATTTTCGCCTCAATTATAAACATACTGAATTCTATTTTAAATAAGATACATTTATTAAATTATTTAGGATGTAATCAGAATATCTGTAACTGCAAAAATATATATCTGTTTGGGAATAAGTATCTTAGTTCGATATCCTAATGTGTACATATAAAATATCTGCGTTTATACATTCATATGCTTCTATTCAATATAAGCATGTGTTTATTGTGTATTTATGATCAATACATTCAATAAGATAAATTGTTTATCGTTTATTATTTTATTTTATTACCATAACTTGTCAAGAAATTACATATTTACACCCTTATATACACTTAATTATTCTTGAGCAAAGATCAATACATTCAGTAAATAATCGTATCAATTTATTATTATTTACTTATTTTTATATGCACAAATTAGGCCAAATGGTTATCAAACTAAGTATTTCTAAAAATATATATAAATTATATTTAATATAAACTTATACAAAAACTAATTGGATTTTGTAATATAAAGTCAATTAATTATCCTAAACAGTTTCTTTATTTTCTGTTAATTCTTTTTGAAATCATGTCAATATATTTAACAGTATCAATTTATCTTTATTTGCATATTTTTGTTTGATATTCACCATCAACATACTCATAAAACATAAATAAAATGACTTCATTATCCTTGGAATGAAAAAATAATGTTTTCAATAATAAACGATTATAAATTATTAATAAACCAATTAATTTTGGATTATGAAATCATCTACTTTTCCTTGAATCAAGATCAATACGTTCATCGAAGATTGCTATCAATGACATCGATGATACGATCTTAAAGAAACATTTATACATGACTTAATAAATCTTAAATTTATAGTCTCAAGGTTTGGGTCAATCCAATCGAAATGTTCTTTTTTTACAAATTGTAAAATGTCAATTATCTACAAATGTTACTTGATAATATTCTATTTTCAACATTTGATTTTGGTATTTAAGGCTAACTTTGTTTGCAAAACGTATATACATATATAGTTGTTCACGAACACATTTTAAATAAAAATTGAATATCAAATTTTGTGAAAAGTTGGAAATAATAAATACTATTTAAGTACTTAACTTGAAATGCATTCTGGGCATGCAAATGTATGAGATTTTATTACATTTAGTTTAATTGAATGTTGAGAGTTATGTAAGTTTTTCATTGTATTCTCCATAAGATAATCATTCTATCAGTTATTTACTTATCGATTTAGAATTTGATTATAATTATCTAAAATTAACGGAGTAAAAAGAATGTTATTTCAATATCATTTATGAAAGTGCACTTAACGATCTTAATCTTGTATTTGTTTTGTTAATTGAAGCACAAATTTGATAATCAATTTGTAAATAAAAAAATATTCTTCAGAACCATTTTGATATTAGTATTTTTAATGAATCAAAATAACCTATTTGCTGGTTTATTTGTTAATGCAGCTTATATTTTCATGATAGAACATAGATTCTATTAGATAGATTCTTCGAATACATTGCAATAATCATCCATTAGTGAAGGAGGCACATTTTACTTATATGTCTATTAAAGTTATTGAAAGAACAAAATATCAATATATTTTTTGTTTAGTGATAGTATACTTGAAGAATGTGTATCTTATATCGGTAAAGGAGAGCAGCAGCGATCCCGGCGTAGAACGGTTGATATAAATTGGTGGATTAGTGAAGGATGAAGCAATCAATTCGGGCGCGTCGAATTTGCGGGGGATTATGCGTTTAATTGATTCTGCGGCGAAGCGCAGGAGGAGGAGGACTAAATCTTTTAATTCCCTAGCCATTATTAATTGCCAGAGGAAATATTTGAATGTGCGACGAAGGGAAGGGAAGGGAGAGAAGAGATGATTGTTAGTCGAACATGATTATGTGCTCGAGACCAAAAGAGGCGGCAGAACGATCCTCTTTCACTGCATCCTGCATGTGGCGTTTGCTCTACCACAGAACCAACCGAGAGATGAATTCGCTTCATCCTCTTTCTCACTCTTACACACATACACTCTTCCATCCAATCTATCCTATTCCGTCCTCCGTTTCTGTCCATGTGTTGGAAGTAGTGAGTCTGGAGGCCAATTAGTTTGATGACAAGACCGATTATACCCAGAGTCCTTGGCAAGATACACATTCGAAATCCTCTCTCTTTCCACCGCACTTGCTTCTCCTTTTCTCCAGACACTCAATTTACATTCCTCTCGGTATCTCGTTTTTTGTTTAGGCCTCTCTTTTTTATTCTCCTTCTTTCTCCTCCCGTTCGATGACTATAATAATCCAGCTTATTACATTTTTTGTTGTTGTTTTCGTTTCTTATTACTTCTTCAATTTTCCTCCCCCCAAAACCGGAAAACCTGAAAAAGTAATTTACGAATTCCTTTATAATAAATAATTTAAAAACAGCTCAGTTTCTTTACCTTTATTGCAGACAAATGTTACATTTTGTTAGAAACTTTAAATTTACACATCTTAAACACTCGTAATTTCAGCTTAATAGCATTTAATGGTTTAATTATCATGCGTAATACTAAATGTGGTGAGACCCAGCAAGAACATTATTCAAGTTTGATAACTTTTTATAAGAAAACTTTTAAAGCTGCAAACTTGCTTGTAAACACAATAGAAAGCCCATATTTTGACTTAAATTAGTGTTTTATTTATCATGAGTGTTCATCGATAAAATGTTGTGAAACAACAAAAAAGGTTTTAAACCGTTGTTGTTTTATTAAATAATAATGGTAAAAGTTACACATCTTATTATAAAAACATTTAAATTATATAATTTTTACTTCAATTATAGTATAAAGTGGTTATTGATCCCATACTTTAGCTACGTATAAAGTTTTACAACCTTTTATAAAGAAATCGATTGTAAACGCAACTTAAAGATTATAAATATTACTTTAATTAATTATTATAATACGTAATTATCAATAAAATATTTATATTGCCTTTATAAATGATAACATTTTTTTAACGGATTATTACATGTAATTGTAATAACTAAAGGGCCACAAATCTAAATCCCATAGTTCTTACTATAATTAAAAAATCATAATTTATCCATTTATTTATTAATACAATGCATTGTATGAAGAGAGTTGTTCAAGTTTGATTACTTTTTATAAGAAACCGGTAATAGCTACAAACTTGATTTCAAGCACATCTTTAAAGTTTTGACTCAATTAGTGTTCAACATTTTCAGTATTAGTCACAACTTAATGAGAGTTTGAAAGTAAATAATCATTGCTGCATATTTGGCCTTAATAATAGATAATAATATTTATAGCAAAATAATACAACATTACATTAATTACACAAATTTACATTAATTACATCAAAATAATAATAAATACAATTCCAGGAAACGACTATTTCCATAGGTCTTTCTTCTCATCCTAATGTTTAATGTAATAGTTGGAATTTGTATATTCTAGAAATTATTTTTAATGAACACCAAATCGTTAATTACTGTTGGAATAAAAACAAATTTGTTGTTTTCATGATAACGATAACATTTGGCATAACAAATATCCGTTTTATTGCTAACGATTCATGAATATTTTAACTATTGGAGTACGAAGTAAATCATTTCGACGAATAATAACCGTATTTGTTTCATCAAATTTAGTTTTTATAATTGGTTGGTACATACGCAAATTCTCGGGAAACAGATAGATATCTGTACGCAGCAAAATATTAATAACAATATTTTGCTGCGTTCACATATCGATTAACCGCTATGTAAATAATTGTAATATTTATTCATCGATGGAAATTTATTAATTTGTATGTTTTTCTTTCTGTTTCAGGTGAGTTTCCGCCGTCAACGCAGTCACGGTTCCACATAAATTGTTAATTAGTGGAGAGGTTTGTTGTGTGCGGTGAGCGGTGATTTATGAATTAAATGTCGCATATAATGAATTACGTTCGACAGGTAAATCAATGTTTCGCTCGGCTACGTAACGAGCTCGGATTGTCACCTCGTGCGCTGCGTAATTATTCAGTAAGCGATTAAAAGAGAAAGAAAGAAAAAACCGTAATTATGCAATAGTTTGAGTGAGTGAAACGAATATAAATAGTTAGGATACGTGGATGAATGAATTGGATGTTAAAAATAACGTTGATTGGTAAAGTAACGATTCCATTTTCATCCAATTTGAAAAGTTGTTAACGTTGTGAATCGATGCTAAAAGCATTTCCCAACTAGCGTGGTCGTTTTTAGCGAGGCAATAAAGGATGTCGTTTTTACATTCATCCAATATTTGACTTTTCACGTGAAGACGAAATGCCAATCCATCAGCGTTGTGCAATTGACGAGACTCCCAACGTGTGTTTAGCAAATGGAAGGAGCCGTAAATTAATTTCATTTTGTTACGTGTAATTGCTAATCTCGCGGTATTTCACTTATCTAACCGGTCGGGTTTTCCGCATCGTCTCGTGATAACCAATATGCATTATTCAATTTCCCCATCCTCCGCTCCGATTCAATTCGTGGTCCATTTGATTAATGCATTTGTGGCTCGAATAGCATTCATTATTGGCCCTGGTCCCATATGGGGGTAAGCGATCTGTAGATTTAATGTGCTCAAAGTAACCCTTCCATGCCATGATGTCAATATTAATGGCGTTCGAATACAAATTCCCGAATATCGCAACCCTTAATTCTCTCTCTCTCTCTCTGTGTGTGTGTATTTCTATCTCACTCACTCCATATGGGTGTTCAGGAAGTTCGTCACCTGCAGAGTAATTTAATCGCATAAAGAGGGAAGCGTGTAGCGTGCATTGTTAGGCATTTAACTGTGCAGTCATGCAGTTCGAACAGTCAGTTACATCTAATGCTCTCAGATCAATTAGCCAACAACTCGAAACCCATTCACGATGAGCATTACATTTTGGTCTATTCGACTTTGCAAACTTAAATTAGTATTAGCAATCTTCCTTCAAGTATTAATTAACTAAATATGAGCATTACACATTGTTCTTTTGAACTTTTAAACTTAAATTAGTATTTTATCACTCTATGCTTCAAATATTTATCATTCGCTATTAACATATGAAGCGTCAGATTATTAACAATTTCAAAGTTTGATATAGCAATACCTTAAATACTACTATCTATTCCTGTATATTCAAATATGTGTCTCAAATATAAAAAATCAACTCAGTTAGTCACTTTCAAATTGAGTACAATTTCAGCTGTGAGTAATCGTGTAATTCAAATAATCAGTTACATCTATTATTCGACACTTCAATTATCTATCAACTTGAAGTATACACATGATTTATATCTATTTACGTAAGTCTGTAATCTTTTAACTATCAACAAAATCTAGTATTAACTAGTTGTTAATTAATTACAATTCAAATATAAATTAGCTCACAATATTAAGCATATACTAACATGGAGTCTACTTCATTTGCCCTACGCTCATTAGCCCTGTATTTAAGTCCTGACATTCGTTTTCCCGAATGTATCGAATTCCCGACATCCGTTATTTCAACATCCATTAGCCCGACTATATCAATTTCCCGACAGTATAGCGAACATTTTATTAGGTTTTTGATGTTGTGCAACGATTTTGGTAAACTGGCAGCTTACAGTGTTGTCAATATGTTTACCAATATCCATAATCTAAGAAAATGTTCGCTTAAACAAATGTCGGGAATTTTATGTAGTCGGGATAATGAGCGTCGGCAAATGATTGACGGGAAATGTAATGTCGGGACTTTGAGCGGGACCGAAGAAAAATATGGACTAAAGACTTGTTCGATAGCCTTTTTATTCATTTTTTTACTAATAATATTGTTTAAATGTAAGAAAACTATTTGATTAGAAATAAAATAGATTTAAAACTTTCTCTATTATTTCTATATTATTATAATATTCATTTTACAATATATTATTTTATAAATTATGAAGTGTATAAATTAATACGTGATGAATGAAATTCATTTAAATACAATTTGCGATATTCAATGCACGCTAATTAATTTGCAGTAATCAATATTCCTAAGTCATTAACAGGATTACTTTATTTTTTCGTCCAAAAGGTTTTTTTTTGAGTGAAGTTAGGAGTGAAAAGTATTTAATTGTTGGGAATCTTTTCAGAGAGAATGATTGGAATACGAGAAAAATAAAAAAAAGTAAATGCTACGTTGCATCGTTACTGTGTGGTTTCTTGGAAGGAGGATGCTCGAAGCTCGGAACGAAGAACGAGTTATTTACGATGAAGGTACATTTCTCGGGCCATTTGGTTTTTTGGCGTTCTTTCAAAGGAGAGGGTCCGCTTTAATTATAAACGCTGAGAAAATGGTGATGATTCGCGTATTTATTGACGGTACAAATGTGGCTAATTATATCGAAGTCTGCAAGTGATGCAAGCAAAAAGAGTGAGTGTAGAGTGTATGCATGTGTAATGGATGATTCGATGTTTGCAGTTCGTTCAGTTGGGCATTTCCAATGCACGAGAAATACGCTTGTCGTGCATCAAACTGCTGTGTGTCTGCATATGTGTGAGTGTATACGTATTCGACGCTATGCATGTATGCACGAATGCGAACGACTGTGGAAAATTGTAGGGTAGGAATCCCCCAACGCGGAATTTTTATTGGAAAGTATTGGGGTGTGCGCATACTATATACTACAGGGGTGGCTTTTCCTTCCCGTTTCACAAAACCCCTCCATCCATACGATCTACCCTCCACTCTGCGCCACCTACCACCATGGCATCCCTCCCTGTCATCCCCCCTCGGCATTCATCCAGCCCCGCATTGCATTCGTAAAGCGTCGAAACGACAGTTGTAAAGTCCCGGAGCGATATTGATCAGCATAAACACGCCGTTCAGTCGACTTCCTTCCCTCCTCTCTCGCTCGCTCCCACATCAAATGCATACCTATCCTATCCATGATGCATTCACCTATGCTGCAGTATGCACACTGCATATTACATCCATGGACAGGGAGACAAAGAAGGTATCTGCAAAGCAATCGCTTCATGTCCTTTCTGTGTGGGCCTTCCTCTCTCAATGTTGGACGCTTGTATTATTACGTGGTCAACTCTCGAAACGGTTCAATTAACATCGCGGCCGTTCGCCCATTAAAATTACTCCCAACAATCCTAAACCTATTTATATTCACGCTGGACACGAGGTCTGAAAAGTGCGAGGCGCCCGACATCAAAAATACGTCCTTTCCTCCTCCTCCCCTATCCTCTGTCCTCCGCGCATACTTAATTGGCTCATTTCACTTGATTGTCCGCACCGGAATCATTAGTTTCCCCGCCCCGTCCGCTGTTGGATTAAGTGATTTCTAAAAGCGTACGTTCGAGCAGTTAATTGCTTCACTCTTCTACCTACAATGCATGGAATTTGCACCTGGTCTCTGTTTGTACGCGATTTTTAACGCAACGCAGCAAAAATTAGCGACCTATGCAAAACGACAATTACCTTCTGTATCTCAATCCATTAAATCTGCATTATGCAAATATTCACAAGCTAGGCTAATTTTCACCAACATTTTATGAACCTCAAGTTTCTCGCAATACGAAATTCCGCATAGTTAGGGCTATTAATCGATTATTATCAAAAGCAAATTTTCACATACAAAGTACACCCATACCTCGCTTTACGGCCTAGATACGTTCCACGAAACTTGGCCGCAAAGCGAAAAGCCGTTAACGAATCAATTATTGCGCATGCGCAAGATTGGCGATATATAGATATATCGACATAGAAAAAAAGTTTGTAGCGAAATATTTTAGGCCGTAAATCGAAAACGTTCCTTAATTGAAGCGAGGTATGGGTGTATTGATTTATTTTAAACTAGAAACATTTATACATTATTCTAATAAAAAAAATAAGCTCCAAAGCAAAGTTCTTCAGTGAATGAAAAGAACAACAACAATAATTACAAAACAAAACTTAATACAATAAAATATAAGAAAAAGGAAAACAAAGAAAATTTGCTGCAAAGCG
>JAFMTC010000528.1:18220-34340 GCA_018845635.1 Nicrophorus orbicollis
TCAAACTTGCGTGAAAATGTTACATTTTCCAATATGTTTTGTGCCCCAAACCCTATTACCAATCTAAGAAATGTTTAATGAAATTACGGAACTGTAACTAAGGTATGAAGCTACAGTATCAAACTTGCGTGTAAATGTTAAATCCAATTGCCAATCTAAGAAAGTGAAATGTTATGTTTCGTAAATGTAATTGTTATATAAATTTAGTGTTTTCTAGATTTTGTCATTTTGCGGTGAACATTGTGAGGTAATAGGGTGTTATAACTTTCGTGTAAATTGAAGTTTTTGTTGTTGTTTTTATTGTGGAGCCTTGATTGTAAATAAGTGTACAACTCGTTAATTGAATGGATCTCTGCATAGTCTATTAATAATCATCCAGGCTTGAAGTTTCCAGTTGATTTTTGTATGTTGGCGTGACGCGGGGGAATCTAATCGTTGACCCCTGAAGATAACCTCCGCAAGCCCCGAGACCAATCGCCGATAATGAAGTAAAATTGACTTCACCACGTTCGAATCTCGAGGAATATACAATACTATGCGTGTGTATATGAATGTGTACAAATTGTTGGAACAGACAAATCTGCCGATTTCGGCATTCGTATTTCTGTTCGCAGGGAGAGCGAAGATAAACGGCTGACATAATGGAGGGAGCTAATTAAAAGTCGTCCTACGACGGACATAAATCCACGCGAACAAATCCATTCCGGGAGGAAGCAAGAAAAGAAAGATGTTCGTCGTAGCATAAAAATGTTGAGAAGGAGAGAGAGAGAGGAAAGTCTTCAGGGAAAGCACATGCATCAGACATCTGTGTTGACAATCGTCTAGTCGCTAATAAACACCGGATAAACGACAGAAAAGAAGCGAAAGAGTTACGAGCACGTCGGAAAGGAAGATAACATATAGTTATGTCTTTACTTTTTTTTGTTTCTTGTTGCTGTTGGATGGGCAAGCTTTGATGTCCCGGACCCGTTCGTGGGTTTACTGCCCGATTCTCGTCTCCCTTTCCTCTGTAAATCATCTAAATGGTCGCAGTTTGCTTTAGCCGAGACGCGTTACACGCGAATATTTATCAATTAATGTCGGATTAATTTGCTCCAGTTCAAATTTACCGCGCCCGGGCATTTGTCACCGACGCCGACACAACTGACAGCTGACAGATATTGTCGATTATTCAGCCGCGTCGCCTTCTTAATTATAAAATCCCAAGTAATTGTAATTGCGTTTCACAGACGCGTCTTCTTCAACGTGACGCGGCTGCTGCATTCCTCCTCTAAATAAAATCTCTTACTCTAATGGAGAACGGGAATCTTCCTAAATGGAAAATGACACTTTTATGTATGTCTCCATTAGTTCAGGAAACGTTTCAATTAGTGTTTATTATTGAATGTTGTAAATGTGTTTTACACCAAATTTTTTTGGAATTGCACATCGAAATTTGAGAAAAAAACTCATGCTAAAAATTATAATATATATTAATTTTATGTTTTTCATATAATTTACAAGTTTTCCGTTCTGAAAGATTTCCGTCGGTTACGTGATATTTGTAACTATTATGATATCCACTTGAAGAAAGTTTATTAAACCTCGAAAATCGAATGTCTTTATTATAAATTAGCATTCTAATTAAAGCTAAATAATCAGGCTTTCCAATGCACTAATTTGCATATTAGTAATTATTATGGTTTTCTTGTGATTTACGGTCAAAGATGAAAACATATTCGAGAAATTGAGTGTCTTTACAAATCATTAATTTTTTCGGTAACCAAAAGCTACACGATTATAAATTAACATTATAATTAAAGCTAAATAATCAGGCTTTCCAATGCACTAATTTGCATATTAGTAATTAGTACGGATTTCTTGTGATTTACGGTCAAATTTGAAAACATATTCGAGAAATTGAGTGTCTTTACAAATCATTCATTTTCTCGATAACCAAAAGTTACACGATTATAAATTAGCATTCTAATTAAAGCTAAATAATCAGGATTTCCAATGCACTAATTTGCATATTAGTAATTATTATGGTTTTCTTGTGATTTACGGTCAAAGATGAAAACATATTCGAAAAATTGAGTGTCTTTGCAAATCTTTCATTTTCTCGATAACCAAAAACAACACGATTATATATTAACATTCTAATTAAAGCTAAATAATCAAGCTTACTAAGGTACTATTTTCCATATTTGTAATTATTACGGACTTCTTGTGATTTACGGTCAAATATGAAAATATATTCCAGAAATTGAGTGTCTTTACAAATCATTCATTTTCTCGATAACCAAAAGCTACACGATTATAAATTAGCATTCGAATTAAAGCTAAATAATCAAGCTTTTTAATGCACAAATTTCCATATTAGTAATTATTACGGATTTCTTGTGATTTATGGACAAAGATGAAAACATATTCCAGAAATTGAGTGTCTTTACAAATCATTCCTTTTCTCGATAACCAAAAGCTACACGATTATAATTTAGCATTCTAATTAAAGCCAAATAATCAAGCTGTCTAGTGCACTAATTTGCATATTAGTAATTATTATGGTTTTCTTGTGATTTAATGTCAAAAATGAAAACATATTCAAGAAATTGAGTGTCTCTACAAATCATTCATTTTCTCAATTACAATAAATGACACAATTGTCTATTAGCACTCTAATTAAAGCTGAATATCCAGGCTTTCCAACGCACTATTCGAAATATGTGTGGCTATTACGGTTTTCCTGTAATTCACAGTTAATTTTTTTAATCCACGAAAATCGAATGTCTTTACAAATCATTCATTTTCTCAATTACAATAAATGACACAATTGTCTATGAGTACTCTAATTAAAGCTGAATATCCAGGCTTTCCAACGTAGTATTCAGTATATGTGCGGCTATTACGGTTTTCCTATAATTCTCTGTTAAAGTTGAAGAAAAAAATGTAAGTTTCTTTAAAATTCATTCATTTTATCGATAACGATACACACTACAATAATCTATGAACATTTTAATTAAAGCTGAAAAAATAGGCTTGCCAATGCATCATTCGAAATATATGTAGTTAATACGGTTTTCCTGTAAACTAAATATTGTAAACATCAAAAATCGATACTGTTACATATTTCTTGCAATTTACTATTAAAATTGAAATTACCTTCATATTGAAGAAAGCCGTATATAAAACAATGCACATATCTTGAAAAGAGCTAATTTTAAGTGCTAATAATATCTAAGTAAAGTACTAACAGATTTGTACACAGACTGTCGATTTCATTGTGATATATTATTTTCCTCGCAACTTCACGTTTCCATCAATCTGCATTTCACTAAGAGCATACGTTAAACAAATAACCCGAAAGATTTGTACGAGACACGAAGAAGTAAAAAAAAAAACGTAGAAGAAGACGGAGAGTGCTGCTATGTGAGAAAATGAATGATAAATATTACACGAAGCAAACAGTGTATTTTGAAAATTGAGTAGCCACACACATGGATAAACAGAAATGATGGTGAGATGGAAACAATATATATATATATAAATGTGTGTGTAAGATGGAATCCAGAAGTCAAACATTTCGTAATTACGATATGCAAAACCCACCCCAAAAGCCAAAGGCCACCACGTGTTTGGTTTTTGGCACACGTGAGCCAGCAGTTATCACCGAACATGGGGTTGTAACCCCGCAAATGGGGGTCTCCGAGCACCATCTATCACTCTTCTATTCTTAGCCTTTCTGACCGCAATTCTAACCATGCCCTGCACGCAAATTCCGTCTTGGAAAAGCTAAATAAAGGAAACTTGTTTCATGTCTTCAGATTGAATCAAAAACAGTATTATAAACAAATATTTAGTTGAAAACAATCCCCAAATTGATTCGTTTACAAAGCATTTCTTGGTTATTGATTTATGGAATATCTCCGGTGATTTATGGATGTTTGCAGTGAAAATCCGGGCTGTTTGCGCGAATCTAATAGAAACGACAAATAGATGGAATAGAGGAGGCAGTGGTACAAATAGATTCAGAAGCCGAGCTGCTTTTACCATCTCGGTAATAATTGCGGGCAACACAAATGCACGCACTGTTATGCATCGCTTTTGCACGTCGCACATTGTTTACGTTCGAATTTCACGTTCCTGCGATTACTCCACGGACATTCCTGCGGATTTTATCTCTTATCGTCTAGAAGAAACACTTTGTAATCCACACTAATTCTCACACTTTCGCTCCAATTTGATATTTGGAAATTGTTTGAATACAAAGTTTAATGATGGTTTCACGTGAAAAAAATGTGTGTTCAGTCTTCTTTTCTTCATCATCATCATTATTATTATTGTGTATGTTAAATAGGCATTATGATGTTTGCCTTTTCGAAACGGGAGTCGAGTGGGATACGGGTTTGCCGATGAACGAGCCTTTAGACACCTAAAGTGTCCCAATCCATTTAGTGAACAAATTTACGTCGGGCAAATGTTTGTCTTTTTAACAGATTATTAGTTTAGGTACGACGACAACGTTTTCATCGCCTTCTACCACACATATATATATATATATATATACGTGCTTTTTCCCTTCCTTCATGTGAATCAACATCGCTCTTCGACTTTACAATTTCAGTAACTCTTTATTACAAATATAATAACTAAATTAATTAAGAAAAAAAAGTGTAATTTCACTTCTTTTTCAACAATAACAATCATTTATTACAAAATTCAATTGATTGTAAAGTGTTTAATTACATATTTCTAGTATACATTGTATTATAGATATAAGAAAAGTCATGAAAATCCGATTTACAAAAAAAATGTATTACACATATAAAATCTGTTACTTTAATTAATCATTTTCTCGGTAAATGTAAATTAATATTCAAACTAAAGCTAAATAATCAGGCTTTCCAACGTATTATTTGGCATATTTGTAATTATTATGGATTTCTTGTGATTTACGGTCAAAGTTGAAAACATATTCGAGAAATTGCAAATCATTCATTTTCTTGGTAACCAAAAACAATACGATTATATATTAACATTTTAATTAAAGCTAAATAATCAGGCTTTCTAAGGTACTATTTTCCATATTTGTAATTATTACAGATTTTTTGTGATTTACGGTCAAAGTTGAAAACGTATTCGAGAAATTGAGTGTCTTCACAAATCATTCATTTTCTTGGTAACCAAAAACAACACGATTATATATTAACATTCTAATTAAAGCTAAATAATCAAGCTTTCTAAGGTACTATTTTCCATATTTGTAATTATTACAGATTTTTTGTGATTTACGGTCAAAATTGAAAACGTATTCGAGAAATTGAGTGTCTTTACAAATCATTCATTTTCTCGGTAACCATAAAGAACACGATCGTAAATTAGAGTTCTAATCAAAGCTTAATAATCAGGCTTTCCAAAGTACTAATTGCCACCTTTGTAATTATCATAGATTTTTTGTGATTTACTGTTAAAGTTGAAAAATAATTAATCCTCGAAAATGGAATCATTTCAAATCAATCATTTTCTCAGTAAACAGTAGTTCCACAACTATCAATGGGCACTCAAATGAAAGCTTAATAAATAAGGAATTCACTGAACCATTTGTTATAATTGTGGCTAATATGGATTTTCTGTATTCTTCTGTCAAATTTAAAAAATAATCTCGAAAATCGAGTGTTCACAAATCATTCGTTTTCTCAGTAACCAAAAAGGATACGATCCTAAATTATCATTCTAATTAAAGCAAAATAATCAGGTTTTCTAAAGTACTAATTACCACGTTTGTAATTCTCATAGTTTTTCTGTGATTTACTGTTAAAGTTGAAAAATAATTAATCCTTTAAAATCGAATCATTTCAAATCAATCATTTTCTCAGTGACCAGAAGTTCTACAACTATAAATAGGCTCTTAAATAGAAGCTTAATAAATAAGGAATTCATTGAACCATTTGTTATAACTGTAGCTAATATGGATTTCATGTATTCTTCTGTCAAATTTAAAAAATAATCTCGAAAATCGAGTGTTTACATATCATTCATTTTCTCGGTAACCATAAAGTATACGATCCTAAATTATCATTTTAATTAAAGCCAAATAATCAAGTTTTCTAAAGTACTAATTTCCACCTTTGTAATTATCATAGATTTTTTGTGATTTACTGTTAAAGTTGAAAAATAATTAATCCTTTAAAATCGAATCATTTCAAATCAATCATTTTCTCAGTAAACAGTAGTTCCACAACTATAAATGGAGACTCAAATGAAAGATTAATAGTTAAGCAATCCACTGAACTACTTGTCATAATTGTGTCTATCGTGGATTTCCTGAGTTATAACTTAGAAAAAATCGTTTTTAAGTCTCGAAAATCGAAAACATTGAATTTCTCGATAACTGGAAATGCTAGAAATATGAGTGAGTACTCAAACTCAACTTTGTAGCTAGTACGGTTTTCCTGTAATTCACTATCAAAGTTGAAAAAATATTTTTTATTCTTCTAAAATCGAGTGTCTTCACAAATCATCGAATTTCTCGATAACTAGAAATTGTAGAAATATGAGTGAGTACTCAAATTAAAGCTAAATGAACAAGCTTTTTAATGAGCTATAATTCTTCGTTGTAACTAGTTCGGTTTTTCTGTAATTTACTGTTAAATTTATTAAATTTCGAAAATCGAGTATCTTTACAAATCATTCATTTTCTCGATAACCATACACACTACAATCATCAATGAAGATTGTAATTAAAGCTGAAAAGTAAGGCTTTCCAAAGCATCATTCCACATATTTGTGACTAATACGGTTTTCCTGTAATTTACATTGTAATTTATAAATATTTTAAACATCAAAAATCGAGTTGACCGTCATATATATTCCACGATATTTTTGAGCATATTTCTTACAAATTCGAAAAGTAAAGAGTTGTTTACTGAAAATCGGACAAAACTTTGAAATTTACTAAAAAAAACATTTAATTTGAATACAATTCAATAAATTGATGTAAAAAATAAGTTTATATTTATAATTTGGACCAATAAAAATGTTCAAATACAACAATATTTATTATATTAACTATTATGTGAGTTTCGACAACTTTTTTCTTACAAATTATTATGATTTTATAAGAAAAATGTGTACACAACTTTAATTTTTTAACAGAGTAATATGTAATAATCGACTATTTTCTTGAACAGATTTTAACTACACTTGAGATTCGAAAGAATTAAGAGAATTAGTAGAAGATGAAAATGAGTTTTTGACCAAAAATAACATTGATTGAATGAAACACGTATTTGTAAATAGATCCGTTTGTGTGCGTGGCGCCAGTATTGGATTTCCAAAAATTACCGGTAAATCAATTTGTTCATAAAAGCAAACATTTCGGCCCAGTTTTCTCGTTCCCGGTTGTTTGCCCAAAGTCTTACGGTCTCATCTCAACGAATCCAAACAAATTGCCCACCCAAAACGGAAACAGAGTTGCAACCTGGGCACCTCACCGCACCGCAGACGAGGAGACACGGTGAAGAGATGAGCACGACGTCTATGTTTGCATAGGTGCTTCGAAAATTAGAAAACCGGTCCCGTTTTCAGGAAGCTTTTAGGCAAGAGTAGCCGTATTTGAACTGCAAACACCGGTCTCACCACCACTCGAGTGAAGACAGACAGAGAGAAAGAGACAAAGACTTTGGGATAAAGGAAATTCCAGTAGCTGAGCTCCGTAATGCAAATATATTAGTACAAATCCACTTCGGATCAGTCTGTTAATCGTCGAGCAGAATGGATCCGTGTGGAATTTGACGAGGTTTCAATGCTTGTGCACTTTGCGGTGTTTGTACGTTTTCGAAATTTCATCTAACAAACACAGTTTCTATTTTTGGAGCGATAAAATCACCCGTTTCGTAATCCAACGAGAATTGCAAAAAGAAAACAAGTTCCAAAAAATAGTTTCATTCACAATCTAAGATGACTAAATGCAACAGTTTCATAATAATTTAGTGAATTTGGTTTATATTTAACAAAACTAATGCGAATTTAAGTGTAAGTGTATATCAAAATTAATTTAGCCAATTCTATTTCAAATTTTTTGATCAATTAATTTGAACTAACTCTAAAAGTCTTTCGTTAAAATAACGAAAAACAGATTAGTGTAATAAATTATTAAAAAAAAATACATGTAAAAAACATAATTTCATAAAAGTGTTGTTAATAGTTTTCTTAAGAAATCTATACTAATATATATATATTGATATTCTAATAACATTATGTTCGTGTTAAAATAAATTGAATTACTTTCTATTTTAACGTAAATTTGCTTCTAAAAACGGCATTTCGCCTCTTGCCTCTTCAATTAAGGCACGTTTTCGATTTACGGCCTAAAATGTTTCGCTATAACGGCAAAAAAAACTCGATATATCTACATGTTGCTAATCTTGCGCAAGCGCAATAATTGATTCCTTATACGGCTTTTCGCTTTGCGGCCAAGTTTCGTGGAACGTACCTAGGCCGTAAAGCGAGGAATGGGTGTAAATGATTTTGAAAATATTGTGATTTTAAGATGAATTTGTTTTTGATACAATTGCTAGAATTGTACAAAAGTTTAGTGTTTTTTTTAGAACAATTGTTTGTAAAAAAGTTTTGTTTTATTTGAAATTTCATATCAGCACTCTTTGTTTTCGTTCCATTATTGTTAACAAATGGAGTCTGTAATTGGTTTCTCGATAACTCACCTGTATCCATTGTTTCGTTTTTTTGCCGCAAATCAACGTGCGATGATGTGAGAAATCAATGTTCTTTTCTTGCGTTGTTCACTCTTCACTGCTTGTTGTAAAATCGAAAATCCTGAGTAATGACGTAATACCACTTTACCTATCAATTGTAGTTATTCAATACTTGTTCATTTGCTTTTTCACGTCACAGAGCACAAACTGTTTGCAAGATGTCTTTTTGTTGTTGTTTTCTTCAGTTGAAGTTGAAGTCAGCAGCATTCGGAAATTCTCTTCGCGACGCACGTCCATGCATGACAAATCTCGGAAACCATTTGACCAGAAACTTTTCACGCTGTTTGAAATATATCAGGCTTGAAAGTTATCTCGGCGTGGGGGCGGGGAACGAGCGCAGAGGGGTGGGCGGGGCCCGGGCGCCCCTACAAAATGGCCAACGGCGCGATCCGACCAATCGGGACGTCGCTAGGGGCGGAACCCGATCGGCATTGGCGCGTGACCGAATCGCTATTGTCCATTCAATCGTTTTGTTTCGTCGCTTTTTTTGTTCTGTTTCGTCGCTTTTTTGTTTTCCTTTTCGCGCTCGCACGCTCCAACGGTACCAATCCAAGGCTGACGCCCATTCGGGATGTTTTCAGCAATGAAAATGCGGATTCGGTGCGCAATTTTAGTGCCTGAACGTGCGATTTTTTGACAACAATTCCCCCAGGATAAAACAATGATCGTAGAAATGAAATGAATCCAGACGATGTGCGTGTTATTCAATGCGATTGGGTTTAATACTAATGTTATAGTTATAATCTGAACTACAACAGCAACTATAAGTAATGAAAATACATAATACAAGTATTAATCTTACAAAGAACTAATATAATATTGGATAAAAACGTTATTTTCATATTTTATTTAAACAAATTTATTGACCTATTTCCTCCAGGAAATATCTCTAAATTCTTGAAAATATATTCATTAAACCAAAATTTTCTCTTTTCTTCTTTCAAAATTGATGAAATCTCTAAGATATAAATACGCTTTACTGCCTAGATACTTTCTACGAAACTTGGCCGCAAAGCGAAAAGCCGTATAACGAATCAATCAAGATTGGTAACATGTAGATATATCGACTTCGTAAAAAGTTCTATTTGCCGTTATAGCGAAACATTTTAGGCCGTAAATCGAAAACGTGCCTTAATTTAAGAGCGAAATGCCGAATAAAGACTAAAATGTAATGTGTTACTAACTAGTAAATTTATGCATTTTATACATAATTATCAAATATTTCTTATAAAATACATAAAATTACTTTCTAAACCACTTGAATTGTAATATGAATTCACAAAAAAACAAAAAAAATAAATGATTAAAGTCAAGTGGATCTAAAAAAATACTTAAGATATGTTATTTTGATTGCTACTAATACGAAATACTAATGAAATTTACAATGACTATACAAAATAAGCAAATAAATCAAACTAATTTATATTAAGTAATCAATTTTATTAGTAAACCAATCTGCAGAGTTAATAAGCTCTTAATTTGATCGTAAGATTTATAAAATTCTACAAATAGTTTCAAACTTATGTAAACAGAATACTATTTTTTTAAATTATGCAAGATTTCTGAAAGTCTTCTAATAATTCATGCACAATTTTCGAAAATACTAATTAGAATATATGTTTTTATTAAAAGTTTACTAACTTGACTTATTCTAGTTTACATTTGAGCTAAAAGTTAAACAATGATATTATCCTATCCAAAGAAAGATAATTCAATTGAATTAAAGATAATCAATGATTCAAATGTTAAATAATGACATATTCATATGAATAAGATGATAATGTTTTTTGATTGCAAATCTTTTCGCTCTCAAATTTTAACTTTTACCACTTTGAAGTACATAGATTAAATGAAAATTTAGACCTTATATAACAAAAAAAATATCTATCGACAAAAGGTGATTGAAGTAATACAGAAAAGTTGTTTCATTACAAGTCTCGAATAGGTGAAAAGCCTAATTGAATAAATCTTCTTAAGTTTTCTACTTTAATTAGTTTTTGAACAATAAGTTGCATCTTTTTCTATATAGAAATGAATTTAGAATCGGTTTATTGGTTTGATATACAAATTTATAATATATTTTTCTCTGAAAATGTGTAGAAAATATGATTCTTTAATTATGATTAATTAATTAAACTGATAACAAAAAGTGTATACTAAATCAGTTAATAATGAAAGTCTTTAGTTTTTAATACAAGAAATGAATATTATTACCTATATAGTAACACTTTAGAAATAATATAATATAATAAAGAAAACCAGTTAATTAAACTTTATTTTTGGGAAAAACTATACTTTATATCTAGATTTCACATACATTTCCTTCAACGGAACACTTCCAAAATCCTGAAATTTTCACGTAATACTTTGTTTAAGAAATGTAGAACTTAATCAAGTATAATCAATCAAATTTTTAACAAAATATATAAAAAAAATAACAATACAGACTTTACTTTCTAATGCAAAGAAGTAATGTGAACAAGATTTATATATTATCTAAATAGTAATACTTTATAATAATATAAATATTGAAATAGTAACATAAAATAGAACCAGTTAATTACATTTCATTATAAGAAAAACTATACACTACATTGGGATGTTCCCATACAATTCCTGCAATGGCACACTTCATGAATCCTGAAATTTTCACGAATACCTAATTCAAGTATCCTTAATTTTAAATTATTATAAGAATAATACACTATACATATTTTCTGCAACGGAACACTTCGTAAATCCTGAAATTTTCATGAAATACCTAATTTATTATGTAGGGAAGTTAACAATGCAAAATCAATCAAAATTTCAAAATAAATTAAAGAAAACCTGAATATATACAACATTTTTCTTAACACTTTATAATGATATAAACATAGAAATTGTAACATAAAAGAGAACCAGTTAATTGCATTTCATTATAAGAAAAACTATACACTACATAAGGAATTATCCCATACATTTCCTGAAACGGATCACTTCATAATTGCTGAAATTTTCAAGATCATTTCATGCAACGAAACACTTCATAAATCCTGAAATTTTCATGAAATACCTAACTTATTATGTAGTGAAGTTAACAATGCAGAATCAATCAAATTTTCAAAATAAATTAAAGAAAACGTGAATATATACAACATTTTCCTTAACACTTTATAATAATATAAACATATAAATTGTAACAAAAAAAGGAAACCAGTTAATTAAACTTTATTATAAGAAAAACTGTACACTATTTCAGGATTTCCAAGATCATTCCTTGCAACTTAACGCTTCATAAATCCTGAAATTTTTCACGGAATACCTAGTTTAATTATCCTTAATTTAAATTTATTATAACTATATATATTTCCTGCAACGGAAAACTTCGTAAATCTTGAAATTTTCATGAAATACCTAATTTATTGTTTAGGGAAGTTAACGATGCAAAATCAATCAAATTTTCAAAATAAATTAAAGAAAACGTGAATATATACACAATTTTTCTTTAGAATAATATAAACATATAAATAGTAACAAAAAAAAGGAAACCAATTAATTAAACTTTATTATAAGAAAAACTGTATTTCAAGATTTTCAAGATCATTCCTTGCAACTTAACACTTCATAAATCCTGAATTTTTTCACGGAATACCTAGTTTAATTATCCTTAATTTACATTTATTATAACTATATACATTTCCTGCAACAGAATAATTGGTAAATTCTGAAATTTTCATGGTATTTCGTAGTTTATTATTAAGGGAAGTTATTAATACATGAATTTGAGAACAATTTCAGTAGGATCCATATCATCATTTACTATTAATACATAATCAATCAGTTTTTGAAATAAGAAATAAAAAGCATTGTTTATTAAGAAATTATTCAATTTCGGGTTTTGGGAAACTCTTCTCCATATGATTAGGTAGGAAAATGTCGTATGTTCTAATACAGTTTTCAGTAAAATGTAATGTAATTAATCAAAATGTAAGGTCTAGAAGCCTTTGGAGCAATGGATTTGTTTCACTTTCTTTTGTTTATTTTCTGTACTTGTTGTTGCAATGATGAAAGAATGAGAATGTGAGAAAGAGATCAGTGGGTGAGGTGAAGATTTTTGGCGACGGACGTGGGGCGTGGGCGTGGAGCTTTGTTTAATCTGCTGCGATATGAACAATTAGTGATGGGGCGTTGGACGTGTGTCGGGGCATTTAATTCGGGGCACGCGGCGGCGGCGGCACCCATTCCCCCATGATAAGAAGGCGCTGATTAGTTGAACGCCAAGCGACGGAACACTGGTGCTCTTCGGACCGCGAGAGCATGGCACGTCGTGCGCCCGTGTCCGTCGTGCACACGCGCCCCCTCTCAGCGCCCCGACGCCCTCGAAGACCGCCCCGCTTCGGACCATTTTGAACCTCGTCCCTCTCACTCCGACGCACGTCTGCAATGCAATGAGAAGAGCACGAACGACCACCGCTCCTCGTATATTAATAATAACACGTTGGCATATATTCCGGACCGCGAACGGAGGACCATTGCCTGCAAATCGACCGACACCTGCCAAGACGAATTTTTCAATTTGCCGCCTCTTGCTACATGAAAACCTACAACAGTGGAACCAGAACTTTGAACTTTTAGACTTGACGGATTCGCAATACCAAAAAACTCTTTGCTTTTGTATAACGTCTGTTTTTATTTACAATCTTGACAAATGACAAATGAATATTGGAAAACGCCCACTGACGGTTTTCCCTTAACTGCTACTTAGATGTTAAATCTCATTGGAAGATCCTGTAAGCTACATCGCTTGAGTCGCTTAGTTGTTAAGCTGTTATCAAGAATGTTGATAGCTAAGTCATTTGGATGGTCATTTTCTAGCCTATTTTGGTATCTGCTACTATATTTCATAATGTCTTCTATTTGAAGATCCTCGTGAATTCTCCTGTTTGTAATGTACCATGGAGCTTCTACGATTCTTCTTAGACTTTTCGTCTGCAATCTTTGTATAATAGCTATATTAGATTTGCTAGTGCTTCCCCACAGCTGTATTCCATAGGTCCAGACTGGTTTTACAATTACCTTATAAATCAACAGCTTGTTTTCTTTTGAAATTGGTGAGTCTTCTCGTAGTAGCAAGTACAGCTTCCTGAACTTGATTTCAAGTTGTTCCCTTTTTGCTTGGATGTGATCTTTCCAGGCCAATCTTCTATCCAGATGCATACCAAGGTATCTAACTTTATTAGTTGTCGGTATAATTTTTCCGTTGATAGTCACTTTTCTCATGTTAAAGGTAACAAGCACTGATTTTGATTCATTGACCTACATTCTCCATTTTTGTAGCCATTCCTGTACTAAGTTCAAAGAATCTTGCAGATGATAAGATGCACATGCTGCGTCTGAATCCGATGATAAAATTGAAGTATCAGCAGCAAATGTTGCGATTATTGTTTTAAAGGCAAATATATAATAAATACAGAAGAGGTCCTAACATGCTACCTTGAGGTACACCTGATTTGATTGGATACAAATCCGTTACTGCATCGAACGCTTTCATCTTCCTGTCAAATAGGAATTTATTAGTTTTCTAAAAATTGTATGGTAGATCTATTCATATCTAAATAGGAACACTTTATAAAAATATAATCAAATGAATAATAAGATAAAAGAAAACCAGTTAAATAAACCTTATTTTTCTTTAATTTCATCAAATTTATCCAAAAATTCACTTGAATACAAATCTTTGCTTAATTTATCTTCTATAGAAAGTTTGATTGGAAAGCATTCTTAATTATTTTGTTTGCTTAATTCTCATCATTGATTCAGCTTAATTCATTGAGTTTGCTTCAACTAATCTCAGTTTCTTTGCTCTATTTATAGTTTATTTAACGGTTTGCATTGTACTGCAAATTGTGTAAACATGTTTATCTGTTTTAAGCTTAAAAATTTGCAAAAATTTGAGGTCCTCAATTTTAAGTATACTTGAAAAATTATATAAATTTCATTGATTTACTCATGATTTAATTGTCTTATTATTTACTTAATGTTAGTTATTGAAATTAGTGTAGACTTTTTATTAATTTTAAGAATCGTAAGTTTGTCAAATTTAATTAAGATTTTGAAATAATTTTGATTCAATAAATTTGTACACTTTTTTCTTGTTTCAACCACGTTTAACAATCAATTGCATATATAATACTAATACTATATACTAATACTATAATACCAATACTAATTGGTTGTAGATTACAGAAGCTATAGACCGTTTAAATTTGTTAAAAAATACATTCGTTGGAATAGCAATAATTCAGGATGTTGCGTAATGCTATATTTAGCATGTGTATTTGTGTGTTTTTGTTAAGTTCTCGTTAGCTCCGGTTGAGGAGATTTCCGTGGTCGAGTTGCATTTCTGTAACGGACACGCCTTGCCTCAGTGTCTTTTGCATATCACTCGTTCATCCTCATTACCATCGAACCGAACCTCTCCGAACATCCACTTAACGTGGATCCCCTCGAATCCTCATTCTTCTCTCCTATGAAAACCGCAAATAATAAGATCCCAAAATAACAAACACGTCCAATGTAATGAAAAAGAAGCAAGAACTGTTTCTATCTATAAAAGAAATTCTATTATTACGTTTTCGTTTCATTTGCAGATTTCATTGCATAATTTTCACCAATTGAATTGAATTCCCAAAAATTGAACTCAATGCAATGAAAAAAAAGTTGAAAATAGAATAAAATACTTTTGCTGCAAAGGGCTATCCACTATAGCTCTGTCTGCACTCGAATTTACTATTTGAAATATAGTTTTTCAACGAAGAAGTGAAATGAGAATGAATATTGTTTATAGTAGTTTTTCAATTTTCAAAAATACATACAAATACTAATACTTTTTGTTGGCAAAATATTGATCGGTCAGCTTTGAGTTTGTCCTCATTTGAAGTAAAGGTTTTCCCGTCTGTAAATTTGGTGAAGATCGGAACAAGTAATAATCCGAAAGTACCAAATCTTGTAAATATAATTCGCTTCAAAAACGAGTTGTTATACATCAATCAAGACCTTGTAGGGTTGGCTTGTGAATCATGTATTGTATTCACGTGGATTTCTCCTAGGTAGTAACGGATCTCCCGTAAATCAAGACCTATATGTTGTCTTCAATAGCTTCAAATAGCCTTCATCTTCAGCATCAAAAATGCCAGATCGAAATTTTACAATTCTGTGGACATCGAATACTTTGCTTCTTTTCGATAGCAAAAATATGTCGAAAATGATTCTTCCACGTTTGATGAAAAACTATTGCATTGAATCAAACAACCTTTGCTATATCAGCTGTCAAAATATGTAATAATAAGACGGCTTAAGTCCAGAGTTGGCTGATGAAAAACTAT
>JAFMTC010000528.1:34562-53480 GCA_018845635.1 Nicrophorus orbicollis
TTGTATTGAATCGAACTGTCAAAGCTGTCAAAATATGTAATAATAAGATGGCTTAAGTCTGGAGTTGGCTGTGGAAGAATGCAATTAATTCGGAAAAACCGAAATGACTTTTTCGGAACGAAACGTGAAATTATCTATGTGAAATTTCGTTTGCAAGTACGTTTCTACTTAAATAGCTGCGCGGTTGATGGATGAACCAAATTTGACACGCGGGGGGAGGACGAGACGTTGTCATCTGTCAGACGGATGACGGAAACGTCGCTTGTCTCTGCGGTAACCCGAACCGGCAGAGGAGGAAGGTTTCCGTTTCCACCGGTGCCACGAGAATGGCGACAAAGAGAAGACGGAATCCCCATGTATGAAACTAATTGTTTTAATTATGTCTGCGGCGACGGCGTTATAGGTCCATAACTCATGCGGCATCTCTTCTCTGCACGAGAGACGCAACAAAAAAAAAAAACGAATTCTGTTATTTTTTCGTGTGTTCTTTTCCAAGGCACCCTCGAAAAACGACGAGCGATCCGCACCATTTCATCTCCTAATGATCTCCTCCTATCCTCCAACCTCGGAGCTATCATTACAACTAGACTAATTAAAAATTTTGGTTACAACTTTAACTATGTTTTTTTGCTACAAAATGTGCTTATATACCAATGATCGTTAAAGTTATCACTTTATAGGTGAATTGAGAAATAATGTTCGATTAAGTTACCACTTTATCGAAGAATTAAGTAACTAATACACAAAATGCATGAACACTTCAAACAATGAACATATGATCAGGGCAAACCAGAAACGAAGACGTATTTATAACTAGTTCATGTTCTAAAGTAAATTAAAGCGTTTAATCAAGCAGACCGAAGCTGTAGCTAATATATGAACAGGAGTAGTAGTGGTAGCAGTAGCAGTAAGTGTGCTATTTTTAATGGGATATTAAAAGGAGGAGAATGGTAGACTCCGACTCCTCTCGTTCCATCCACCGACAAATCCACGGATAAAGTAATTAGAATTCATGCTTAATTTATTTTGAAATGTTTGCCATGCCTTTCCCGAGAGCGAACGCTAAAAATACTGTGGAACGACGCGTGGAAAACTCGAAAACGCCAGACGCGACAACTCGGATGGGCCTCGATTTAGGTCCTCCAATCTGCAGCAACTCATGTGGGAAAAAATCAGAAATCCTCAAGACTTTGACCATAAATGATCTGGTACAATCCATTGATGAAATTTGAACAGCACAAATAATGAAATTTCGAATCAATCACCAATGAATAACTAATTTATGTAACGTTATAATCATATTTCGATTAACATTACTTCTCATAACAAGTTTTCCAAATTATACAAATTCTGCAAAATATTGATAGTTTTTTGATTAAAAAAGATTTAGATGTTTAAGTGGAAAAGTCCGAGATTCTGGTGATGGTGAGAATCAGGATGAAATTGAAAAGGAAGTAAACTCTTCATTTTTTCTTGAGGAGAGTTGTGAATAGACGTGTTAGTTCTTAGGTAAAACGGAAAGGAAATGTGAGAAAGCAGTTGTTCAAAAACAGGAATTGACGAAAGTGTTTCACAAAGAAATGAAAAGTATGATACTGCAAAGTGCTATTGACTATAGGTCTTTGAATTTATTTGATGTTATATGTATTTAAGGTTTTTTGATTGAAAATATAAAGAAATTAATGAGGAAAATCATCAAGATCTTCATGAAACAATATTATAAATCAATGATTAAAAATGTATTGAAATTACTTCTTATTTTAGTGAAAGGAAGAAGTAATATTGTTAAATACAATAACTTAGTGTATAAAACAGCATAAACACTTTAAAACTAAAATTTTCAAATTATAAATAAACTTTGTATGTAAGTTATTTAGTAAAAGTTTATCTAACAATTATGAATAGGTATAGGCAACAACTTTGTTCCAAAAACAGTAATATCTTCTTAGTAAATCACCATAACAGTTTTTAACTCTCAAACTTTTTCTTAACGTACAAATTTCTTGTAAAACTTCATATCTGGTATGAAATAACTAAAACTATTAAGTTATAAATAATTTTCGCCCGGCGCATTCACCAATTATTTGTGAAAGAAATACTTGAAATTTTTCTTCAAATAAAACCGTTTTCGGGATTTCGGAATTAACGTCTATTCGTAATTCACACAAAATAAATTGAAATCTTTTCTGTTAAACTTACATTTTCATCTCGGATAGAATTTAATGGTATTTTAATATAGGCAACTCAATTTGCTTTAAAGTAATGATATTTTTTGAATTCTCGAAATTGCAAATACTTGTGACTTAGAGAAGCAAAAGAATTAATGATAGTATAAGAAACATTAGGATAATTAATCAATCATTAAGTAATTAGTAATTCTATACTTTTTGACGTATGTCAATAAAACAATTATTTAACATTATTAGATTATGCACTATGTTGTACGTAATTTCTATAATATTTTTATTCTAAACGTAATTACCAACCAACAACAAAAGATAACATCAATTAAACCAAATTATGAGTAATTACCGATAACCAAATGTATGATAAACATGTTTACAAATGGCTATGAACCTGTTGAAAATCGCCGGGTTCACCGCAAATCAAACGACTTTTCATTTTCCAAACGGTCTGCAAACAAGGATATGATTATTGAGTCAAAATTTTAAAAAACTCGACTTACATGAATATCAGCTTTCACGTTGTAGTTCTTTACAGCCATAGCTTCAATTTCTCTCGCGATGTTTTCTTGCGAAGTTCCGACAACGTTGATAAAATGGCACTTGTTATCAGCGTAGTGTACAGAAATGGCTTTCCTGAATCCCTGAAAAAGTGCATGTTTAAACTGTTATGAACATCGTTTTTAAGTTGTTATACTTTGGTGAAATTTGGTCCAGAGCCATGGAGCAAAAGCGGATGGAAAAAAATGGTATCGCCTTTTTCCATTGGAAACATGATCTTGGGAACGTCATCGAAGCCAGACACGCCATGATACATCTTATTCTTAATAATCTGTCGAAGAAATATGATTATTAGGACGAATTTCTTAATTTTGCTTCAAAATCTTCTTACGTCCTTGTAACTGTGTGAAAACAGTGGACCTTTGTGCGATCCTGGCAAAACGTAGAGACACCCGTTCTCTTCATTAACATCTTCCATTGCCGTCCAAGAAGCGGCAATTCTATCGGCAGGTCTGAACGGAAAATAGTGTAAATCCTGCAACAGTTTTCAGCAAATTAGTAAACACTGCGTTGAGCAATCGTTGTTGTTATTGTTAACTTGATGCAGCGGATGAGCTGACATATCCTTAACAACGTCGGGCGGTTTGTTGATAAGCATCGAGTGGACCCCAGATACGTTGGGTCCAATTATCATCTTGATAACTTCGACAATCTTAGGATGCGCTGCGTAATGATTGAAAAACACATCGTCGTACAAAATTTCTTGAATCTAAAAGAAATTGATTAATTGCAATATTTCATCAAAGTCAAAGACTTCCTATTTAGCAGCATTATCGTGTATTGGAAGAAAAGAAAGCAATTAAGAAAAGCGAAGAAATTGTCTTTGTCAGATATACCTTATTGACTGTGAATTGAGACATGGATTCGCCATTCGGTCCCGATTTCTTCACTTTCATTAGAGTCGGAACGTGCACTTTTCCATCGCACACGTCGAGAAACCTTTGGTAGCAAATATCGAGGTCCTTTGCAGGAATTAGCTTCCTAAACACCAAATAACCGTTCTCCTCGTAGAAATCCCTCTGCTCTTTGGTTAACCCTTCATTAAGGGTGTACTTGTAATTACTAAAACAATAATTAGCGTTGGAATTAATGAAAATCTAATTAACTTACTCCTTGGACATGCTTGCAATCGAGTTCAAGTCAGTGGAGTAACTGTGCACTTCGCTCAACAATCACGGATAACCTATGACCCGATGTGCATTATTTATAATCACGTATGCAATGATAAAAATTTCCTGTTATTTGTTACAATGTATACGTAGAATGATTACTGTAATACAACAGATGTAATTGCTAATGAGAATTGAGTTGCCTATACCTATTCATAATTGTTAGATAAACGAACTGGTCTCAAGGTCAAAAGTAGGAGACGCTAGTTTTTCCATCTTATCACGTTTAAATTAGAAACTATGTTTGAAACTACTGTTTAGTCGAGTTATTTAAATCAAATAATTATATAATATAATAACAAACTATACATTAATCATTTGCATTTGGTGTGAATCTAATATTTGAATCAACATTTCGACTGTTAAAAAGTAAAATGTCAACAAAGTATTGGTTATAATAACATTGCAATTCTGTTATTTTACGAAAGTATTTACTACTCTTGAAGCTTGCTACATTACAACTAACTTCAAAATTTCATCATAAAATTTTGAAGTTTTGCTT
Organism: Nicrophorus orbicollis; assembly: GCA_018845635.1. NCBI lineage: Eukaryota > Metazoa > Arthropoda > Insecta > Coleoptera > Silphidae > Nicrophorus > Nicrophorus orbicollis. Next base: position 38,978 of record JAFMTC010000528.1, read on the forward strand.
CAATTTTGAGATTGATTTATAATAACTACAATAACATAATAGTTGCCGCTTTTTAAAGTATGTACAATCTCCAATGTAGTTCTGAAGAAACATATAAACATGTTTCGTATCTATTTACAATGTAATATTAGTAACATCTATTGCAACTATAATGACAAAAAATAAATTCAATACAATGAAATGAAGAAATTGCAAAGTAAAAGAAAATGCTGTTGACTATAACTCTTTTTGCGCTTAAACTGTAATGCAATCACAACTTTATCAACTACAGCCATTGCTCGCTTTACGGCCTAGATACTTTGCACGAAACTTGGCCGCAAAGCGAAAAGCCGTATAAGGAATCAAAGATTGCGCTTGCGCAAGATTGGCAATATGTAGATAGAAATATCGACATCGAAAAAAAAGTGTTTTTTGCCGTTATAGGGAAGCATTTTAGGCCGTAAATCGAAAACGTGCCTTAATTGAAGAGGGCTGAAATACCGTATAAAGAGCGAGGTATGGGTATATTGTATACCCACTCATTTTATTTACTAATGCTTTGTCATTAGTAAACAATAATTAATGTAAGTTTAATATAAAAATCATGTAATTATCTCAACTTCGGGATTGAAGTACAAAGAGAAATACTCTTTTTTAATTACCATTGATTAAGCATTAATGAACAATAATGAATAGAAGTTTAATGTATTTGAAAATGTAAAGTCTAAAGGTGGCTGCACACTGCAACATTTTTTCATTACGAAAGTTGTCAAGTGTATTTTGCTGATTATATTTGATTGATTATGACATATTCTGTCACCCTTTCGGTTCTATGATACGACTCGTTACAAATGTGGATAATTTCTTCGCTTTTATAAAATAGCAGTGATTTCCAGGGCATGACAGACCAAAATTGTGACAAGGCAAAGTTACAAATGATTCTGTTTTGTCACTGTCACTGTTTTTCGCTGTTCTGATGACCGGATGCCTATTGGTATTTGCGACGTGCAGAGTCAAGATTTGTCAAGATTAAGTGAGCTCGTATTCGAAACTTTCGCAGGGTATTTTACGGAGATCTGGCAACGGCGATCCTCTTTTGTATACGAACAGATTGGCAACAGGGTAGAGCTGGTGGTCGGGCGACGTTGCCAGTCGATATTTTTGCCCGAATGCAGGCAGTGCAGAAAAAGTCATTCGGGTTGTCAGTCATTGTCGAAAAACATATGTGAGAGAGGAGCGAGACGATCGTTCGAAGTAAAATAGAGCCGAGGAGAAACATTGTAAATACTGCTAGAAACGCGATCAAGATTCGACTGAAAGCAGCAAGAGTACTAAAACTACATACAGAAAGACAGACAGACGCTCGAGTACCAATATTGTTTTGTGTTCCTCCCAAAAGTCTTTGAGCAGTTTCCAGCAGCCCCCGAAGACTGCTCACGCTATTTTATTCATTTATTTTCAATTTTTTGCAACTGCGAATCCGAAAAGCGGAGGCTTTAATGTTGCATCCGGCAAATCACCACAGAAACAATGATAAGACAGGTGAGTCTTAACGATTTTTCTCTTCCCTTCGAGCGTCTCGGCGCGTCTTTCCAATACGATAAGTATACCAATTCCTTGCACCAAATCCACAATTTTGCAAATTTCAACCGTAAAAAGTAAGCGACATTATCGGAGAGACAGTCAGTTTTTTCCACTCTCGTTTCGTACAGGCATGACAGCTATTAAAAAAGTGCACAGAGCGCGCTGAAAATAACTGAAATGAATAACAAAACAATTGCTCGTCATCGCACATATGCAAATAGATCGTTCATTGTATACAATGTTTTCTAAATGATTTTGCCGCAATTTCTAATTGTCGTTACGTCGCAACGCGTATGCAGAGCGTGATCTGTATTACGTCTTTGCTGGTTGCGGAATTCAGCGCAATGTTATGAAAGTGAATTTTAAGGAAAGAAAGCGAATCGGAAGATACATAATTGGGTTGAATGTGAGAAGACATGTTATTAACATTGTCACTGCAAATTTCCAATAATGTAATACAAATATCAATATAGTATTATAATGTAACATTCTTATGGAACTGAAATCGAAACTAGTTTAGAAAATGAATGAGGAATTGCATTAATGAAACTATTGTTGTACTGTTGATTTTGTTTGGTTTTTAAATGAAACTTGAGTGTACTAGATATTATACTTAATCTGCGGGCCGCACGTGGCCCGTCAAGCTTCTATGTGCGGCCCAAAACGCTTTTTAAGAAGGTACAGCCATACTTAACCCGCGGGCCGCACTTGGCCCGTTTTATATGAGGCACGAAACACTATTAATAGGAAGAGAGAAATTTAAAATCTATTACGAAGAATTACATACAACTTTCCAACTCAAAAACCAAACAATTTCTCAAAAAAACAAAAGTATTTAGCTGTCTTATTCAAGGATCTTTGGCATATGGAAACAACACAATAAGTTGCATTGGGATTTAAGAACGATACAGAAATAGAAGGTATTTTGAAGAAACACAATACGAATTTTGGAAATTAGTACCTGAAATTAGTAATACAGGACTCTAAAAAACATTGTTCATATTGTCGTCATCTTAGTGAAAGTCGTCATAGTATTTCCAAAATCGATGCTAAAAGTTCAATATTGTTTCGGTAACAACTTTTAAATGAAATAATCAAATTAATACGAAAACATCATTTCTAAGCATTCATGTTCCATTATTTTTCCAACTTTGGACCACAAGATGAAAGAAAACGTTTTAATCCATAAAAAATATCGACAAAACTGTATCAAACTATTGTTAAGTAGATTATTCATGACAGAATTGTTTACTGATATATTCTAATACTTTTCTCCTTAGTTTTACATCTAATTACGAAGGTAATTGAGTCTTAAAATGAACTTTTTATGTTTAGTTTTTATAGTGTTCGCCAATTCGTAACTTTGATAGTATAAGTTAAAGCGTCTTTGGCTATCAACATTCTTACGATAATAGGTAACTTATTCGATACAAAAGGCTATAGACTAACAAGTACTAATCAATACTTTATTAGTAACAAAAGTTCGACATTGTTTTAACGCACGTTAAAGTTTTGTGAGAGTAATAGCTTAACAACGGATAATTATGTACTTTCGTTGGTTCCTCTCGAGTGATTTTGTACCAAATTTTAGTTGCGAACATTCCTTTTTTTATATTGGAAAGTGACTGCTTGATCGTATTAAAAATAAAATATTGAACTTCCTGTCATTGTTAATCGCCGTATCCTGGAAGCGCTCAATATACATTTCAGAGTATGTGTAGAGTCCATATGGTATAGGAAATTTGATGTAAATTTTGGCAATGTTGTACAATGTTGGACAATGTTGGACTTTATTACATACATGTTAGTTTTGAAGAAAATTTTCAACTGCACTTTAAAATATAGTCAGTTGATTATAACAAGTACAGTTTAAAAACCAATTAGTTTAGTCGATATACAATACTTGTTTGTTTAATGTTTAATTAGGTCAGTAAGCTTTTTCAGTTGAGAATTGTCGAAAAAGTAGGTTTTCTTCCATTTATATGCAAATCATAAAATATTCGATGGGAATGGGAATGTGTATTTTTTTCATGAATACTCAATTTCACTACTTTCCAATTTACATTTTTTATTTGTAACATCTTCATTGCTTCAAAGAGCTAACGGCCTCCTATGATAGCTGCTTATTGCAAGGGAAGTATTTAATTATATTTTCTGATGATTTCTTATGTGAATCTTGTAAGAATTTTTAAAATTGAAGTAGTCATATTTCAAGGTAACACGTGTTGTGGATTTTACGGTGTTTTTTTGTTACTTTATACGGTTTAATTGAAGTTCTAATTCTCACAAAGAAAGATTATTCAATGCTACCTGGAATTACATTTTCAAACAAAGGTAAAAAATGGAATTCGAAGAAGTTTTATGAAGGATCTTAAATTTTGGACTTTTTCAAATAATGGAAATGGACGAAGTGTTAAAAAGGATCCTAAATTTTGGATCAAAGCGGAAATGGTGTATTATTTTCAGTGAAGAATTGAAGTGCATATGTCAAATTATAACACGAGAAATGAATGCGAATGAAAACGATTGTGTGTGACGCAACGCATGCCGCAACAGGTCTTCTCCTCTTTGTCCATCGAAATCAATAAAACGTCCGCCCAATTTGAAGGAAGGTGATGTGTAACGATGTGTAACAATTAAACAGAAGGAAAAAAAGCATAAATCCGGATTTACGAAACTGAATGAAACATTGAAATCATTTAACTTTGTTGTAAAAAGGTCGTCCATTTTTAGGGCAGAAAGACCTATAAGTCTATAGCCCTTTGCAGCAATAGCATTACATTTATTGTGTTATTATTATTACATTTTGAAAATCTAAAATTGAAATTGGAAAAACTGAAAATTCAATTTCATGTGATTACAAATGAAATCTTGTATTTCTTCAAGAACGTGCACTGTTTTTTCTTCGATTATATAGATTTGGGCATTGAGTATTTAATAAGTCATTATTTGTAGATCAGTGTTTCTCAAACTGTTTTTCTTTGTTTTTAATATACTTTTGTTGTTTGGTGAAATGTCATCAAAAACATTGATTGAGAATCGAATTCTAAATATACCTGGTATAGAAATGTGTTGAAGCAAAATTTTAATAATGAGTCGTCGTTGTTTATGCATACTTGCATTTGTTTATTTGTTCTCGTTTCATCGTCCGACGTTTGTTTATTCGTTTCGTTACATACTTGATTTGTTTTCGTTATTGTTTGCGTGCGGCTCAAATGTGCTGTTTATTTCACGTTTGTTGTTCGATTCAAGTTATAATAAGCTATGATAGCTGCGGGACGTTAAGTGCTTGTTGCAAACGAGGAAGTATTTACTAAACATAGAAACGACTTAGTCAATGTTAAGGTTAAACCAAGATTCAACTGTAAATATTGTAAATATTGCTTTACTCTATCATCAACAACAGAAGTTTACTTTTACACTATCTTGAGTTACTTGTCATTTATTATGTGTATGTTGCTCTTTATACGGCATTTCGCTATTACGGCCCTCTTCAATTATTCGATTTACGGCCTAAAATGTTTCGCTGTAACTCCATGTCGATATATCTACATGTTGCCAATCTTGCGCAAGCGCAATAATTGATTCGTTATACGGCTTTTCGCTTTGCGGCCAAGTTTCGTGGAACGTATCTAGGCATGGGTGTACCGGTAAACTAAGTTGAGACTGGAAGGGCACTCTTCAATTAATCAATTATTATATTTAGATCTCTTTTATATTTTGCTGACACAGCCTGTGTGTCGTAAACCATTCGTTTGCACAGTTGGGACTGTTTGTTGCGTTGCATTGTTTCACACATATAGTTAGGGACTTTACATTCACAGCGAACATCTTCGACCCCCAAATATTTTGAATATATAAGGCGACACTTTTAGTTCCAGTCAGTTCCAAGTTTGGTCAGATCCTTGATGGTTAGAGTTATAAAGTTTATAGAAGTCTAGTTGTACATTAACTTAACTTATACAAAAAAAACCCATTGGGACTCCGCAACTAACATCATCAAAGATATTTCCACGAGAGTCCAGAGAAATCCTATCCTGGGACACGACAACGTATTTAGGCCGTAAAGCGAGGTATGGGTGTACATAAATGTAAAATAAGCTCCAAACTCAGACTCTTAATTCTTAATCAAACTTTTAGTAGTCTGTAATCTTATTTTTTCACCCCAAATATAGCAATTTGTCCAAATCGACAATAAACTGTAGTTTTCTTCCAATTGTACCAATTGAACAACATATTTTAAGATTCAATTCATCAACTCTGAATGATACTGCACATGTTAGTTATAGTAGCCTTATTTCGATCCGTTTCATTCGTGCCGATGCGTCGTTAATGCATTGGAACACGGAGCTCATTTCAAATATTCAAATGCGCATTACGTTAACCACTTTGGAAAGTTTCGCGTCCGCCAGGATGTGAGCCTCATGCCATCAACATGCGGTGTGTTACTGCACGAAATATTTTCGAAATCTGTTGAGCGAGATTCAATTGCACTTTCGAATTGCACATATTTTTATAGTTTTACTTATTGAATTGTATTTGTCATTATTTATCAGCTTTGTTTGGATTTCAAGGATTGGACAGTTTATTGTAGAATGCGTATTTCAAAACAAATTACCCATGATAATTGAGTAAGAAAAAAGGCATCTAATCTTAGATATTGGCCACGCGTACAATTCTAATGATAATTGACTACTCGCGTTTGCATTAACGAATTGCGATTGTAGATGGAAAAAATGATGTTTGTTGCAATTAGAATCGTTAATTAACGTCTGAAAGTTTTCGAAACGTTCGCCAGTAACGTTCGGATTCGTACAACAATAATAAAAGTAAACAGAAAACCGTTTCCGCCGATGTGCGGTGTCGTTTCGGTTTCCTGTTCGGTATGCAAATGGGGCGAAAACATTTTCGAAAGTGTTTACGTCAAGTAGCAGATAGAAGTGAATAATGATGCATTCTTGTTATCAATTTATGAAGGTGCACAGTTTTAATTGTGAGCAGTTATTGTGTTTAAACGTATTCTTTTTTATTGGAAGAAAGTTGATGAAAATAATTAGTATTGAATTTAAATTATCGATTGAGAAATTGTATCAGAAAGACGTTAAATATGTTAAAAAGGAAACCTAATTATCTCTTTGTGTTTATGAAAATGGTCTAAGTTTTATATTTGTGTTGTGTCCCAACGGTCTGTTGTGAAGTTTCATTAAATTCGATTCATTGAAATGTTACTTGACGATTGTTCTTCTTTTAAAGACTAAGTTCTCCATCTAACTGACACTAATTCTGAATGCATATTCTACTTTCGAAGTTAATTATCATTAATCATGGGGTGGGAGTAGAGCATTGTTTATATTTGATGATTAAGGTTTTCTTTGGAATTCAAATTTGGTAGTGTAGTACGAATTCCTTACATTCGTTTCTATGAAGAAGTGTATCAATTAGGAATCTTGTTTATTTAAATTCGCTTAGAATCCCACGATAGGAATTAACACATACTAATTAAAGAATAATCCTGTCTTCTCTTACCAAACATTGTACTCTCACTATGTTAATTATTTACTAAATAATACTAAATTAGATTTAGTCTAGAATAGTTATAAACCAGTAACCGCAGTTAGAGGTGACCATACTGAAAGCTACTTTAAAAACTCATAAATTTGTGTTAAATTAGTATAAGAAGTTAAGATTATATATATGATTAATATATGATTTTCAGCAATGGATCAATGGAGTTTAAGTAATTTGGATGAGTGTCCACGGGCAAAGAAGAGCAAGCATGAGAGCAAGGGGCGGCAGCTGCGATGCCACGTAATCAAATCGTCGTCGACGAAAGTCGATTGGGAGATGCTTCCAGCTGCCATCGTGGACGACGTCTTTAAATACCTCAACTTTAACGATGTCAAGAGCGCATCGAGTGCGTGCCGCAACTGGAGACACGGCCTCTATCACCCAAGGTAAAGGTCGCCGCGCCGCGCCTCCTACGATCGTCGTAGGGCCGACGATACATGTTTTCGCTGTGTTCCAGATTATGGCAGCACGTCAGGTTCGAGATCAGCGAGGAGGGCCTGAAGCGATCGCGATACCTTCGCAACATGGTCGGCCATATGGTGACCGATGCAACGGTGGTCTTCGGCTCGATGTCGAAGAACTGCATCGAAGAGTTCCTGGCCCTGCTGGAATGCTTCACGCTCAGCAATCAGCTCCAGTCGCTCATACTGGAACCCAGCCATTGCCACGTCTCTCATCCGGATGAGACGAAGTGGCGCGACACGGAGCATCAGATGATCGCGCTCTTCATGAAGATAACGCAGGAGAAGTCGATGACGCGATTGTCGCTCGGCTGCCTGGAGCAGCTTCAAAAGAATATCAACGACGTCCTGCTTCACCTCGCAAACGCCAAGCCCGAGAAGATGACCACGCTCGGTCTGGCCACCGTCAAAGATGACCCGAGCAATTACCTCTTGAACTACTACGATCCGCAGCTGATCACTCCATTCCTGAACCTGAAAGTAATGCCACCCTCCTCCTCTCATCGCTGCCACCAGTTTCATAATAGCGTTTTCGTTTTTCTGTGCGCAGATTTTAAGTGTAGATTACGATGTTTTGACCGACTTGTTTTTGGACGGTTTGAAGAACTGCCGCAATCTGCAGAGGCTGGTCGTGCACGTGCACGGTGTCTGGGAAGGACATCCCGGCACCAGCGAGGACGCCTGGAAGAGTTTTAAAGAGCAACATCCCGACTGCCGACTGAGACTCAGCCTGATCCACGCCTTCGACGAAGTCGCTGTCATGCACAATACCATCCTCAGAGACAACATGCCTTTAAGTCATCTCAAGGTCCTTTTCTGCGAAGGAGTAAGTTGCAGTGCATACAGCATTCGAAATTTATTTAATCGTTCTATTCTGAAGTTGAATATCATGGCACTCGAGAAACTCCTGATTTACAAGGACACTTTCGTCAGTCTGTCGTGGGTGGATTGCGTCGATATGGACTCAAGATTCGACCTCATTCAGTCGAACTCTCCACCAAAAATCATTATGCTTGCGTGGTTATGCAACAAACTAGAGGAGATGAGGATCATCGGTGAGAGGACAATATTTGTACGGGTTTCATTACTCTCAAATTGACCGATTAATTTGCCTGCAGGTTACAAATTCTTCGATCAAGATTGGATAGGCGTCGCCAAACTTCGCAGTGCAACACTCAAGAATTTGGAAATCTCAAGTATAGATATTCTAGACTCTGACTTGAACTTCAACATTTTCATTGTAAGTAATTATCAAGTTTTTTCTTTACTTTACATATGGAATTGAATTCAACTTCTTGAAAACGACATGTTTCTCCACTTACATTTCATGCGGAATGATGATCTTTCAATTAAACATTTTATACAATTACATACACCATACAAATAGAGATAAGATAAGCCTAATTAATATGTTTTACAAATTAATTCATGAATCAATATTTCAAAATAGAAAGATTCCATTCATTTGCTTCTCATCTATCTGTTACCAAATACAGTGGTGCCTCGACATACGAGTTTAATTGGTTCAGTAACCTTGCTCGTATCTCAAAGCAATGTTTTGTAAATGTTCAAAAAGCAAAAAAACGTGAACACAACTTATCAAAAATGCTTCGAAAATGAGGGAAACAAGCACACAGACTGTGGTCTAGTCTGAGGTGGGTGTAGTTTGCGATTCCTCGTATCTCAAATCTTGCTCTCGTCTCAAAGCAAAATATCGCTCGTATCTCAAAACACTCTTACTTTAGGGCACTCGTATATCAAGGTACCACTGTATACCAAAAAGTGATCGTAAAGCTAACAATAAGAACAGAACAACGAAATTAAAGGACAGTGTTCTGTTTTTTTTTTTTCGATGTATCAAAATGATTTTTGTTTTGCAAAATAGATTGATGTTTTTGCTTTTTGCAGGAACTTCCTCTGATATTGGGTAAAAGCTGCAAAATCCTCAACAAATACGACCTGCATCCCGTCTTCTTGGACAACTCTTCCGCTGATTCAGATGAGTACTTATTGCCAATTCTGTTGGCAGATCTGCAGTAAAGTCAATTGAAAACAAAACAAAAAAACTCACTCAACCAACCACCACACACACCAAACCACCCACAAGAAAGAAACACCGACAAAACGAATGATTTTATATTATCTTACTTTGAACTTAATATTCATTTCATTCTTTGATAGAGAAAGTCGCAATGAAAAATAACATTGAACAGCATGAAAATCCGCCGCACTGCATAAGCTATAAGTCATCTATATTTATATATTTATATACATAATATTATCATTACGTTTTAACTTTTAAGTTTTCCGTAAGGGACAAAACAATGCTGGCGACGAGCGGTGGGTGGACTTCTGTCGCCTCTTCTGGAAATATATTTTTATATATTTATTTATTTTCTACATATATAAATATCTATATGGCAGGAAGAGAACAAAACCGAACAGCAGAACACTAAAAACGAGCGCGGCTGTGAGATTTCAGTTGTTATTTTCCGTATAGGTTCTTGAATTATTATGAGTTAGTTGGCTTTTCTCCGCGCTGAACACGATACAAAAAAAAAATGAATGCAAATCGAGAGAAAATAATTGAAATAACTCGGAAGAATGAGAACAAATATTTCGCGAGCGAGATGTATATGTGATTGTAGAGGAAGAAATGATATATTTATTAATGTTTTGTGATAGAAAAGAACGAACGACCAAACGCGATTAGGTTGACCACGGGAAGGGAAAGAGTGGCGAAAAGAAAGAAATCATGAATCCGGACGCACTTGACGAGATCAGTGAAAACGCGAAAGGAAAGTAAAAAAAAGAGTGACGATGAAGAGCAAAGGAAAGGGACTTAGTGGGCCACGTAATTTGATTTTTAATTTCGTTTTTTTTGTAATACGTTATTGACTTGTTTCGGTTGGAAACGCTTTTATTGTTCTTGTAATTAGTTTAAAATTTGACAAGTAGAAGACTTCGAATTCCGTTTATTGTAATCGTGGAGCTGAGTTTCCAAATTTTCTTTTCGACGCGTATCGAGTTTTTCTTTTGTATGATTTCTTTTCTCGGGCCGTTTCCTTGACGCGGAAACGAAGATGTTGAATGTATGCATGTATAAAGTAAAGTAGCGATAAGAAGCGAAACATCTGTGATATTGCAACGATTGTTAACATATAAGTTAGCCAACTTAATAAGAAAACAGAAACCAAAGTACCTGCACAAAGAGAGAGAGAGCGAACTATAAGTAAATAGGAAAGGTAAAATGCGTGTAAAAAAAAGATGAACAAAACAAAGATATATTTTATTGTTGCGCCCGGGTGGCGAATTTTACGAGGAAGAACTCTGTACATAAAATATGGAAACGAAGGAGAGAGAAAGAGAGAGAATATCGGTCGTTGGCAAATTGAAACTATGAACACGAAAAGATCTAGTTGTTAACAATCATAATGGTAATCCAAACTAAAAAGAAACATAAGTATATATAAAATGATATTTAATGACAAAACACAAATCTATATATAAAAAGATGTATAATATATAGAGTTTAGCCTATATATACAAAATGCGAGTTATTAAATGAAAAATGGAGAGAAGAGATTATATTGAATCCTGCAGACTTCCATCTGCTTAACAACCAAACGCATTTGTTTTATTAATTTAAAAGATATATATGTGTATATAAAGAGAGAGAGATGAAAGAAGGAGAAGATCATAGTAGTACGAATTCCAATGATATTTTAATGAAAGCATTTGTTTTTCTTCTATTTTCTTTGTCTTCTCTTGCTTTAAAGTTTTGAGTTTACGAGGGCCCGGTATTTCCATCTGTAACTGCAGATTTGTTGCAACAAATGCAAACAATTGTATAGTTTGAAGCAGATCTTTCGCGTTGAAAGTTAAGCAGAAGTTGAACGCATCCTATTGAATTCACGTGTTGTTAATTGTCGACTGCGCTTCTAGTCATTCGCAATATTGAAGTTAATGATTGTAACAACATTCCAAAGAAACAACTGTCTGCTTCAACTGCAAAACGACGAAAGATCGCAAGATGCAACAATTGTATTATTTCGAAGAGGGGGGAATGTATTATATAGCTGTAATATAATTTTATATAAATGTAAACAAAAAGCAGACACGTTGCGCGAAAATCGAAAGCAACTTAAACAACAAAAAAATTTTGCGGATATTCTTAGGACGAACGATGTTAGCAAAACGAGTATTATAAGTATTGTAAATTTAGAAAACTTGGCGAGGAATCGAACAGCCAAGTGAACCTTCGATTTTGGGCACGAATTTGAGAAAAAATTTCTAATTCCAAGCGTTTCTTTTACTGAATGTTTAATAAGTTATTTCAAATCTAACTGGTGTTAGAATCCATTCTGTTTCGAAGTTTTGAGGAAATGCAACAATATCAAATAACTTTCTGAAACAATATATTAAAGTCTATCAAATGTTCAAAAGAGTGTCTTACATTTTTTTTAGAGAGAAATAGCTTCGTTCGCAATTTTCGTTTTCCCATTTGCGTCAAGTTTTTTAAATGCAGAAAGATCAAATGTGCGGTGCGCAGTCAATGTATTGTCAGAATGTGTTTATATTGCATGAGATATATATATATATATTTATAATAATAATAATAAAAAAAATGAAAGAATCATTCGAAGAAACAAAAGGGAGGATTGTTTTGCTCAAATTCTGTTTGTTTTTGTTTATGTGAAACCTTTTGTCGATGCGAGACGCGTTTTCAAACCTTACCATATCTTATATATTTTGTTTGTTTACTTTGTGTATATATATGTATGTATAAGTTTTGCTCTAGTTTCTGTTTTACCGAGGGATCAAGAAATCAAAGAGGAATAATTGTAATAACTAGCCTCCTTCCCAGCCCTTCGACGAATTGCGAAGCCAAAAACGATGCGAAGTTGAAGCGCTGCGGAAGCGCGGGGCAATTGTTTAGGAAGAGTGAAGAAACGAAAATCTCGTGTGTAAATAGAAATGATAACATCCAGTACCTGAAAAGCTGATTCAAAAAAGCGAACAAACAAATAAGAAAGTAACGAACAAGCGTTGTTTTGTGTAATGATAATTATAAATAATACTACTTGATCGATGGGGTCAGGTTTTGATCGACCTGAACGAGAAGAGAAGATCGTTTTGAGCCTCATCGTGAAGCGCAAAACCTAGTCCAAGAGAGTATTACATGAGAAAGAAGTGCGGTGGTGCCTCGACGTGCGAGTTGAATTCGTAACCTTGCTCGTATCTCAAAGCAATTGGGAGAAACCGTCTTTTGCTCGTATCTCAAAGCAAAACATCGATCGCTCGTATCTCAAAGCGCTCGTATATCGAGGTAGCACTGTAAATTGAAAAGCAGAACTGTTTTCTGTGTTACTTGTTAATTTTTAATGGTAGTAGGCTCAAACGTAACGTTGCCAATGATGAGATCGAGCGTGCGAACACTTGAATCCGCCCCGTAGTAGCAAATCGAGTCCATTCCAAGCGCAGATTTCTTCAAGTGCGAGCACGTCTCCGCACGTTACCCGTTTATTGTAATAGTAATTGTTTCCATCCTGTGTTTTGTTTCCTAGTGGTTCGTTGCAATCAATTATAATACTATATAACTAAGGGAAATAATGAAATATATCTGTGATTCTTAAATAAAGTAAATAAAATAACTTACACACAAACTATATTAATACTTGTGGAAGCGCGCACGCGAAAACCACGCCACTGTTGTAAAAAGAGAGGAGACGAAGAACCAATGGTAATATGTATAAATAAAAATGAGTACTGTAACAGCGTACATATGTTAAACAACGCCCAAATGTTACACAAACACACATCATCAAACACGAGAGAGTTAGAAGACTCGCCTAGAACGTGCGAACAAGAATGATATCCCATGTTGTAAATCCATCCGCAGTTTCGAACAAAGACCAAAACTGTCGGAGGAGCTGTAACCCAAAAGAAAAAAAGAGGAAAGCGAATTATCGTAAACTGAAATAATGTCCGACCTGACCTTTTTTGCTTTTCCAGGTCTAAAATTTTGTAAAAGGTGAAATGTCCAAGATTCGTATATTTATATTTAAACAACAAAATGTAATCCACGAATGATGCATTCTCACTGCAATTAGGTTAACCAAAGAGCTAACATTTGAAGAGCTATCAGAATTCGATTGCTGAACTACTTCAAAAATCGATCTCAAAATCGTTTTTTTTGTTAACATTTTCGATTGAGATCTTCTAAATTGTTGTTTGTTTTTTGGCACATTAAAATTAACGTTCATTATATAAACAAACACGATGTATCCCATATATAATTATTGATATCAATGTATTAAATAATTACTTATATTGGTAACATTATCCAACTTTTAACGTTTAATTTAAACTGTTCCGAAATCACGTACATTAATTAACTGTATTCCCGATAGCACAAGTGACGATTCGTTTTTGTTTGTACGATAGAAAAAACGATGTGATGATCTATTTTTTTTTTGTTGTCGTTGTTTGTTTATTTCGTATTTTAGCATTCGTGCAACAGCTGTATATTATTATATAAAGTTAAATTTTAAATATTACGAATGAAGTGAAGTGAAGAAAAAAAAAGAGAGAAATGATATAAATGTGTAGTTTGTAGTTATTCAAAAAAAATAATATATACTTATTAGAGATTATGACGTGGCAAATATGTCGTTTTTCAGGAAAAGGAAACGTTCCTTGAAAAGCGCGCATTATTTGAAATGTGAATAATATAATTATTATATATTAATAATATTATATTTAAACACACACTAAACAAACAATAATTGTCTTATAATATATATATAAATAACACTACTTACATGTTATTGTTTTTTCTTTTCTTTTCAAATTATACGTTTTTTTTTTGTCTATTAATTTAATTTCACTTTGTACTATATTTTTTTTTT
>JAFMTC010000528.1:56419-76910 GCA_018845635.1 Nicrophorus orbicollis
GGTTTTTGTGTCTCCAAATTATAAAATGAAATAATTATTGTTGTTTAACATGTTGATAATGATTCTGCACTAATTTGTGTGTGATTGTTGAGAATTTGAAGGATTAGGTTACAGTAAATTTTATGTTTTTTTGGTGGAAAACGAAAAAGAAATGAAAATGGAGCATAGGTTTTTGTCTCTTAAAATTATAATTTGAAATAATTGTTGTTGTTTAACATGTTGATAATAGATTTGCACTAATTTGTGTATAATTATTGAGAATTTAAAGGATTAGATTACAGTAAATTCTTTATTTTTTAGTGGAAAACAAAAGAGAAATGAGTAGATGAAAATGGAAAATATGTTTTTGTGTCTTAAAATGACAATTCTAAATAATTGTTATTGTTTAACATGTTGATAATAGATTTGCACTAATTTGTGTATGTTTATTGAGAATTTGATTAGTTTGCACTAATTTGTATGTGATTGTGGAGAATTTGAAGGATTAGGTTACAGTATAATCAAGGTGGGGAAATGTTAATTTTTTTGGTGGAAAACGAAAAAGAAATGAAAATGGAGCATAGGTTTTTGTGTCTCCAAATTATAATTGTTGTTCTTTAACATTTTGATAATGGCTCTGCACTAATTTGTGTGTGATTATTGAGAATTTGCAGGATTAGGTTACAGTAAATTCTTATTTTTTTTGGTGGAAAACGAAAAAAGGAATGAGTGGATGCCCGTAACCGTTGTTGACGTATGCGGTGCAATTGGTAACGGCGTTGCGGCCAGAGCGAGATGGATATACCGGCGCGGCTCAACCGAACTGCTCTGGCATACGTCAACCGGGAAAGTTGGAAAGTGATGGAGCTACGGTTACGTTGTGTTTTGTTGTTGCATCCCAAGCGAAGTCATCCCGGACGTACGTCATGCGGTTGAAGCGCTGCGCACGACCGAGACGGAGAGGCACGTGGATGACGCGCCACAACACAAGGCCACGCCATATTGAATTTGAGCTGATTCGAAGCAGTCGCCTGTTAATTTCGGGCCTGGCGTGAAGTCAGCCGACGATTGCTGCTAACGCAAACACACACAACGATATTACCGCACACCCGCGCTTTCCGCGTAGAAAGAGACAGAGGAACAGTGACAACCGGAAGCGGGGAAGGGAAGGGGCAACCCGGAAACAGGAAGCGAGGCGCGAGATGGGCACCGGGTTTGTTGGCGGTTCACGCGTGCCGGGCTAACAGAGTCGGATCACTACCGGACGAGGATAGGACGAGTGTAGTACGTGCATGTGTGTTGTGTATGTGTGTATTTTTTTTTAATGAGGAAAAAGTGTATGTTACGAGTATAATCGATTTGTCAACGCCGAGTTTTATCAGAACACCCCGGAGAAGCAGTCATCAGACCGGAGCTGAAGGCGTACAGGTGAGCGACTCTCCATCTAATAACAATACACCATTAACCTGAAAATCTTCAGTTTCGCTCATTTTAAGGTTACTTTGCAATTCTTTTCCTCTCTCTCCTCATTAATGAGCATCGTTTGTTGCGGACATTAACCGACGTCGCTCCGGTCAATCAAAGACGGACGTTCCCCCCATGTTGCCAGTTTCCATATCAATTAAAGAAATTAACAAAACGAAACGTGAATTCGGATTACTCCTCTTCGAATTTCACCCAAATTCCGCAGCTATTTCCGTAACCGATCGGACACACAACATAAACAAAAACCTAAAAATAACAACCGGGTCTTGTTTCTCTGCTCATCCTTTTTTTTTCTTCATTATTAATTCCAAAGCCATCTCGAAATAGAACACCTCCTCGATTCGCACTGTTCACGTACAGTTTCATCCTACAAGTGAAAATCGTCGAGTGCTTCCCATTTGTGTAATATGAATGTGTATAGTTATTCGTTGTATTTGTTACATGTTTTGTCTCATCGTGCACAGTGACGTAGCAGCAACGTTACGCAACCTCGATTTAATAATTGTAATAAATAAATGTTGTTTCGCGCAATGGCGCGTTTCGAAACATCCACATTTAATAATGGATATGCATTTTGCGAATGAAATGTCTTAGTATTGCCGCCAGAAATGTTGCCTCGTTCGCAGCGAAGTTTGATTTGCTTCCCAAACTATCAACGTATCCTAAATACATTTGAAGGAGTAGCTCCACGTAACCAAAATCATCAAATACATTAATATGTAGATACTTCAATACACATATATTATATAGATACTTCAAGATAGAGTACATTATGTAGATACTTCAAGATAGAGTACATTATGTAGATACTTGTACATATATGTAGATACTTCAATACACATATATTATATAGATACTTCAAGATAGAGTACATTATGTAGATACTTCAAGATAGAACACATTATGTAGATACTTCAATACACATATATTATATAGATACTTCAAGATAGAGTACATTATGTAGATACTTGTACATATATGTAGATACTTCAATATACATATATTATATAGATACTTCAAGATAGAGTACATTATGTAGATACTTGTACATATATGTAGATACTTCAATACACATATATTGTATAGATACTTCAAGATAGAATACATTATGTAGATACTTGCACATATATGTAGATACTTCAATACACATATATTGTATAGATACTTCAAGATAGAGTACATTATGTAGATACTTGTACATATATGTAGACACTTCAATACACATATATTATATAGATACTTCAAGATAGAATACATTATGTAGATACTTGTACATATATGTAGATACTTCAATACACATATATTATATAAATACTTCAAGATAGAGTACATTATGTAGATACTTGTACATATATGTAGATACTTCAATACACATATATTATATAGATACTTCAAGATAGAGTACATTATGTAGATATATGTAGATACTTCAATACACATACATTATTACGTAGTATTAATGGAGATACTAGTATTTATTGTATCTATAGACCACATTTTGGGAAATACTCATTACCCTCAAGGATATGAGGAAGAGTTTGATTTACGGTTTCTAGTAACACGCCTGAAATCGGAATTGTAATATGGATTACATATCACGCATTAATCAGTATTCTATTATATACAAATCTATGTATTTATTAAACGAAACAACCAATTTTTCTAAAAGCGATTCCTTGATATGAGAAATAAAAAAGATTCTTTCAAATGTTCAAACCAAATTAATCGAATCGTATTTCATCTACCATTATCCAATAGCATTTTATTTCTATATAAAGGTATACCATTAAAAAAGAGATAATTACTGTTATTGAAATTTGTAATTAATTATATTCATTAAAAAAAAAACGTATAATTTTTCAATATTATTAGAAGATGTAATTAGAGATTTCGACAATTAAAAGTCGAGTTTTTTTTTCCTTCAAAATTACGGTTTCAAATCTAACTTTTGAACTGGGAAAGAAAGCAGTGATTGTAGTAAACAAAATATGATATTAACAACCAATTCTGATGTAACCTGTTAAGAAGAAAGCAATCATTGCTATAGATCACAGCTTTACTAAATGTGAGTCCGGTCTATCAGGTATACTTTGGTAGCTCATTAAACGCCACTCGCATCAGTAACATTCAATCTGTTGTCAAGTACTTTCACTATTTATAACTTTAGTAAACTCAAACTTGAATGTAATCTATAATAATTCGATTCTAAATCACGAATGTATTAGTTTCTGCTAACATTTGATTTGTACAAGTACTTCATTATACTTTACATGCACTTGTCTTTATAGTGAATGACTCTTTAAAACGAAGTAAGCTAAAAATGAACGATATCCTAATTACATAAATATTGATTTTTAACGTGTGAAATTAACGAATCTCTGTTAATTTTTATGGTCAATATTTGGTCAAAACCAATCTAAATTTGCATTTTTCGCCGGAATTGTTAAAAACGATGAAAAAAAATGAAGGTTGTCAAGACTGTTTCAACTTATTATTAAGTTCATTGATTAGAGTTCGATTAGAAATCGGATTTACAACGGAATGAAGCAAATAACACGTACTTAATCATTCCTTTGCAGAATACACACTACATTTGGATCCCATTCATTCAGAGCACGTACTTGAACTATGGCCAAAGCCACTGAATTGTGATTTTACTTAGTCCAATTCAAAATTAACACCGGGAGTTTTACGTGTTTTCTAATATTGCTTACCTTAGGTTTTCGTTACGAGTTCATTGCTTTGATTGCTTCTTTGTTAAGTGTTTAAAAACAATCGCACCAGCTTTAAAAACGACCTCGAATGGCGCAGCCAAAAACTTTATATAATTTTGTAATAGATTCACAGTATTTACGATAAACAATATTTACTTAAATACATTATTCATTCGTAAACTGACCTTTAACATATTTTATCGTTTTGTTTAATTTACTTTTGCCAAAATGTATGGAATTCATACAAAAAGTTCTTACATTTAATCGAAATACTATTGCGTTTGAAAATTATATAATATTACGTTTGTGGCAATGAATTGAAACTATTTTTCCACTATTTTCATGTGTGTTTCTATGATTTACAAATCAAAATTCATAAAGTAGCGTTTCTTCTTTAATTGGACACGAAATCCTTCGATTACATACTTGGTGGCCTGTTGCCATATCTGTTAAATGACATTCGTTTCAATAAGAACTTAATGTATAGACTATATCAACTATACTAATTCTATATGGTTGATGCTGAGAAGATTGGTAAATGAAAAACGTGATCTTTATTATATTTAGTCTACGCCACTTTTCATATCTCGTTTCCGTTTATTATTATTTTTTTTTTGTAAATTATCGGAATAATTACGATTAAAGCCTTGTAGAATATTTCAAGGACATGTTTTCAATAATGTCAGTAAAGTCACCTTTGGAATCGATTGCAATGTATTCATTGATTTATGATATTTTATTAGTTTTAGTTTATACTTATACTTTTTTGTGTGAATTCTGGCTCAATAACTAAATTAACAATTTTTATTTATTATTTGCGTATTTATATCACATTTAAGAATCGTGTGCCTAGATTCGTTCCACGAAACTTGGCCGTAAAGCGAAAAAAGGATCAATTATTGCGCTTGCGCAATATGTAGTGATAAAAGTCTTTTGCCGTTATAGCGAAACAATTTAGGCCTTAAATCGAAAACGTGCCTTAATTGAAGAAGGCCGTTATAGCGAAATACCGTATAAAGAGCGGCCGTATGAGCGAAATAATGTTCAATTAATTCACTCATTTCACCAAAGTATTTCTTCTCGAATTCATCAACGAAATTATTCATCAACTGATTTCATTGTTACATTTTTCGATAATTAGTCAGACGATTAAAGTGTTCTCCATTTGAAACACTCATTAAAAAAACAAAAGAACAAGATTTGATTTGAAATGAGTTCGATTGTTATTTACTCTCTTTTTTTTGTGTGTTTATTCACTATTAGTTTTAGTGTGACGTTAACGCAATCATTATTTATAGAAGTGACATTATTATGAAACACAATCTTATTATTATTGTTTGCTTTTTCGCCGTTATCAACTGTTGCAAATAACTAATGAGACCTAGATAAACATATCGAATTTCTTTTTGTGTGCGGCTTTGAAATAGTTATTATTAGTATTATTAGAATCATGTAAATCCTGTTTTGAGTAAAGTTTCCAGTAAATTTTGTTTTCTAACATTAAACAACATAATATCAAATAGATCAAATTTCATTTACCAACAACCCTTAATGTTTTCGTTAAGTATTTCAATAATTAATTTGTTATTCATTATAACACCTCAGATATTATATATACACCCATACCTCGCTTTACAGCTTAGATACGTTCCACGAAACTTGGCCACAAAGCGAAAAGCCGTATAAGGAATCAATTATTGCGCTTGCGCAAAATTGGCAATATGTATATATATATCGACATCGAAAAAATTGTTGCCGTTATAGCGAAACATTTTTGGCCGTAAATCGAAAACATGTCTTAATTGAAGAGCGTTGTTATAGCTAAATGCCGTATAAAGAAAGCGAAAAATTTACATAACAGATTTCCTGTTATTTAACGTTCTTTCTAATTTAGTCTGATTTTTTTGTAACGTAGATCGTTTCGTATTATTTTAAATGCTCCGTTTTCTGATAAACGCTTATCTAGTTTTAGTTTACTCATTAATATTTACGAATTGAAGCCATTGTTATATCACATTCGGAATTATCCAGGTAATCTAATCAGTTCCTATTTTTTTTTTCCATGTTATTTTATTTAGAAATAGATATGCTTCTACGGGAATCATTGATTATTAAACATTTTTCTATTATTAATCATCGAGACAAACGAAATTATCGTTTAAATATACACCCATACCTCGCTTTACGGTCTGGATACGTTCCACGAAACTTGGCCGCAAAGCGAATAAATTATTGCGCTTGCGCAAGATTGGCAACATGGAAAGTTTTTTTGCCGTTATAGCAAATCTTTTAGGCCGTAAATCGAAAACGTGCCTTAATTGAAGAGGGCCGAAATGCCGTATAAAGAGCGAGGTATGGGTGTACTACATTATGTTGTAAGTTAAAAAAGAGCTGTTATTGTGAGATGTTTATGCTACTAAGAAAAGATATTTCTAAAAATGGCTCAAAAGTAATAGTTTGGTGTTCTGTTTTGAAGAATTTGGATGATACAAATGGATGCTATAAGTTAACAAAATACATAGCTATTGTTTCGTTTTCTATTTCGAAATTAGTTTGTCAACGTGGCAGTAAGTGTGTTGCAGTGACTTTTGATAATGTAAATTATAACAAGTAATTAGCAGCAGTGATTCGATGTTTATTTATATATTCTCGACTTTTTTTTTAATGCGTAATTTATAATTGGAAATTAAATAAATTAATTGAAGCGAATTAGTTTGACATTGGAAGGTAGCCATTAGCATATCCGAATTGCCTTGTAATGGGTCAAAGTGCAGGCAGCAGTTGTGCAAGTGCAGTGCAGTCTTCTCTGACATTTTCGTTTTGTTTGTTTGTAAATGTTTCATGTAAATAAATTGTGGATCTCGCGTATTGGGGTGGAGCCGAAATTGAAAATACACCGGGATGAAAACGTGGGTGGGTGGGTGGTTCGAAGTTGGGTGGCTGCCTGTCTGCATGCCACCCCGCACCGCACAACCCTCTTATAACGATTTTGTTTATCTGGCTGTACGTGTGAGTGTGGACGTTTCCAGAACTTCCCAATAAAATAAATTCACAACCACCGCACAACATCGCCTGGCGGTGGCTCACGGAAGCAGATGTATCATAGTTTTTTTTTTCCAGAAAATCCGATTTTCGAATTTTTGGCGCGAAACTAATCCCTTCTAGTTGTTACATTTAGAATAAGTAAACTGCTTTTGTTTTACTTCATTAACGTGTATTTAATTACAATGTTTCATTGCAAACTATTACAATTTAATGAAGTTTATTATATAGCAAGTACACATCTATCGATTTTGTTGCTTCACTAATTAATTATAATGTAATTTATTGGCCAGTGATAACAAAATATAATAATAACTCAAAGAAATCAAAATAAACTTAAAAAAAAACAATTGTAGAAAGTCTGGGCAAAAGGGCTATCCGCCTATGATAATTAATTAAATTGGTAATTAAACTATGATCAAACTATAATGTAGTTAAGGATAATTAGTTAAAAGGCTATTTAACGAGTAGCTTAAATTGTTCATATTGTATTTCTTTATGTGTATTTGTGCTTTTAAAGTATTGACTAATCTCTTTCACGTTTGGGTCTGTTGACGAGGGTCAAACGGAGAGGGAGGTAAAAATTATCGCAGAGACGTGAGTCAAACCACGATTATGGATCAGTTAGTTGGTAATAACGATGGTAAAACAACCAGAAGAGCTACGGCAGCAACACCAACATTATGTACCTATGTTAACTAAAGAAATAAAGTCGAAAATTGAAGGTAAATGTGCATCTTCACTAGTCGAGTGCAGGAATCGAATGGGGTCGTTCGTGGGAAATATTGAAATGCTCGTTACGTGATCACGTAATGACCGAGTTGATAGTGAATTTAAGTAATTGCTTCTGCCGTTCGTTGTGTGTGCGCGCGCGATTGCCTAAAGCTAACGTGGCTCTTTTCAGTTTCATATCATTGATAAGCATTATTATTGTTATTTTTCTCCTCACAAGTAAGTTTTCAGTTTGTTGTTTCTTTTCTTACTTGAATAGGACATTCTCTGAAATAAATTACTGTTGGGATTAGTGGCTATAGTGATAGTGTTTAGGGTGGTTTGGGCAGCACGTGTTCTCGGAGGGAGTGGGGGAGCGTACGGTAGCTTAACGAAGCCACCCTTCTAGTGTCTCCAATGCAATGGGCCACCCTAGATAGTAGTGTTGTTTACAATTTCTGCTTCTATCCGGACTTTCTTCAGGAATTGTCCAGTTTTTAACAACTCCTTCTATTGCCCTGCGTGCATCTCGTCCTCATTTATTTTTGTTGTTTGTTCTATTTGCACAAATGTAAACATGGGTGAGTGAAATTCGTTATCGTCTGATAGAGAGAGTGAGAGAGAGAAGGAGATCATTTACATTTGCGCAGCGCTTGGCAACGTACCAGAAACCGTTCTCCTCATTTTTTTTTCCCTGTTGCATTTGCTTTACGTCGCCCGCTTCGATATTCCGTTTTCGCTATCATCGCACCAGTATTCACCTCTGAAGCAGCTCAGGGTGATAAGTTCGTGTCAAGCATATTTGACAGCTGTCACAACAATAGGGGGGAGAGAGAGAGGGAGAGAAAGATCCTGTCCTTAAGCTTGTACCATCTCCTTTACCATCGACTTATTCTTCTGTTGATTAGGTTCTCGGTTTCATCAACTGAGCGCCGCCGATGGAAAAGATGGACGTAGATGAGGCGGTCGTCGATTTGAGTGTCAGGTAAATTGGTCGTGCGCGGTTGTGCGTGTGTGTGTGTGCCTGTGTATCATTACATAACCTCAAATCCGCGGCGCGTAACGCGCTGGTGGTCGTTGTCTTCGTCAGTTTTGTTGTTGTATTGCCCTTCGATTCCCTTTTTGCTTTTTCTGATGGTTCTTCTTTTCTTGCTCCGCACAGTAGTTCAAACGTCGTAAGGATCATACCGCCTTCCATCAGCATCGAGCCGACGCAGCCTCTTCTCAGCAACAACTTGCTGCATCCCAGGAGGGTGCTGAGACCCAGGACGGAGCACCGCAGTTACGTGGAGAGCCCTGACGTGCTCATCGTCAACGGCACCGTGGAGAGCAGACCCCGGACGAACGGGAATTCGGCTGGACACGATTACGGCAGCGATTCCAGCGAGTGTCTCGAGATGCCTCCACTGGCCCCCATCAAGGAGCTGAGCCCTTCAGAACTTCGACAAAGGTAATACTATTTATTAACTCAGTTACATGATCCTCCAGTTCACTGTTTCCCACAAGGGGAAAATTCGAACATTGAATCGTCCTGAGTTTAAGTTAACGATTTTCAATACCTAAATGTTGTTTGAGTTTGAGAAACACTGCTCTAAATAGAATTGTCTTATTGAAAAGTAATTGTGCGAATTACTTATATATCATAATTTCAATTGATTTATATGATTTGTTTACATCCTAATATCCAAAACAGAAATACGAGAAGTTTTGGAAATATTACCCGTAAATCTAATGTGTAATTAAATACGTGTACAACGTCCCAGAGTCTTTAAAAAATAATTTGTTAGTTGTCAATTAACAAAGTAATAATCATTATTCAAACTAAAAATGTGTTCTATTCACTATTTGAATGTTTATATATTGGTTTATTTCTTTATACTTTCAGTAGTTTTCAAAATATTTGTATATAGGATTAAGAAAAAAAGAACAATTCTTATACAATCAAAACAACGTTATATTTCTTTGAAGGAAAAGTATATTTAGTACGCAAAGGAAAACAATCACTAATATATTTTTGAATTGTAATTGTTATGCTATATTTTAAAGTTCGTATTTCTATTTTAACTTTACATCATATTTTAATATGCTATTTATTGCTTCAGTAGAAGAGATTCAGTCCAAAATTGAAATTAATTTAATAAATTATAAGTAGTCATTATGATAATTGCTGTGTCAATATTCTTATGATAAAAACAGGTTCGTCATTAAAGATAATATGCTTGGTATTCACTCAAATTAATTGACGCATTGCCAACAATTGCTTGTGCACGATGACTATTTCTCTATTTTTGGCTCAATATTCAAAATTTGCATGCACAGTAATAATAACCTTGCCAGATTAGCGTCACACCATTCAAAATTACTTTCATGTTCTCTCTGTGATCTATTTAAAGCATTCGGTAATAACTCAAATTCTATTATGATTTGTTACTTTCCTAATGAAGTTCACTTGTAGTAATATTGAATGTGTATATTTGTTCTAGGGATCGAGGTTTGAGGAGGCTCAGAGAAGATTTAAGGGCTGAAGAGATGAAGTTGGTGCTGCTCAAGAAGCTGAAGCAGTCCCAGCAGCTCAAAGAGAATGTAGCAATTGCTCCGAGCGTGCCGCAATCTGCTCTACCACCAACTGGTCTACCCCAGGGGCTGATCATCACGCCGACCACCGTCAAAGTTCCTGCGAATAAGGGACAACCTCCTCAGGCGGCGCACGCTAGGCATTCTTCAACCCATAAGCCCAAC
The DNA here is from genome assembly GCA_018845635.1 of Nicrophorus orbicollis. Lineage (NCBI taxonomy): Eukaryota > Metazoa > Arthropoda > Insecta > Coleoptera > Silphidae > Nicrophorus > Nicrophorus orbicollis. The sequence goes on from JAFMTC010000528.1 coordinate 67,090, forward strand.
ACCGCAACGCCACAGACGTTGATGCGTGGGGTACGATTTGAGCGTTACTTACTATTAATGTTTATTAAACGATGGATCTATCTTTGCAGCAACCACCACCGGCCAGGTCCAGTATGCACGGCGCTCCGATTTCCGGATCGCCGATAGGCAACAGAGGCGTCAACCTGTCGGTTCCGCAACCCCAGAGAAGTTCGATGTCAAGGTCAGGGTTTCCGCCTGGCGTGAAGGATTTGCCGCCATCGGTTACGATAACCGCTGCACCTCCGCAAACCACCAAGGTAACGATAGATTGCACTTTGCAACCATGCTTTCTTTGTAATTTAAAGATCGAAGAATTTGATTTGATTACCATTCAAATTTACTTCTTTCTCTTTGCGCTGCCAGACGGGTAGTTTGGAAGGAAAGGGTATAGCGGCAAATGCTCTTGCGCAGCCTCCAACTATTCCCGATCAGGTAATTGAACATATTACTTTTTCATAGTTATACCATTCTTTGTTGGTCTCGTTTTAATCTTTGAACATTGAAAATTTAGGATCGATCATCGCGAGAAGATAATCAAACACCTGCCCAGCGGCAGGCTGCTGCTAAATTGGCACTGAGAAAACAATTAGAAAAAACATTGCTCCAGGTAAGTCATCTCCAGGTAAAGAATGTATAATAATTATATTTAATTTCCTATGTTCTTTGTAGATTCCACCCCCCAAACCTCCACCACCAGAGATGCACTTTATTCCAAATCCAAGCAACACCGAGTTCATTTACCTCGTCGGCTTGGAACACGTAGTTGACTTTTTGACAAAGGAAACTAAGCCACAAACTCCCATCACTCCCTTCAACTGTTCCCAGTGTCAATCGGACTTTACACCCGTTTGGAAATGGGAATCAGTCAAAGGAAAAAGTAAAGGTGACAATACACTAATATGATAACATGTTTACTAATACGCAGTCAACATTTTGCTTGCAGTTAAAGAGCATAAGGTTATTTGCGAACAGTGCGTTACTAGCAATGTGAAGAAGGCCCTAAAAGCAGAGCACACCAATAGACTGAAGACTGCGTTCGTAAAGGCGCTGCAACAGGAACAGGAAATCGAACAGCGATTAGCACAAGTAAGTTGGGTAGTTGCTGTAGTTGGGGTGTTTTTCAACTTTCGGAATACGATCCGATGATTATGCTATCGGAAATTGGTTTCTGAAAACGATGAAAACCCAACCCAAGTAATTAGTTATTGAACCTAATACCAATCCCCTGAGAAAAACAAACCTACCTTTCAGTAATTATTTGTAGGAAATTAGAACCTGATTCCACAAACCCCCCTTCAATTTATCCCGATATAGACAGGTAAATTACAACATTTTTGATAGTTTACCATTTGAAATTTGTCGTCGCTGAATGTTTATTTGATTGTTGTTTGTTTCGTTTTTACATCTAGAACGGCGGTTTTACATCGAATAGTCCCGCTCCGTCTCCTGTGACGACCGAAGTTGCTCCAAAACCGGCGACGCCCACGTCAACGCCCCGCCATGTCGCCACGCCCCCAGCTCCTCCCACAGCACAGCCGACACCGCCGCCCGCCCGGAGTTCGCACTCGTCATCTAAAGACAACGTCAATTTTACGGCGGCGACGATGCAAGCGCTACAACGACAAGTGATGCAAAGTAATTTATAGTTTTTGTAATTTCCCTGACCCGTTCTAACGTGTACTTTTGTAGCTTTATCCGCTGGTGGACCACCTGCCAACATGTTCCATCTATCTCCGTTGTTCTACCCGTACCAACTGGCTATAGCGCAGGCTGCATCCAGTGGTAAGGGAACCCCAAATCTGGCCGACATCCAGAGGGCGGCCGACATGCAAAGACAATACCTATTGGACATGATTCCTCCCCAAGGAGGAGCGCAACGCCACAACTGGAAGACGTGATGTGTTTGAAACCTAAATTAATTTAAGAGTTTTGCAAAGGGGGAGAGAGAAAAGATAAATTGATGATGAACAAGTAATTACCCCATTATGATGTTGAATTGAATTGGTTTCTTTTATATATCACCTTGCGTTTCATATAAATCAGTTGAAACCACATCGTAATGCGCGAGCAGAATTCAAACGTCTGATTTTATTTTATCATGTATACATACCTTGTAAGCAGATTCTGATCTCAACCTGGGTTTCGTTCGTTTTTCGTTTAATTTTCTTTTGCTCCTCGGACATATGAAATACATTTTAATTTGTTCCATTATTCATTACTGTGCACAAAGTTCGTTCGAGAACAATCTTCATTTGTAAATATTCTATAATACTAAATAATTAGTGTTTTTATAAGTGTAAAAAATATTAATAATAACAGTAAAATTACATAGCTTCGGTGCATATATAGTTTATTATTACAAAAAAAAAAACAAACAAGAAACAGACTATAAGTTATTTTGTACAATTTAGATTGTAATTGGGATGGTTTTTACGTTGTTCTGTATTACTGCTTATTTTTTTTCTCATTCAAACGATTCGATTTGTTTTATTTTTTTCTTATATATTTTTTGTTATTGTTCGAGTTGAAATTTCGGCCTTAAGAGAAAATGTAAACGTTTTGTAAAAAAAAATAAGTATTGATTGCATTGATTTTCTGTAAATAATACATCGACGAAATTAATTCTAAAAGAGGATATAGATATATAAATATATTTTTTCTGGTCATTTGTTTGTAACAATCGGTTTTTCTGTTCAAAAAAAATAATAATAATAAATTAAGAGAGAAGAGTGTATGAAGCAATCGGTGGATTTGCTTCCTTTGAGTTGGATGTTCCTTTTGATTTGTTGTTGTGCGAAGGCAGCTAAAACTATTCCAAAATCGAATTACTATATAACATGGATTATTACTGTTGTACATATATACAATACTTATATATATGCTCAATTGATGTGTGTCCAATTTTACAAAAAAAACAAAACAATGATTGTTTATTATATAGTTAATGTGAAGTGGAATGCAACGAAGGAGGAAATCCTTCTTCGTTGCTGGTCTCTTTCTTTTTTCTGTTCTGTTTTTATACATATATATAAATAGCAATAGATCATAATGAATTAATTTATATGTAAAATGCACAAATTTTTAAAATTTGAAAATACTGTATACATACATGAAAAATATAGGTTTTAAGTTCTTTATTATACAAACAGGCATGCATGAATAACTGTTTTTCGTTTTCTGCGGAAAACTTCGTTCCTTTTATCAAACGTACTCTATATTAAAAGAAAAAAACAAACAAATATCCTCAAAGCAAGTGTTTACTCTCATCAAATATTCCAATGAAGTATTTCTAAGCATCTTTCAGTCAGTCAATTACAGTTCATTTCTATCGGCTGTGTAAATTTGTTACTTGTCAGAAGAATATTTATATACAGGATTGGTCAAAGAGACAACAGTTTGATTAGACATTTTGTGTTGTAGACTTGCATTCTTGTCTTTAAGTTTACTAAAGTATCTTATATTTTTATGCGTGATATTCTCAAAGCAAAGGCAATATTAATGTATTAGTATTACACCTTTCTTTAAACAGTTCTGACAAATCCTGTATAGAGCAAATGAAGGGAAGCAGCAAGGATGACTGATGTTTCTTACATTGTACACCTAAGTTTTGCAGAAACATTTAACTCTAATTGTACATAGAATATTATTAAACTTATACATTAAAACGACTGTAATAGTAATACGTGCTGACGGAGAAACAGGAAAGTAATGACTAAACATAAATAGTAGTATATACAAAAGATTTGTAACTGCAATTTCGTTATGTATGTTTTTAAAAGCAAACATCCTTTTTTTTTAAATAAATTGCTCAAAAAATAATCAATAGTTGCATACCAGTTATATTCATGTTTTTCACCGATCCACCAATATTTCTTGCTCCAAATGATTAAATAAGTAACTTCACCCGAGTGAAATTTTTGGGTAATTCTGGATGTTACAATCCGACTAAGAACTGTTAGGTGTTGCTTCGTAGAGTCAATATTATAGAGTTAAATGAAACGAATAAAATATATTATTTAAGTTGGTACAAGTGAGAGTTTAATTATATGTTTTTAATTAATAGTTTTTTCGAGGTGAAACCACCCATTTTCAATGTAATATCGTTATGATATTTTTTGATGTTACGCCACTGTTAAATGAAAATGAAACGGCAACCCTGTTTCGTTTGCCGATGATTGAAACATGGCGTCAGTATAGAATGTGTACAGTGTAGTTTGTGCTTTTCTGGAAAACAACATTTACAAAACAAAACGGGAATAATAACAAAAACCAACAACAAAATGATGAACGTATAATGCATTACAACAATACAGCAGCACATTTACAAAATTGCAAGGATTCATTGGAGAATTAACGAATTGGTAATTTAGTCTAATGTAAAAACACAATAAAAATAAATTAATTACTAAATGTCAGATATGTATGTATTGTTTTGTTTTCTTGTTAAGTGCATTTTTTTGAAAGCACTGTTGTCAAATGGATTTATTTATCCTTATTGTTCTTATATTTCATCTGTTTTAGGTATGGACGTTGCCGATACCAGTATTAAAGGACGTGAGATGAATGATGCCTTAATCTGTTGCCGTCTTTGCACGAACGCCAACGATAAGGTAATCGGAATATTCGACGAGGAAGGCGTGTCCAATGAACTTGCTACAAAAATTAATACATACTTACCTGTAAAAGTGAGTGAAAATGATGGTATGCCATTGTACTGTTGCTGGACGTGCATCTCAACGCTCATTGCCTGGCACGAGCTGTATCTTACCTGTTTGGAATCGAAAGAAAAGTTGGAAAATGCGACCAAGAAGGTAGACGAAGAATATGAAGAGGAATGTGACGATCCTGATCCCCAAGTTGAATCCAACGAGGAAGATGATGAGGACGATGATGAAGAGGAAGAAGAGGAAGTGAACGATGAGTGAGTATGTTTGGTTGCTTATGTGGTTAATGGTAGATGTAGATATTACTCTGGTTTGATGGAAAGCAATCAGACTTACTCTGCTTAATAATGATGATTCCTTTCCCAAGACTGATATGTGACGCGTTTTGTTTACAGGACAGGTCGACCAGATGTAAGTCTGAATGCTTTCTGTCAAACGGTTGAAAGTGAGGGCGGCGCCGAAAAGGGGGAGTGGCAAGAGGCGGAACCGGCGGCCAAGTCCGCCCGGAGACGCACGAAGAAAAAGGGGATCATTATTAATATAAACGATTGGTTGGTGAAGACGACCGAAGACCCCGAGACGTACGCATATGTGTGTCAGCTATGCTCATCGACGTACAGCACAGAGGAGCAGATCAACGAGCACATCCGAGAGAACCACGAAGATGTTGGCGGAAATAAGAAGGAACGACGGCGGAGTACCAAATTAGACCACGAGGCAATAAACTCGGCGAAATTGGTCGTGGACGGAAAGATCTACTACCACTGCAATATTTGCGGAAAGAACTTGCATTCGCCTTACACATACATGTGGCACATGAGGATCCACACCGGGGAGAGGCCCTTCGTGTGCGACCTGTGCGGAAAGCAATTCAGGGTATCGCAAGGATTAGTTAGACATTTGAAGGAGACCCATGAAGGTATCAAAAAGTTTGCGTGCGACATCTGCGGCCGTATGTTCTCCACCAGGCGAAACGTCGAGGAGCACCGACGAATACACACGAACGAACGGCCCTACATCTGTGACCTCTGCGGAAAGTCCTTCAAACAGAAGGCCTCCCTTTTCGTTCATAACCGTTCGCACTCCAACTCATTCCCGTTCTGCTGCAGCTATTGCAACCAGCGTTTCCGATCACGACCTCCCCTCCTCATACACGTAACCAAACACACCGGGGAAAAGCCGTATCCGTGCGAGGTGTGCGGCCGCTGCTTTCGGATCAAATACGAACTGAAGAGACACATGCTCATACACTCTGACGAGAAACCCTTTGTCTGCACCGAATGCGGCCTAGGCTTCCGTCAAAAGAGATATCTACGTAATCACCTCAAAATCAATCACAACACCGAAACTACTTAACCGAAGCGAATCCTTTCTCCCTCTGTGAGTCAAAACTGGATAAAATGCAATCAATGCAGAATCGCCATACATATGCTTGCAATGCAAACATCGTGTATTCATTTTAAAATGTTAAAAGAGAACGTGAATTAATAAGTGAAGTAAGTATTAGCCCTAAGAGAAACTGTAGTAAAATCGTTAAAACAATAATAATATTATTATTTCTTGAAGAATTTATACCATTTGTAATTAATTATATAATGTAAAAAAAATATAAATAAATATTTATCGAATGTCCTAATTTAAACTAAATGTTCTTAATACCACGCATCTTGTTTTCGCATTGAAGATGTTTCATAAATTTGAAGATTCCGGAAGTACTGTCCTTAAAAATGTTTGCTTTGTTTATCTCTAAATAATATTTAACACGTGCATTGTTCTGGTTTATTTTCATTGTAGGACGAAACACAGATGTGACGTGTGCGGAAAGAAGTTTAGCAACAGTTACGTCGTGTTGAGGCATAAAAGGCTGCAGCACGGTGTCGACAATTCTAGTAGATGCGACCTATGCCTGGCAACTTTTGTCAATAAGACGAAACTGAGGATCCACTTGAAGAGTGAACATGGGGAACTTATTAAAATGCCGAGGCGAAAACCAGACGAAATCGAGTCAAAGTATTACTGCGACATCTGCCATAGAGGTTACGCCCAGAACGGCATTATGAAAAGACATAAGCGGCTGAAGCACTCGAACATCGAAGATCCTCCGCCAAAACCGGCGAAGACAGTGAAAAAGAAATCGCAGCGAACTGTGCACTCGGAGCTGGTGAAGCGCTGCAAGGTTTCTGGACCGGATGACAAGGTCTACTACAAGTGCGAGTTCTGCGAGAAAATCTACAAGTTTTCCTCCAGCCTCATAACGCATCAGACCATCCACACCGGCATCAGGAACTTTTCGTGCCATATTTGCGGGAAGCGTTTCCGTCAGGGCAGCAACCTCAACATCCACATCAACGCTTTCCACAATAAGATCCGCAAGTTCTCGTGCAGCGTCTGTCAAATGCGATTTGCGACAAAGGCCTTCTTGGAGGAGCATATGAACAAACACACGAACACCAGGCCGTACATATGCGACGTTTGCGGCAAATCCTTCAGGCAGAGGGGTAGCCTGTACGCGCACAAGTTGTTCCACAGCAACAATTTCCGATTCGAATGCACGATTTGCGGAAAGAAGTATCGCAGGTCGTGCGAACTGAAGGTACATAGTTGGCTGCACACGGGGCACAGACCATACAAGTGCGACATTTGCGGAGCATCCTTTCGAGTGGGCACTGCTCTGAAGAAGCACGCCAATACCCATAACGCAAGTAACGAGCACGTTTGCCCTGACTGTGGTGCCAATTTCAGTCGAGGCCGGTACCTCGCCAAACACAGGCAAGACAACTGCCAGAAAGTTCCAACAACCGCTGATTCAACCATCGAAGAAGAAGAAGTTATATAGACATTGAAATATCAGTAGTGTAGTGTCTGACAACTAAAACTAAGTATAAGAAATTCATTCGGCTTTTGTTTGCTTTTAGAGCCAAAGAAGACTTAAAGCCTACTGTCATTGTTAAATGCCTGTCCGTGAGTGCCGTCAAGCCAAAAGCAGTCCGCAGTCGCCGGACCAAGGCGGAGGTAGCCCACAACTACTTCTGCGACTTCTGTCCGAAGGGATTCTTGCGAAAGTACGACAGCCAGAAACATATGAAGTTGAAGCATCCCGAAGACTATGCCCGGAAATGCGACGCAGACGTTTCCAATAAGCAGCTTTTGCTGAAGCGCTGCAAGGTCGTGGATAGCTTCAACAACCATTTCTATCGATGCGACGTGTGCTCGAAAATCTGCAGCAAATCCTACATTCTGATGTCGCATTACTCAATCCACACGGGTGCGCGCGAATACTGCTGCCACATCTGCGGCAAATCCTTCAGGATGGCAACAGGATTAAAGAAGCACGTGGATTTCACGCATCTGGGCGTCAAGAAGTTCGCGTGCGACTTGTGCGATCGCAGTTTCGCCGACAAAGCTACCAGGGATATGCACAGAAACATCCACACCAACGAGCGACCCTTCGTGTGCTCCACGTGCGGAAAAGCGTTCAAACAAAAATCATCGTTACACGTGCACAATACTTTTCACAAGGAAAACTTCCGTTTCGAATGCAGTTTGTGCGACAAGAAGTTCCGGAGAGCATACGAGTGCAAGGTGCATAGTTGGTTGCATACGGGGTACAATCCGTGGACCTGCGATGTGTGCAGCAAAGGCTTTCGAATGCGACACGAACTGAAGAGACACCAGAGAATGCACACTACAAATAATCTATAGATGTGTCTGTATCTATCAACAAATATTTATTAAAATAAATTATTACAATTATTTACATCAAGCAAAATGCTGAATTAAATAACGATCTAGCAGTAATAGAACTACGCCATTTTGCATCCTTAAATCCTCTTTAATTTTATAATCTTAATGGTAATCTATAAACATCTTTGTACAGGTGGTTTATGGCAACTGTCAAAACACCAACATCTCTGTCTTGATCCTGCTGAAGCCAGAAATCCTTTTCAACTAAAGCCACAGCTCTCATCAGCAAACTGCCTTCTTCTTGCATTGCATGTTTCTTATTTTCATTTTCCATTTCAGTAATTTTGTGCTCCTTCTCCTCCTTAGTACCTGTTTCCATCTCACCAACTTCTTCAGATATAATATTGACAAGTAATTCGGATGTGGGTACAAGCGGTGGTGGTGAGGTAGGTGGAGGTTCACTTTTCTCATCACCCTTTTTTATCCAAGGTTTCTGCACAACTTTTCCATCCATCTCATACATTTTCCTAGTCAACTCTCTTATTTGAGTGTCTTGCTTTTGGGTCATGAAGTATAGATCCTGCAGTGCTTCATTGAGTTTCTTCTTCTCTGCTTTGATTTCTTGTTCCTTCCGCTCCTCCTTCCTAGCAGACCTAGTGTACTCTGCTATTAAGATCCCAGAGGCTATGAGAAATATAACAGCTTCACCTAGCAAGCTAGCTCCAAGTTCAATTGCCATAGCTTCATTCAGGACGGGGATGTTCACAGGTTTGCCCAAGTTCAGGATCCACATTTTCATCTTCACTTCACACCAATTGTAAACTGAAACAAAAATGCGAATCGTTTTCGTATAGAACAAGAAACATGTGGTTTTTTACCGGTGGCTGGTGGAATGCATACATATTTCCTAAAAACTGGAGAAGATTTGGCCCTTTCCTGGCAGAACTTTGCTATAGGTTTACTCACTTGTTTCACCAACAGAGCACCTAACTTTGCAATTGGAAACGCGTGCACCACCATTGTTTATAAACAATTTGTAATTGATTTATAACAATAAACCATTCGCACGCGTCCCAGAATAACTATTCAGCTTACCAATGAGATACAAATGCAAAATAATGATATCATTTACAGTGTCTCGGAAATAGATAAGCTTAGGCAATCCTACTAACTTTTATGACATAAGGACTACATTGATTTTATATACAGGGTGTATTGAATATAAGTTGAAAATAAAATGAATTAAATGAATTGTCATCCTTGAATATTTAGTATTTTCATATCAGAGAAATAGTACACATTTAGAGTCTACATATATTAATTAATTATAAGTTATAGTTAATACAATAATATGAACATTTTTCCTGTTAATTTTTCATTTATTCAAATTTGACAGCGAATTACAGCCAAACGGCTGAAGACACGGCAATAAATGAACATGCGTTACATTCC
>JAFMTC010000531.1:9662-24645 GCA_018845635.1 Nicrophorus orbicollis
CTATTACTTAAAAGCATCTACATATTTACAGATATCTACATTATCACCAACCATCCGAACTCTTCTTCTCTCCAGCCACGATATTTAGACCCTTACCAACTGTCTGCATGTAGCGGTATCTTGCACCCTGCTTAAGAGGCTAAGCAAACTTAGCGATATTCTGTTGAAACCTTCTCAGTACACGTCATTGTATCGATTGTCAGAATCCGATGGGAAATTGAAACGGCGTTTGTTTGTTTCAATTAAAAGTTTTTAATTGGACGAAGAACAATGTTTGTTTTGGCTAATGCATATTTCCGCGCGATGCGTCCGTTTCTCGCCGAGCGGTCTAATTGATGAGCCTTGTTTTTCTTGTCGTTGTTGCAGGTGTGACGAGCACGCATGGCCTGCCGTCGCGGCCATCACCATGGTGAAGACGTTCCAGGCCTATCTTCCACAATGCCATCGCACCTACTCGTGCATCCACTGCCGGGCACACCTAGCCAACCACGACGAGCTTATCTCAAAGGTAAGGGAGCATCAATTGTTTCGAAGCAAGAGCTGCGATCTTCGTGTTCATTGCTGCTCAAAATTCGACGGAGAGCAGTAAACATCGTTATATGATGGTTTAATATTAGACAAAGTAAACAGCGATGAATCAAGCGGGCTAGTGCACACACACACATAGGTGTTTAATAGGTGATAACGGTCACGTTTCGCAATTAATGCCCCGATGGGGCTGTTGCTACCCGAAAGGCCCGCCACCTCGGACCGGATCAATCGATCCCGAAAACTGTTAAACAACCCTCCGAACTATCGCTACTACTACAGTTCGCCCCCTTTGCTCGATCGTCTCCCGTTTTATTTCTATTTTTTTCTCTCAATTTTCAGTCATTCCAAGGCAGCCAGGGTCGAGCGTATCTCTTCAATTCTGTGTGAGTATCACGGACCATCGATCCGCATTTATCTACGTCCCATCGATCCACAATCGTCACACACTCTCTCTCTCACACACACCCCCATCCGTCCGTCCATTACTTTATTTTGTTTGTTTCTTTATTATTCCTCTCTTTTTTTCTTTTCGGATCCGATGCTCAGGGTTAACGTGGGCTGCGGACCGGCCGAGGAGCGCGTCCTTCTGACCGGACTCCACGCCGTCGCCGACATCTACTGCGAGTGCTGCAAAACCACCCTCGGCTGGAAATACGTAAGTTTTCAGCGAAACCGAATTGATTCGTCCGCGCAATTATGTAATTGCCGGCACCGGCGGACCGGAATCCCTTCAACCCTTTTCTCACTCTCTCTCTAACTCTCTCAACCCTCATCATTAAAGCAGCTTTTGTCTGCACGCCGATAACGATAATTAATGTGCCGCTGGAATTATCGAAATCTGCATTTTAATGATGACGGAAAACCAATAGCGGTATTCTGCTTCAACCTTCTTGGGGCCGTAGGCAAACTGCGTTTATTATTCAACAATGCTGTCAACACCTTGTCATATTTGCATGGGTGTTTGCATTGCCCGATTCATCCTAACTACGCTTCTCGTTTGCTCAACTCTGAATTGCTGAAGCTATTAACATCACGTCCAGGGTTTAGATGTTAAGTGTCAATGTCTAGTCAATAATCTTCGATAATAATATATTCAATATACAGTGGTACATACGAGTTTAATTCGTACCTCAAATTGTTCGTATCTCAAAGCAATTAGTCAGAGGTGGGAGAAACTGTTGGTGTGCGATTCCTCGTATCTCAAATCTTGCTCTCATCTCAAAGCAAAATATCGCTCGTATCTCAAAACACTCGTATATCGAGGTAGCACTGTATAAAGTTTTGAAATATTGATATTCTTAAATTCCTGGGAACAATCTAATTCCATTCATTTTCTACAAGGCTACAAACTTATTGTTTAAATGTAATCCGTTACTATAATCTTGATAAACTTATACTAAACAATTTAGAAACAAGTTCGAGAATCAATAATGAACAAAAATGTATTGTATTTTTGCATACAAATATCTAATTCCTGGATATTTCATACATTTAGTACTCAAATTGAACTAGTTTTTGTATGAATTTACATTGTTAAACTCTCGAGAACAATACGATCTCTAATACTTCAGTATTCATCACTTACTTATTCAAGTCTGCATGTTTATTGTTGGAAAATCTATTGTATTCTTAATACAAATGGCAGTCTTTCCGCACGAGTTAAAGAATCTTTCATACATTAACAAATAACTGTAAACCCTGCAGACTAATCACGTAACGTACATCTGCAGGAAATTGCATCCCTCATATTAATTGGACAATCAGTCGCAGTAATTCTCGTTGGATATTGGATATTATCGTCCGTTACAAATTAATTGCGGTACTTAGTCAATATATAATACCTTTGGAAAGTTCAAAGTGAGAATATTGATTGCGTGTAGCTTTTTGCCTGCAAGTTTTTTCAATATATATTAATAACACCTGTATTATTATTGCAAAGTCAAGCAAATATAACTCATGTTTGTCGAACGTCTCGCAGACTAACAGAATAGATATTGAAACGAATATTGCAAAGGTCGACACAGAAACATTGAACAAACTAAAAGTGCGGTTCGTATTAAAACAAGGTAGCAATTCATCTTTATTTGATACTTTTCGTATAGTGCAAATTCGTTTTTGTCTAATGATTCTAAATATATTACTGAATATAAACCCAGACATCGAAGAACACTGTGGATTATTGTCATATCTGTCATTGTCGTTGTGAGGGTTTAAATTTAAATGAAAATCAATTGAGACTACGTTCATAGTTTAAAATTCTTACTGAGACTAAAAAAAACAGGAGATATGCATACAATAATAATAATAAATCAATGTTAGGTCTCTACTCTCAGTTATTTCTCTGAAATATTAATTAATTGAAAAGAAATGATTGAGTTGTTGATAAATTATTTCTATAATTGGGGGTGGATTCATTGTTTTTCGCGTTTCTGCAAATTAGCCAACCCTTGTTTGCCGACTGAGAGGGGTGGAGAGAGACAGAGATGTGCGTATTAATTTCGTCTCCAGTCCAATTAAACTGTCGACGATACGGCATTGTCCTCCGCGGAAAACGTCGTCTAGACTGGGGCTGCGCGGACAAATCATAAAATTCCTCGACTCCCGAGGCAACAAACCCAACAAAGCTACTACCATCGTTTCTCTTCATTATGATTCGTTTTTTGCAGGAGCACGCGTTCGAATCCAGCCAGAAGTACAAGGAGGGAAAGTTCATCATAGAGTTAGCTCACATGATCAAAGAGAATGGATGGGACTGACATTTCACCAGCACCTGGTCACAACCACCGAAATGGCATTCACATTGTCTAAAGCCGTGTCCGACTTCTGCCTGGCCGGCAAACTCCTAATGTTAAGTATAAATTTCTACTTCATGGACTGGACCTAGTTGAAATCGTCCGCAGTGCTCTCAGCTCAACCGAGGACAACAACAACAACAATTACAAAACAAATTCAACAGCAACAAACGAAAAAATGCGAACAAATGGACATGGATGTTTATAATCTCTTTGTGTTTCACCTCCCCCACAACAACAGCAAAAAAAAAACATAATCAGGATTCTTCGTTTCGTTCGAATCTGAAACACTGTTTGTTGCCTGTGTGTGCGTTTATATTTCAATGTCTCTACTCGCAAACGTTTCGGGAGCAAAAATTTTCACCAAAAATTTCAACAAAATCAACAACCAAACGTGTGTTTCTGTGGCGCGAATTAGATGTTAACATGACCCGAGTCTCGTAAAAAAAAAATGGTGCTTTATACATACATCTACACATATATTTTCGATTTGTTTTGAACTCATATCAGTGTCTATTCGATGGATAACAGAAGTAACGTCGTACAGCTTGAGCACTTGAGCTTTGATTGTGATTGTGTACAAGGAATTACGAAACGGAACAAAACCAAAAACGGAAGACGAAGCAAACATATTTTTTAAGGAAACCTGTTGGAAAAGGCAAACAAATTGAACAAATTCTTCGTTTCGTTTCCTTCCCTACTAAATTGGAGTGCAAGTTTCGCTGCATCAACTAAAAAAACAAACGAGAAAACATGAATACAAAACAAAAACAAATACAAAGAAAACGGTGTGGATAAAAGAAGTAAAAATAAGTCTGTGTTACATAAACTATAACTAACTGTGGTATGAATCTGTGGTAAAAAATAATTAAAATAGAATTACACTCTCGCACACGAGTAACAAAAATCAACGGTGTCAATCTTCTGTTCTGTTTCTCCAAAAAACGAAAAGAAAAACAAAGCAAAAATTCAATCTATATTTACATTACGGTTACGGAGGAGAGATATGTGAGCGTGTTTGTGTGTGTTTCTGGTAGATCTTCTTTAAATTTTTCCCAACTTGATTTTCGACACTGAAAAATGAAAATATATTATATATATATACATACGTATAAAAGATATGAATACATATTATCGTAAGTGAGCAAATTCTTTGTTACTTAAACAGAAACTACTATATTTACTAAGTTTAGTTCTTAATGATGTGATTTTTTGTGATATATGTTTGGAATGCGAGTCGTGGAGAATCTGAAGGCGGTTTCATTTCGATTTACCTGATTTTTATTTGGTTTACGTTTTAATTTGGATACATTACATCCCTCTTCTGGTATTGTGTGTGTTCTTCTCTCTCTCTCTCCTAATTTCAATTCTCGCAATTTTCACGAGGCAAAATGCAAATTTAAAAATTCTGGAAAGAAAACAACATAAAAGTAATAAGAAATACTAATGGAATGTACGTTTGTTCGTGTGATCTGCGTACGGCGGGACGAGTTCCAAGATACACAAGTGCAGATCACGCGTTAATCTCACGATTTCAACTATTATCATATACTGCCAGTAGATTTTAGCAGTTTTATCATCATTATCATAATATTTATGGTGTAACAATTACAATATAATTGTTGTTTTTTTTTATTAATTAATTAATTACTATTATTGTATTAATTAGGATGTTATTAGTTAATGTCCATTAAATGTTAGGTACTCCTTTTTTTTATATATATATAATTAACGTGTTTTATTTCGTTTCTATTTGTAATTTATTATGATTGATATAGTGTTTCGTGTTTTTCCTTTTGTGAAACATGCGCAATTTGCATATTAAACATAATTAACGCAAGCTGTTCCATATTTTCTTCCCACCACTTTCATCTTCAATACTTCCTATGCTTTCCACGTGATTCACACGCTTCCTCTAACATTGATTGCATTGAAATGCAAGTGATTATGCTGAACTTGTATTCAAGTACACTATCGAAGATCTACAATTCGAAAACTATAGTTGCATAAAACGTAATGTAGTGAGCTTTGCAGAGTTGAAGTGTTGCAATAAAAGGGCCTAATTAGTGTACATGAGATTTCTAAAGGAACTTCTAAAGTTCATGTAATTAAATCTCCATATTTTCACGAAAGTCTATTTCATTTTTATGAATACATCATAATTTGTATAAGTTTGAAATATTAATTTAATACGGTATATTAATAAAATTAACTATGTTAATTATAATATAATTTTATCTCTTTAGTCTTTTTCGGGTTTATATAAACATTAATTGATTAATTTAAAGAGTTAAAATCATTTTTTTAAAATTTTGTCAAAGTGTGGAAACTTTTTCAAACATGCAGGCAACCAAATGCACGCTGAAGCTATGCAAAAAGACTAAGATGTTCATTGATGACTTCAACTTGTACAATTTGTTATTAGCTTTTGTCGTATCGGTTTGTGAAACGTTTGGTGTATTGTTTTATTCGATATAAACATTAATTAGTAAATGCAGTTAAGTGTCTTCAAGAGCAAGTTAATGAACTTGCGATTTACACCCAAGTTTATACATTGATTCCAGTTCCAATTGAAAACAGTTCCTGTAAGTGCTTATCGAATGTGGTGTTAAAATCTGTATGAGAAAAAAGGAAAGAGAAACTGCAATATTTCGTGTAAATGAGATTTTAATTTTGATGGTTAACAAATGGTAACTTTTGTTCGAAGCGGTTGGTAATGATGGATTGATGATGGTCGACCAAGCGCCACTTTCACTTCATATAATTTCATAACCTGTATCAAATAATTTCATAATAATTTAGTTCAAAATATGTTTTAGTTATGATTTCGCATTAAACAAGCAAACAAAGTACAAATTTTTATTGCAAGCATGTATTTCGACCAAGCTGGTGTAAGTACTATCCGAAGGAAACGGAGGCTTCTTCCAATTGGATGAAACTTCATTACTGTAAAAATAGTAAATAACAGTTTCTGTGCCTTAAAAAAAATATTGACCAATAATCTCACGCTAAAGCACAATTGCCATAGCATTTGCTTGGTAACCAAGAGCAACATGTCTGATGCATTGTTGAAATAATGTGACATTTGTCTCTTTTTTTGTAGATAATGGGGCCAGATGTGTCTGAAATGTCTGGTGTGGAGAGCGAATATGTGCAGACACAGTGCGTAATGGCTGACGGAGGAGACAGGTTCGGGGTATGTGCATTGGCCTTCGACTCGAGGGAAGAGTTGCTATGGATGGGCAATGAAGGAGTGAGTCTAATCGGATTTGTCTTATAAGAATGCGATACATTGATATTTTGTAGGGGCATGTAACATCTTACTATACAGGGCAGCTGGATAAGTACACATCCTTTCAAATACATCAGAATCAAGATGTTAGACAGTTACTGACGATCGATGTGGGAATTTTAGCGTTAACTGCTAGTTCGTTGAGGTGTCAGATCCGAAGGGGAATTCCAGTTTTCACTCACACATCTTCTCATATGACAGAGATGCAATGCATGTTGCAATTAGCGCCTACTCGGCTGCTCATGGGGGGCCATAAAGATAAATTAATTGATTTCGATATGACTAAGTGCAAAGAAACGACACGGGTAATTATTGTATTCATAATCGTGATTTTAGAAGTTGATATATTGGTGGAATTTCTTAGGCTGATGTCGGAGATGCCGGTTGTGTTATGTTAAGAAGTCACTCAAGATTTGTTTGTGCTGGTAATCCTTTGGGTAGGATAGATTTAAGAGATCCCAACAGTTTGAAAGTGGAGCACACTCTGGAAACGCACAGTGGTAGTTTGAGTGATTTCGATATTCAAGGCAATTTATTGGTTACTTGTGGATTCAGTAGTAGGTGAGTTTGAGAATTGAATTTTGATTATATTTTCCTTTATTTTAACATCGTTCTCTCACTGTTTTGCAGACAAGGTGGTAATATGTCAGTGGACAGATTTTTGATGGTTTATGATTTGAGAATGATGAGGGCTGTGAGTCCAATTCAGACAGTTGTTGATCCATTGTATTTGAGATTTTTACCATCGGTGTCTTCAAGGTTGGCTGTTGTTACAGCTCTGGGTCAAACACAACTGGTAGATACTGTAGCTTTATCGAATCCTAAACTCTCGTTACTGCAGATGGAAAATCCAGGTATTGAAAACTGATGAACGTTGTTAATTTTGTTATTCATTCATTTCAATTTTATTAGGAACGATGTGTTTGGCGTTCGATGTAAGCTCGTCAAATCAAGCCATGTGCTTCGGTTATAACACTGGTTCAATACACCTGTTCACTTCGCGTGAAGATGCAGTATTCAATAGCTATTCGAGGATGACTGAACATGCAGATACAGTGGCAACGTATCCGAGCTTCGGGATCGATGATTACGATACTCCGTTGTCCGTTATACCGTTGCCATTGGTACCTAACGACGTTCTGGCTTCCGATTTGCCTGCTCACTTGATGACGAAGACCTACAGGTAAATGGTGATTTTGCGTCTTGCTTTCCAATTTACTGATGCGTTTGCTTAGGAGGGCACCCGTAATAGATCCTGAGATCCTCAGAACAATGAAGATGCAGGGTCCAATTGGATACGCACCAAACCCAAAGGCTTCGAGGCGCAATCAAGTGAGACTAAACAATAATTTACCTTCCGTTTACTTTTATTAAGACTGATATGTCGTGTCATCACTGGATTGCCGAAACAAAAGAAAAGAATGATTATTAATTTGTGTTCGCACATCTATTATTATTACAGTGTTATTATTATGTTTGATACCGATTTTATTGTCAAATCTGACAAGTATGGTTAACGTTGGTGTTCGATTTGCGTTAAATTCCGAGTGATATTTTCTGTTGATACATTTTATTGTGAATCGCTTTAATTTAATCTATTATCCTCCTTCATGTTATAGAATAAATGTCAGTTAATTTGCTCTGTTAATTGCTAGTTGAGTTGATGATATCGCACACACCTTCCCGTCGTCGATAGGAACAGGCTCTTGCACGTGAGACGCGGATGGTTCAATATCCTTGTTTTGTAGGTGATGTACAATCTGGAGAGTAACGGAGCTCGCTCGCAGTCCAAGCAATATTCGGAGAGCAGGAACTTCAAGCAACCTGTCGAGGAGAGCGCCGGATTTGTGGCCATTCCTAAGAGATACCGCAAGGTCGAGGTGAAGTACAACAAGTTAGGAGTGGAGGACTTCCAATTCGATCAGTACAACAAGACGAGATTTCCAGGCTTGGAGGCGATGCTCCCCAACGCATACTGCAACGCCATGATACAGGTACGCCGACCGCTAACAACCACCTTTGCGAGAAAACGAATGTTACGCGACTGTAATTTTTAGGTTTTGTATTACACAGAGCCCTTGAGGGCGACGCTGTTGTCGCACCTGTGCGAAAAGGAGTTCTGTTTGTCCTGCGAACTCGGATTCCTGTTCCATATGCTATCGAAGTGTCAGAACACGCCTTGCCAGCCTGGCAACTTCCTGCGTGCTTTTCGCACCGTCCCAGAAGCTTCCGCGCTCGGCCTAATCCTCAGCGATTTACATCCAGAAGCTAAGATGAAGGTCGACTTGGGCGCTCTAATACAGGTTTCTTATACGCAATAATATCGGTATTTAAAACTAAATGCTTAATCGTTTTACAGAGCTGGAACAGGTTCATATTACATCAGATGCACGTGGAAATTTTGGAGATAAAAAAGAAACGCGAGGAAGGGAAGATTAATAGAAAACCGTTTGTGTACAAAGAGACTGATTTTCCTGCAATATTAGGAGGTAGTGATAGAAAAAAGAATTTCTGTTCTTCAGGTAATTGAGATTGTCTGTGCAATGAACTGTATTTCGGAAAAAACATTTCATTTTATCTGAGTCTTCTCATACAATATTTATTGCAGATGTGAACCTTTCGAAATTGGAGGATGAGAAGCGCGAGGATATTACCGAGATTAGCCAACTGCTGGGAACGAAGCAGTTGCATATAAATAGCTGCTTGAAGTGCACGCATGAAGTACGCACCTTTTTTTTTGCTCTTATTTATTACTGGTCGGTTTATTTCCCCTTGCCGTTTTTATTTTGTCTAACAGGTGAGGAAAGAATCTATTTTGTTGGCCTGCAATCTGGTGTATCCCACTAACGAACCTGAAAGAGACGAGTGGTCATTTTGTGATATCCTTAAAAGGTCCTTAAATCCAGAACAGGTTACGCCGGCATGGTGTGACGAGTGCTCTAAATTCACGCCGACGTCTCAAGCCAGGGTACTTCAAGTAAGTGGTACTGCATCACGATGAGAACCGATGTTCAAATACAATTTTAATGCTGTGTTTCTAACTAAATGTTTCGATTTTTGTTTAGTCGCTACCGAAATTGTTGGCAATTAATACTGGATTGCACAACCCGCAGCACAAATTGTTTTGGCAAAGCCAAATGGATAAGATTGTCGCCAAGGTAAATGGAGTTATATCTTTGATTGTTCCGTTTCTAATTTGCTTTGTTTAGGCAACAACATCTGGTTTGGAAACTACTCCCACAAGGTCATCCACGCCAACCTCCATAGGTTCATCGAAACCTTGCAGGTACGGCGATAATTGTTCGAGGCCTGGTTGCAGATTTAGACACAGCTTTGACGTCGCTCCTCAGCAATCGACAAGCAGCAATCCATACTGCAGCAATAATTGGCTACCGCACAGATTGCGTATGATTCTGAGGAACGATCAATTGAGAATACTTAAATTGGAAGTGGACTCTGACGAACCGAACGAGGACGATGGAGAGTGCATGGAGTATAATTTAACCGGCGTGGTGTGCTACATAACGGAGCCATCGACGGAGGAGCGAAAGAACTTGGTTGCTCTGATCAGGGTTCCGGGAAGTTACATGGGCGGCGACAACAAAGAACCCGCTTGGTATCTTTTCAACGATTTCAGTATAAGCAGCGTGCCGGCTCACGAGGCCACCTGGTTCAGTTTGGACTGGA
Source organism: Nicrophorus orbicollis (assembly GCA_018845635.1). Classification (NCBI taxonomy): domain Eukaryota; kingdom Metazoa; phylum Arthropoda; class Insecta; order Coleoptera; family Silphidae; genus Nicrophorus; species Nicrophorus orbicollis. The sequence continues at coordinate 19,965 of JAFMTC010000531.1, forward strand.
AGACTCCGTGCGTTCTGTACTACTCAACGGACGAGGTGACAAACGCTACGACGGATATATTCCGATCGCTGAACAAGGATATTTTCACGCAAGTAAACAGCATTGCGAGAAGCGGAGGCTCCGCTGGAATTACTTTCACACCGTTGGCGGAACACGAGATGCCGCAGAACGGTGATCTGGTGGCGATGGACGCGGAATTCGTCACCTTAAACCAGGAGGAAGCGGAGCTCAGGAGCGACGGAAAGATGTCGACGATAAAGCCGTCTCAAATGTCGGTGGCTAGAATTACATGCATTCGCGGTCAAGGCCCACTCGAAGGCATTCCGTTCATCGACGACTACATTTCCACGCAAGAACAGGTCGTCGATTATCTGACCAAGTTCTCCGGGATTAAACCAGGCGATCTGGACGCGAACTTCAGCTCGAAACACTTGACCACTCTGAAATCCACGTACATCAAGCTCCGGTTTTTGCAGGACAGTGGCGTGACTTTCGTGGGACACGGTCTCAAGAATGATTTCAGGTGAAGAGATTGTCGTCTTTGATCATTTTAACCATTAACTAAATGAGCGCTATTCCTTCTTTGCAGGGTGATCAACTTGGTTGTACCGCCGAATCAGGTCGTCGACACGGTGTTCTTGTTCCACCTGCCGCATCATCGCATGGTCTCGTTGAGGTTTTTAGCCTGGCATTTCCTAGGTCTGAAGATCCAGTCGGAGACGCACGACTCTACGGAAGATGCGAGGGCCGCGTTGCAGCTATACAGAAGGTACAAAGAATTGGAGCTGGAAAACAAGGTCGGCGACGCTCTTTCAGAACTCTATGAGACCGGAAAAATCCTAAACTGGAAGGTGCCCGAAGACGAGCCCCATCAATAAACGCGAAGGAAACCAGCACGAAATAACAAGTGCCGACTCACGAGCAAGCACTCCTACGTTTCGTCATTGCATTTAATTATTATAGTGAACGTGTATTGTTTTATTTATTCTATTCAGATGGGAATATGCAAATACCTTTTTTCAAGCTCAAAGCAGATCTCAAACGAAATAGTTTTCAATGTTGTTTTTTTTTTGTAATCGTTCTTTTCTTATACAACAACAAATTTTCAGATTTTCTTAGAATGGAAGATGAAAGTGAGAAATGGATATGTGAATGTATTTTTCTGTGATATTTTCTGTTTCGCTTTTTGTCTATTCGTAATCGATTTGTTGCCGGACGAGAAACAGCGCACTGTCGAACGTATTTCCTCTTTTTTTTTTTCGTTGTTTAGTTTCATTTTCGCTCCGGACATGTGTTTCGTTAACCTCGTCATTCCAAAGACATTTCAGCGTCTCATTGTAAATAAGAAACCGTCGAAAAACTTTGCAGAGAAAGAAAGAAAGAGAAAAAAAAAGAGAGAGAAACGAAGTGAAAGTTGAAAAATGTATTTTGCTATTTTTTCGAAAAATGGAACAAGAAACAAGAGAAGATTTAATGAAAATAAGATTTTATAACAATTTATTTTGATTTTCATTTACTGAGAGAACCGCCCGCTCCCCTCCCCCCACACGCTCCAAAAGACTTGAAAACTTTTCTCCTGTTGCGTTTAAGCATCATTTTACAGACTGCTAATCAAGAATGCGAAAGTGGTGTTTGAATAGTTGGAAAAAAAAGTAAAGTTTGTATTGGAGCCTGTTGGAAAAACGCAAATTATGAATTAGATATATAAAGGTAAACGTTATTTGTTATAGTTTTTAAGAATATGATATTTTGTTAAAAGCATTTTATTTTGAGTATTAATAATATGAAGATTTGAGATAAATGTAACTTGTTTTTAGACATTCTGCATTGGATTTATGAATGAAAGGCGCATCTACTGCAGTGTTTTTGGGTGATTGGAATAAAGCGCATGGGTTTATTAAAACGATTATAATAGATATATATATTTGTTGGTGATAAAGTTTATAAATAAGTTAAAAAATACATTTGGGATATGGTAAAAGATTTGAGATGCGAATAACATCAATGCCTACGCAGGAACAATCTGTATCGCGGATGCCTCGGCTCTTTGACGGCGTTGTCGGCGTCCCCGCACAATTGGCATTGCGGGCTGAGATCGATAATGGGTAATGTGGGGAAAGTGCAACTACGATGAAGGTTTGGTTGCCTACGACCTGCAACAAGAGAATTGGTTTCTTAAGGAGAGCTGCCGCTGCGACCCGCTGGTAATACGGTCAGAGAAGGCGGGAAGCGAAGACGAAGATGACATTGTTGAAGAGGACACGAATACCACCTTATTTGCGCTACCTTCAATCTAAACGCAAAGGTGGCCTGGACACCTTCCTACCGATAACTTGATTGGTGGGGTTCCCGTCGTAGATGGAGTCTTTCCTCATGGACTCTTTCCGGGAATGCCTGAGGACGGTGAGGTCGGCCAGCGAGCACTTCCTGGTCAGCATGTGCCTCTTCTTCGCGCCGTCCGCGGAATTCTGATCGCTCTTGGCGCGGAAGAAGTCCAGCAGAGCGGCGCCCAGGGACGTCAGCAACAGTCCAATTGCTATGTAAATGACCATAACGGCGCGGGGCTCGTTCATCTTGCTCGTCTTCGAGGCGATCTTCGAGGGGAGCCGGTGCTTCGCCTCGTCGTGCACGTCCTCCGGTGTGCAGAGGCTGTTCTTCACGTACAGCTGCTGCAGGATCGTCTTCAACGGCTGCAACCTCTTCTTTTTCAGCGACTCGTCCTGCTGTCTCTGAACCATCCTGATCTTGAGCTCCTCTTCTGCATGCTCCGCGGCCGCAGCGGCTGCCGCCTCTCGTTGTTTATTAACACTTTCCTTCGGTCCCAGGGCATTGTTCCGCCTTATTTCTGGTTTCTCTCTGGATGTGTTTAGAAGGTATGCGGATAAATAGAACAATGAGAGCCCAACAGATATATAGAATATTATGGTTCTGCGTTGGTATCCGTTCTCCATTGTTAGGTCCTGGCTGTGCACGATTATTGTTGTAGGAACACACACTAACAGATGTTGGGAGCAGTCACATTTCACTGTGTCGGCCTCTCAATTTCCCTTTTATTTCGCGGCCTTAAGGACAACGGAAACGGAACGCGCGTACACAACGATTCGTTCGTATGGACATCTGCGATCCTCCCGGCCACCTCTAGGAATCGATATCCAGCAGGCTCCGAGCAGATGCCCTGTCCGTTATTCCTCCCCGCCGCCGATCCCGAACAGCCCTTCGCCTCCCTCTGTCCGTCTGCCCGATTGGCGCACGCGTTTTTTCCTCTCCGACAATTGCGACTCTCCTATTTACCCTCAATTTATCTCCATTATCAATCGAATAACGCGCAAACACGCGACGGTATCGAGCTCTTCACATTTCAATATATCCGTAGATTAGTTTCGCTTTATCAAAATGTCGTCCATCCATCTATTTTCACACAAATTCAACTGCCAATTTGAAACCTTCCATTACTATTTGTCTCTTGTTATTGTTATGTTTTTCATTTCCACAATTCCCTTCGATCCGTACAAAATTCCTGCAGCATTCATCACCGTGCACACGTATTCCGATGATTCTTATCGGAACCGCTATGTTTCACAAATTAATATTTTGGAAGTCGATACAAAACAACGATTACTCACCTCACCTGAATTTCCATAACAATGCCCCCGTCCCTCTTGGCAAACAATGCCGCATATTTTAATAACTTTATCCTAATTTCCTTTTCGATTTCAATAAACACATGTCAATTTAATTAAAACTTTACTTGCATCAATAAACTAACAAATCTTAATACCTACCACACAATACATATAGATATTACGAACATTAACATCATCTGTTTAGAAATGTTAATCTTAAACCTTTTCGAAATTCATATATGAATCATATGCTTATTTCTTAATTAAAGTTAACTATTGAGACAAAATCTAGCTTTCTATTCATTTGATAATTCTTATAGTTTAAGTTTGAGTAAGTTTTTAAAAGTAATTTTTCAAAGTTAATTATATAAACTACGGTTTATAACATTACTTGATTACATCTAGTAACAGCCCTTAGTATTTACCAAACAATATGACAGGATGATATTCAATTAGATTTGTCGCAATTCAAGCCTGAAACATGATAGTTTTTCAGGTAAATAAGTTAGTTTGGTGATTCGTTTATGCATTGTTTTTCTTGTAGAAACTTTTTCTTTGCAAACGTATTTTTTGTTATTACTGCATAGCTACGGTCAAGCGAATCGGATTGGACAAAACACAAGCGATGGCGAATTAAACAATTGCCGTGTCCTGAAACAAGTGAACGCATTCCATGGGCGACGTTGCGTGTCCAGAAAACGCGGCTAGGCGCAATTGTGAATGTATTACCGAGCCCGAAACCGAGCGCAACAATTAAGTACAAATGATATTCGAAATGGGAAACGCTCCAGTGGCTGCGATCTAACAGCATATTTTTGCTACTGTTCGACAACCTCTCCACTCGAGGGTCAGCAAAAACTGCAATAACGGGGCACTAAACTACCAGAACAGATTGCAGATGGAAAGAAGCAAATCCTCATTCAATAACCGACAATTAAGGAAACTTTACGGGATTTCTGTACGGACGGAAGCTATGACATCATGAAGGGTAAAGACTGGGAGTGTGTTATCGGAGAACGCACGATAAGCTTCCAAGAATCGGAGAGGAAGTCGGGAGG
>JAFMTC010000533.1:34722-103335 GCA_018845635.1 Nicrophorus orbicollis
GTGTTTGCACTGCAATCCCCTGACAGGGTAATAAATAAACCTGCACGGCTTAAAAAATAATTTATTTACCGTTTCAGGATTCCTGAAAGTGGGTCTAGAGGAAACGTCGAAGAGCAATTTCGGCCTCATTGACCAAGTGGCCGCATTGCTATGGGTGCACGATAACATTGCAGCGTTTGGAGGAAATCCAAATTCCATAACTTTGTTCGGCCACGGAACGGGCGCCGCATGTATAAGCCTCTTGATGTTATCACCGATGGTCGCCCGCGAGGGATACCGTAATTCAATCCTCTCCGCACGTTACATAAACTCTTAATAATAATAATATTGATTTTAGCCCTCTTCAATCGCGCCATCCTCATGGGCGGAACGTCGTTGTCCGATTGGGCTCTGGCCGGAACGTCCAGACAAGTGACTTACCAAGTTGCGGAATCACTGAATTGTCCCACCGACGATAAAATGGCATCGTGTTTGCGGAAGAAACGCATCAACGAGATCATGAATGTGGTTGCAACCACAAGGGAGTACATGACCAGGTTCGGGCCCATCGTTGATGGTTTGGTCATTCCGAACGATCCAAATAAAATTATGAAACAGTACAACGATTTCTTCAGGAAATTTGAACTGATGTACGGTTTAACCGAAGTGGAGAGCTTGAATCTGCTCAATCCTGTAGCATTGACGCACGGAATGCTGGAAAGGGAAAGAGACCAGGAGCTGCGGAAATACCTGTACACGAAGTGCGAATACAAACCGGAACTGTATTTAGCTCACACGCTGAAAGCATACATCGGGGATGGATTTGAGAAGATCCATGGATTCACTGGTCACGAACCCGATAGGGCCTCAATGGCCAGAGATACTCTTTTGGATATGCTATCAGATGCAAGATCGGCAGCTCCCATAGCCCTGATGGCTAAATACCATTCCACCGTTAATCCCCAAAGCTATTTCTACGTGTTTGGTCACACGACTGCATCCAGAGACTTTATTGTAAGTTAAATAAACTGCGACTTTTAAATTGTTAGAGTTAAATGAAACTGCTCAATATTTCCGATTCCGTTTGGGAATCCCGGGTCCAGGTATCCGGCCGGCCACTAATGTCTCATGTGGGACGTGTAATGTCTTTAGCGGAATACGTATTGCCCTTCGGAGACAACGGTCCTCTCTAGAGTTTAACCATGCTGACCGAAAATTTAGGACTCGCCAGAAAACATATAAACCGCAGTATCTTGTTTCTGCTTTTATTTTATACTTCTCTGCTCTTTATTTAGCCTTAATGAAACTATATATTTTGTTTCCTCCGTCTCCCACTCGTCTCTTATCTCGTGCCACAATTTTCTCAACATTAGAACTAATAAAGTGGCGGCGTGTATATATGTATATACTACATACACACACATATACACACACTTACGTGGCTAGTAAAGAACGCCAGGACGTTTTCCCAAGCGTGTAATGGAGTAAATAATAAACCGTAAACTACCCCCCGCTCATAATCTTATGAAGCTAACTGTAGGGATGTTATTATGAGAGTCTGATATTGTTATGCTACAGCGCAACAAGACGACCCACGGCGAAGAACTGCCCTACGTCTTCGGCGTGCCTCTGGACGGCCCCAAATTTCATTTCGTGGATCATTACAGCAACCAAGAGAGGCTGTTCTCTGAAGTTGTTATGTCATTCTGGACCAATTTCGCCTATACAGGGTGAGTATATCTAAGCTCATTGACGTGTATACTTCATACAATTACATAAAATGTAATATTTTATTAAAATCTATATTAAATTGTCAACTACATTAATTCTTGAAATTTATTATTTCTGAAATTTACATATCATATCAAATATTTGTAAATATATTAATTTATATATTTATTTCCATTAAATTATATTTTATTCACTATTTAATACAAGCAAAGCTTCTTAACTTATTGCATTTGTGATTTATCGTCATAATACATTTGTATACTTTGTAGATGGTCATTAAAAATGTATATTTTTTTCTTGTAATTTTCAGTAATCCAAATATTCTGCCAAAGCATGGCTATCTGACTGGAACACCTTTAGATTGGAAACAGTACGACATCGAATGGCCTGAGTATGACCAATCGAACGAGAGATATCTGTACTTAGGTATAATCATTTGTTTTGCTGCAATTTATTCTTTTTAAGTAATGTATTTTTTCGCAGCAATACCGCCACAAATCAGATATCATTATAGAAGCAACGAAATTAGTTATTGGAACGATATATTTCCTAGTATACTTACCAATCATACAAGCCTCGTTTTTTCAAGTAAACCAACAATAAAAACCACCTATTTCCCATCTCCACCAAAACTACCGCCCAGAAATATTCCACTACGGTTTCCGTTCGGAAAAGGAATGTCCACAGACAAAAACAAAAAAATTGATAAACCAAACGATGTTGCATATGGAACCATAAAATTAAAAGCAGACGATACTTATGTTGGCAGCAATATTAGGAAAGAGTTTGGAACAGTAATATCAAATGAACCACCCTCAAAACTTGGATTAGCAATAAATGTTTTAATAATAACAGCAGTAATCTTAATTCTAATTATTGCTGCATTTATCGTATTGAACTATAAATGTACAGTTAGAACTAGAGAGAATCATAAAAAACGAACCTATGAAGAGAATTGCGACCCCAATGAAGGTTCATCGAGAAACAATCCTAATTCCGAGGATGATTTACAAAACAGCTGTGGTCTAATCAGAATGATTGGTGGAAAATCACCTAAAACAAATGATTTGTATGAAGCTAGTAAAACGAATGAAGACAACTCTTCAAAATATAAATTGAGTCGTCAATTGTCTGCCAGTACAATAGATCCACACACTAAAGTGAGAGATTGGATTGCACATGAAATTGTGCAACGGTGCAGCCCTAAATGCTTACGTAAACCCAAGCAGGAAGTTCCATTGAATAATCAGCATGCAAGAACAGATTCCAAAACAACCGAAAGCAATTCGACTTTAGGGAAAAGCCCGACCAGACCCGTTAGCCCGGTCGAAATGGAACGTAAAGATGTGACAAAACAGAAGACGAAAGCAAAAAAGGTTTCTGTAGCTATAGATGCGACACCGGGTGCTCGTAGTGCAAGTGTATTGAGGCAAGAACCTATAGAGGTTACTAAATATTTAAAGAAGGAAGCAGCACTGCGGAGGTCTGCAACTCTGGATAACTTTCTAGAAATGAAAGTTGCCCCAGAGCTGCGAAGAAGTTTTACTAATGTGGACATGGACTCTACTATTGTTAAAATAGAGCATCACCATGCAAAATCCAAGTCTGAACCGGTGCAAACTGCGATCTACTCTACGCCCATAAAGAAAATGAAAACGTTCGATCCGAATTACGATATTAATGTCACGAGTCGCGAGGAGGAAGATTTAATACCGCTAACTCCGGAAGAGTCCCTGATGACAATTAAACGACGTAATTTTCCGAAAGTTTTACCCGACTATCCGGATGCAAGTCTAGCCCATAAAAGACGATCAATGCCAGCTCCGAATCATTTATTTTTGCCAATACCTGAAAATGCATGCCACTCGCAACCGAATTCCCCGACTAATAAATCAATCAAATTTCCACCTGCGCCGCCACCTCGGAGCTCTTCTACTCTCGGAAGAAAACCCTGCAACACATCGCCGATCAATTCTTGCTCACCTGCGATATTCGCGGAAGAACCACCAATCCCAATGGAACCTGAAATTACCTGTAATAATCTGTACGTGGGGCCACTAATACCGGTGCGAAAAATGGAACCAATTTACGACTCTGCGAAGAAACCAAGCGACGAAAGGAAAATTGAAAAACTGCCGAAAACTATAATTACCACCGACCCTAATAATCCAATTAAGAAGTGCGAAGCAAAGGTGATAATTAAGCCGACAATTACGAGGAACAATGAAATCCGCAAAGGTATTCCGCGCGTAATGGCTAAAGATAATATCCATGAAGCAAAAGTTGCGGAGAAGGAGCTGCAGGAAGGTGAAGAGGAGAGAGGCGAGCAGGAGAAACCGTTCAAAGCGAGAACTCCCTCGCAAATACCGAAATTAATTAAAAATTCCAATCCGAGTTTGAATAAAGAAAGCAGCTCAGAGTCATCATCACCGTCCGATGAATCGGAGACGGGCACCGTCATCAAAAAAGTTTAGTTTTTAGACTGTTTCTACCGAAATTGTACTGATTAGTATAGTGTTCAGTATTATTCAGTATTTATATGTGTGTTCACATTATTTATCTCCTATCTCATTATTAATCATATTTCCAAATAAAGTTAAGAGTGTGTTTTATTACTAGCAGAGTAAGTTTTCTATTGCGTAATATTAATAAATGTTTTATTAAAACGTTTCTCTTTCATTGAAAGTGCCAATTGTGACGGTGGCTTCGAGTTTAGGTGTAAATTGGAAACATTTAAGCAATAGTGAGGGTGAAGGGAGATGTCGAGCGCGATCGAGAGAGAGAGAGAGAGTAGTCCTTTATTTTATTTGCCGCTTCCGTTTCCTTTTTCAGAGTCCTATATCAGAAACCAATATGTATGGAAATGATTCCATCGTGGAGGGCTGCTACAGTATTCAACCGGGCGATGTTTCCCGTTCAGATCTTACATGTTTAAAAAGTCTTTTGTTCAATCTAACGGCACTTGTTTTAAACACTGTTCCTGTGATCTGATTTGAATTTCAATTATTTCTCCTTTTCAAATACCTCTCACCTGATAAAGCATTCAAAACAAAACGAAAACAGAGTGAGCGGCGAAGAAAAACAACTGGGACGCTGATTGCAATTTACTTGAACAAATGCAAAAATAATTGGAGATGTCAGAATGCAATGATGCGAAGGGAACGTTGGAAGAAGAAAAAAACTCTCGGGATAAATTTAATTTAAATTTTTATTCAATAATTATTATGTCACATTTCTTCTCGTCAAACATATGATCTTAACAAGTCTGAAATATATGTTTGTCTCATTTATTTATTTTTTGTCTTCATTTAGTTTACATAGGTTTTTCAGATCTATATATTTTTAGTAAGTTTAATATAAAATATGATCCTGAAATGAAAGAGTTACATTCAGACGACTAGTTCCAAAGTTCATCGAAAAAAATCAAAACATTTAATTTAAATATAGGAAAAATAATGATTATTTTTTTCTTCATGAAACCGTTATACAATTGTGTAATTTCTTTAATTGTGTTCCAAATATTCCATTGGTTTTTCATATATTTTATATACAGGTCCTATATAAATCATTAATTAAAGCTAATTAAGTAGACTAAGTTTTCGTTGAAGTTTGAAACGCTTCTACTGTTAATAATATATTTACAAGTTGTATTTCTCTCCTTCCTGCGTGTTTTTGTTTCCTTCATCTTGTTGTTTACTTTTGCTGATAAAGTAGATTGTCTTTGTCTTAGCTAGAACACTTTCTTTTACGAACTTATGTAAGTGGGGGAATATTTTGCTTCGGCGCACGAAATGGATGTGTGTTCATATTTTGGCACGGAAAATTAATGCTGTATAAAATTGTTGATGATAAGTGGCAGTTTCCTTCACATTTTCCTCTTCGATTAAACAAAAATGGATTATAATTAGTTAACAGTATAGATAAATTATATGAACATGAGAATAGAATTAATGGTATATGGGTAACAAAATTTAAAGATCTAGTGTTAACAAATAAAAGAAGGTTTACATCATATGCATGTTTCAGAGTGGGAGCTTACACATACAAACATTTATAATAAATTAGTTGTTATGTTATGTACAAATCTTGTAGGAATGAGGCCCGTTTTTTTAGGCTAGACGACGAGTGTTCACATAATTGGACGTATGTATCATTCAATTAGTTCACGTGTAGATTATCACACTCGCATTTCACTCATGGCCGCATGAGGGAGTCTCATGTTCTTCTGGTTGTGGTGCGTGAGCAGAGGTTGGGATTCAGGTGGTGACTTGGCCCTGGGCGGTGGAGGTGGTCTGGGCACGTTCATGTGCATGGTGGCATTTCCGTTCGGCGGCTGAACGATTCCTTGCTGTTGCATTTCGGCTACAATACAGGCGGTGTTGTTGAGCATGGTGGCATTCTTCGGTAAAGTCATGCAAGCCTGTTGGTAACTCGGATTGTAGCTACTGGCGTTCTTCGGCAAAGTCATGCAGTTCTGTTGCAAAACGTTCGGACTAGGTGGAGGTGCTTTCAGAGCATTAGCTATTTGTATGTTTTGAGGGCAAAGGTGCTGTTGGACTTTATTGGTGTCCTGTTGAGAGTTTGCCGCCAGGATCATCGCAGTTGTGTCTTGTTCCACATCGACCATAACACTTCCACTTTGCGAATGGCCCATATGATAGTGGCCGTGCTTAGAAATCGTCTCGAAATTCGCTTGATTCCTGTTTTGTTGTTGCTGCAGCGACTTCACTTCCATTCTGGTTTTATCCCGCTGGTAATAAACGCCGGCGAATATTAGTACATTCAATATGAGCAAAGAACATCCTATAGCAATCGTTACGCTAAGTGCTGTACTATAGGCGGCATATCCAGCAGCTTCTAGACTAGCCAAAGTATCCGTGGAAGCGTTCTGGTTTTGGAAGGATTGATGATTGAAGTTACTACTTTGAACCACATTCACGCAAGTCGTAACCATAGTATCGACCGTTGTAGGAACCTCAACACTGTTCAGACTTGAATTCGGTCTCCTCCTGAAGAGTTCCATGGTCGGATCGTAATAACTAACACGTGATAATGGATCTGGACGAACGGCACCATCGTATAATTCAGCGTTATTGTGATTCCTAAATAAATTGTGCCTTGCAACGACGTCCTCCATTCCGGCGCGATGCAGTTCCGGTATCAATCGAAGCCAAACGCTTAACTGGTGTGCTCGGAAATGGTTCTTCATGCGTGGCTTCATTCCTACAACATAGAGAAAAGAAAAAAACAAAAGTTAGTAATGAATACAAAACAAAGTTCTAAACTATCTCGATTCTCGCTTCGAGGCAGCAAACTTGGTTTACTTTATCGGCAGCACCAAATTGTCACGGGATATTTTTGGTCTTAGGCCCTTATCGGAATTAAAGTTTAATCTTCCGCGGAAAGGACAAATAATTTACGAGCAGCCGGGACCCAACTATACGCACTCTCGGAGATTATCTTGGGCACATGAGAGATATACGCCAAATTATCAGTCCATAACTTCTAAGCCTCAACTAATCCGTGGACGGACGCGGTAATAGTCTCGTTCAATAAAATCAAAGTACAATTAGGAAGGAATCGTTCCGGGTTGAAGTGCGATTTGAATATCGTAATGTATGCACACGGGTTACGCGCAGATGAATAGATGGAAAAGGGATGGGAAGTATCAGCAGGAAATGCTATATAGCAAACGATAATTCATTTTCCATTAGTTGGGGGGCGGATAAACCGTCCGTACCGCCCTGCATCTTGTCTCGCCCGTATTTATTTCCAAATGTTTTAAAACCCGAAGTTACATCCATCACCCTCTCTCGCATCCCCTGTACGCGAGAGGATAAATTCCATCTCGCCTTCCATCCTCCCAAAAGAAGGTAATTTTTAAATCTATTTCCAAGTGCTTCATGCGGTATTCCCGAGGAGGGACGATGTTTCGACCGTACATACAGATAGAATGTGAGAGGAAGAGAGAGAGAAAGAGGGATGCAAGGCATCAATATTCAAAGTTTGTCCCGGACTGCGATCATTTATTACATCGGGTCGCCCAGCATTGCCCATTCCTGCTCAGCCAATTTTAACGGCCCAATAGCCATTAAAAGCCGCTGGCATTATGCTATTAAAACTCCCAAGATAAGATTTTCTAGAAGCCAGCTTCGCATATTAAAAAACACCCACAGACAATTTAAATTTTAATCTTGATGGAGAATAGTTTCAAGTTAGCCACGATTTTAATGCACCTTCCATCATTTCTGCAACCACACACTTCTTGCACTATTTTATGGAGTCAAAGACATTAATAAGAAAAGCTACTTATTAAATTATATAGTAATTTAAGATTTGCTTATTGATAATAATTTTCAGGTTTTTCATCAGAAAAAATCTTCCTCTAATATTCATTTTAAATTATTATATATCATTATAACAATATTTTTTCTCCTCAATTTTGGATCATTCTTTAAATTTTCAATTTTCGCAATTTCCAATCTTAAATCACCACAATTTATTTTTACTCTTTATTTCACGTTTTTATAAATATAATTTAGAAATCAATATGTATGTATCATTTGACAAACATATGCGTAATGACATGATAAATTTGTTACACTTTCAGTAATCATAAGATTATAGGTATATTCTGATACTTATATTGAAGACCATGCTGACACTTCCATATCATTTATTGGATATGAGGAGTCTTCATAAACAGTTAATTACTTATATTTGCGTAAGTTATAGTAGATAATTACTTAATGAATACTAGTTACATCACAGCGATAGAAGTTAACTATCGTAAAGTGTAGATTAGAATGTAACTGAGTTGCCTATAGGTAAATGTGATGATGTAAGCTTTGCCAGATATAATTGATGGAAGAAAAAGGGTTGAAATAAATTAGTGGCTTTAATTGTAATGAATTACTTAGTTCTTTCAGTAGGATGAGTATTTGTATGTGAATGTGTGTGCGTAAAATAAATAAAAGGGGAATTGAAATATGAGTTATGTGTGGTAATCCTTTAATGTGGTAATACTTGGGGTGGCGTTCGTTTTGATGATTTCGGCGGTTGCGAAGTGAATGGGTGGGTAATTACACATTTCATCCCCGGTCCACGATAAATCATGCGGCGGGAAAAGGGGGTGTCTGTGGGACGTGGCAGGGGTATGTGCGAGGTTTGGCCGGTTTGGTCCGTGGAAATTGCCGTCCGCAAATTTAATATCGATTCGTACGATAGTAACCTAATAATTCTTAGTTGGCGAAAGGTTCCGAGATTGACTGTTGTTGATTTAGTGGGTGGAATCTGTGGTCGGCCGGTTTCTAGGAGGGAGGCTTAGTTACTTGCGCCCATCAACACCGGGTCTTACCGGGAGATTTATGCTCCATTACAGGAATAAACGACCGGCCGAAATCGCGTCTAACTTGATTTTTATAAACGGCCTCCGATCGTCCATCAATGAGAACGCTTCCAAACTTGCTATTTCTTTCTTTAATACTTTTGAAAGCAATAAGGATGGGTTACCAAATTTTGAACGGAACCTAAATATTAAATGTTCTTGAAGTAAGGAGCAATAGTTTTTATAATGAAGCTAAAATATAAAATAAGATTAACCGGTCCAATTCAGGAAACATATGCTTTAGAATTATTTTATCCTATTAACGTATTTTTTTAACGTAATTTCTAAGTTGTATCATTTTTATGAATATTTACATCTTCCTTAAGTTGATAAATACGTTTGAAGGTCCAAAATTTGGCAACCCATCCCTTTATAGCACATTGTGTTACAACTTATGAGCAAAGTAGGTCGTCGGATGGACGCAATCGGATACGCCACAACCAGAGTTTGCTAGGAGAGCATAATGAATGTGTTAATGTGAGCCAGCATAATTCCTGTGCAGAGATTATGGGAGAGAACGTATCCCTCGAATGCCCAACCCCATCTAATTGCACCTAATTCAATAGAACGCCAGGCCAGGCTTACATGCAGCTCGCCTTATTAATTGCTACGTCCCTCTCAATCATTAAGAGAAATTCTTAATCAAATATTCAAAGGAATCGGTTTTATATTCAAGATTGGAGCACCGATCTGCTCACCTATCCATTTAGGCAATGGCCGTGTCGAGCTTAATACATTTTTAACATGCACTCTCAGGGATTGCGGATTTCATTCGCATTGTGCCACTTTTAAACCGTTCAATCATTTATAAACCAAGTGCATATCGGATGGCCTCTCTTTCAATCTGCACCAACTCACCTATTTCCAAATATTTTTGATGCACCGAATCGTACTCATCCCACACTATGGATCGAAATCTGTTCCTCTCTCTTGACGCTGCCAAAACAGGTTCCTGCTTATGATGCTCATTTGGATTCCTGTTGAATAGAAAAAATATCATCATATAAACATTTTATTACCATCATAGTTTGATTATAGTTATACCAACAAATCAATGTATTTTGATTGTTTTATTAGTTATATTTCTTCTGATTGATTTCCAATAAATATATCTTTTATGAAGAAAAAGCTTTAAAAGTTTTTTTTTGGAAGGGAGTGAGTGCAAATATACTTTAGTTAAGTAGGTTAAAGTCTGTTTGAATTGCTTCTCGCAGTGAACTTATTGGCAAATTGTTCTGTTGAATGCCGGAAATTAGAAATGTTTGATGAAATAAACTTGCAGCCGCATCCGCTCGATGATCAATATTATTTTTCGATCAGTTCAACTTCAAACTTTATCATATTACGTTAAGTTCGAAAATCGTTTTATCGTATTTTCATCAAAACAAACTGTATATATTCCTCTTGCAATTCCTGGAAGTGAAAGTGCAATACTTGAAAGTTTCAAAAAGTTTATTATTTCATATAAAGTTTTTTATTGGAAATAATGAGATCTATATGAAAATAATGCAGTTATTAGTTTCACTTTCAAATGTATGTAACTTAAAAACCTAAATAAATGTATGGTTTTCCATTAGAAATAATGGGATGTCTGTGATAATAAAGTATTTGCTTAGTTTCACTTTCCAGTGCGAAGTAAGTGGAATGAAAGCGGAATTCGTTAATTTTATTACACGGCAGAGTTGAACGTTTTAATTTATCCGGTGGTCACATTAGAGGGGAAGAACGATGATTTCGGACGGCTAAAGCGAGATGAGCAGAAGAAGAGATATCATTTGGTGTGTAGAGGAGTTAATGTAGTCTGGGGGTGCGGAGGATTGTACTAACGGTTCTTCTGGGGATAGCCTCTTCCGACGCCCCCGCAACTCGCAGCAAATACGGGAGAGAGTACCTACGAGGCAACGCAGCCGCGACAAGAAGGGCCTCATGAATTATGCGTACACGACGAAATATTAACAGCACATTGCGGCTAATGAGCATAAATAATGCACGAGAAAATTATGTAACCGCACCGCAGAACCGGCAGAGAGAGAGGAGCACAACAGTCTCAGCAATTTTAGGGTAAACATCATCGTGTCGAAAGCGAGGTTACATACTAAATAAGAATCGTATTTACATTCAAATTTTGTTTGAGCAAAATATATTTGAATATTTAATATAAACATGTAATTCGAATATATCAATTATCAACCTTCATATAATCTATATAATAATAGTAAATTGTATGTATTATATAAAGTATCATGTTAAATTATTTTAAAGAATTGCTGAAATGTCCGAAAAGAGTGATAGTTCTTGAAAAGAACTCATTTTGTATCAAAAATATATCTAAAATTTTTAATTTAGTTTTCAAAGTATTCAAAAAGGCTCAATCAATTGGTCAAGATTGTATTTAAATGATATTAATAAAGATTTTTTTAGTGACAATTGTCCTGATTTGAGAAGACATTTTATTAATCATTGATAAATTCAATAATTCTGAGAATGATTATACTACAATTTATAGCAAATTGTTATACAACCGTATTTCATACATTGGTTCCGCTCAAACTCCCGACATTAGACTTCCCGACGCTCATTAGCCCGACATCCGTTATCCCGACTACATTAAATTCCCGACATTCGATATCGCGAACATTTTCTTAGAGAATTCGATACAATCGGGCTAACAGATGTCAAGAATTTGATATAGTCGGGCTAATGGATGTCGGGATAACGGATGACGGGATAACGGATGTCGGGAATTCGATAGATTCGGGAAAACGAATGTGGGGACTTCAATACAGTCGGGCTAACGGATGTCGGGCTAATGAGCGTCGGGCAAATGAAGTAGATCCTTCATACTCACATATATTATATTAATTCTAGTATCACATATAGTAATTATAAAGTAGATTTATTTATTATATAATGTATAATATGGATGCAGCAATGTACAAGGAATACAAAGTTCTGTGAAATCCATACATATACCTTTGCACTGTGCTTTCATAACGCTTACTTTGTATTTTCTCCATTCACTTTTACTTTTTGTTATTTCAAGAAGAGGGACGTTTACATGCATGGAGTCATTTGCCCCCCTGTTCTTGAATTTTATTTTATGCTCGTCGCCGTTCCACTCTGAAAAGGGCCAGAAGAGACTGACTATATATACGTACACACACCGACTTCTCCATTTAGTCAAACTGTATATCCGACGAGACTTTTCCCCGGGAACTGCCGTCACCAAAATACTCGGATTATGGCAGTAAAAGTGGAAGGCATAAAAATTAGACGGCGTACAGTGTGTACGTCGCCTCCGGCCAACTAAATGGACCGTCTGATGAATGTTTTCCGACGCCGGAAAATTTAACCACACCCGAAAGACCAAGACTTTTTCTTCTGCTTCATCCTCCAGCACCGCCCCTTGAAAATCCTTCGAATTAAATCGCATTACTTTTATTTTCTGTGTACGCCGGAATCTCGCACATAAATTATCATATAACGTTAAGCAAGAAAATGTAAGAACAGAGAAGAAAAAGGAACAGCTATAAAGGCAGGAACATTCATATGAAAATCGTCATCAGACGATATGAAAATAGTAGATTTCAGCTTCCTCTTGAGATCGCTCGAGCACACGTGGCGATATGTTTAGGCGGCTGTGATTAATATTAAATTAGTGCTGTCCGGAATGTAATTTATAAGCTGCTATTAGATATGCTGTGTAATTAATTAATTAAATTAATTACCACCGCAGCCGTTTTCTGCTAATCATGGAAAATTCGAAACGTAATTTCACATTCAAATTACTAATTGATTATTATTCATAATTTGTGGTATGTAACTGAAAACTTACAATTTAATTAATGATAAATAATATGATTTTAGTTGTAATTGAAATAACAAATGGCAAATTGTATTAAGCGCTGTATTATTGAAACATTACAAAAATATTTACAAATTAAATTATATATTTATTTTATTTTTAAAGTCACAGACTAAAAGTAAAGATATTTATATAATATTAGTGAAAGAAATATACAAAAATAGTTGCTATTGACCAAAGTAATTTCATCAATTTTAAAATATGTTGATTATTGTTATTAAATAGATCTAATTATCATTGTAGTCTCTATTTATTAAGTTAGAAAATAAAATTATTGAATTATATGCTTAATATTTTTTAATGTGCCCCAAATCTTATCAAACTAAAGGAGGACTGGTTAATACCTTTAGACAAAATATCATACAGAGTTTGTTGCAAACAACTTTTGTAATTTTTGAAGCTATATACGAAAATATGAAGTTCTCACTCATTTATGTTAAAAGTAAAGTGTGTGTTAGAAATATAATAGAATGGTACCATAGATTGAATGAATAAATTGCGAGCAAAGAGCATGACGTTTTATTAGGCACAATTGTGTTAGCGTTGAATAGAAATGTATGGTCTCGGTTTAATTAATGCATTCCTGATTAAGTGGGAACGCATCTGTTGACCCCAATTTGATTAGGATTAGAACACCGTGATTACTTTGTTGCATAATTCATGATCGTCGAATTCGTTCATAATCCACGAAGCCGAAACGGATTGCAGACGTTGGTTTGTTCGTTCTGCAGCAAAGCGTCGAAATGTAATTTGTTCCTGGCGTGTCGTTGCGTAATAAAGTTTACTCTGTCGTTTTGCGTATTCGTAAAACTCGCCAAGCGAAAATTTCATCAGCCAGCAATATTCAGCCGGAGCTTGTCTATTAACCTAAGCATTCCTAACCCAGAGCCATCACTATAATATCTGAGCGTGTATTCATGGATCTTATTACCGGGTCACGTGTACCGTCAATAAAGGTTGCAAATGAGAATTCCAACTGCTCCCGCGACGCCAGATATTAAACCAGAATTGCTCCATTCAATCGCTCCGCCAATCTTGGTTACGTAACATATTACTCACATGCTACACTTCATAAGCGGATTATGAAAGAGAATACAAGAAAAACCTGAGGACCGAGGGCGTTTTCCTCGTCCGCTTACGTAATTGGTTGTAGTGGTTCACCCTGTTTGCTCTGTTCCATTTTATTTATTTATTTTATTTGGTTTATTTTTTTCCAGGGTGGAGAGCGATGGTTGTAGTGCATGTGCAGTAGCAGTGGAATCCGTACGTGCTAGGTGAAATGTTGTTTTGCAACGGTAGGTGGTTTCGTGCACTTGTTTGCTAATGTTTGTATGTAGTTTATGTTTCTATTCTACATGTGAATCCGGCGGCTGAAGCTCTGTCTCCTCCTTGTTGTTATTATTATTCACCATTGCTGCACATAATAAATTTCTTCGTTGCATTACACGCCCTCCACATCCATTATTATACATTTTCGCATTGCAAAATTAAACTCATAACGTATTCCACTGTTCGCGTTTAACGAATGCCACTAATCCGTCCACGTGAATAAATGATGCGCCGTCCGATTTTGTTAAACAATTAATAATTCTGTGAGCGGGGGCGGGACGACTTCGGTGGATACATTTGAGATAGACTCGCGTTCTCATCCAATAAAGCCGCCCCATTTGTACAATTACCCCGATGATCATTATTACCTCCTATATAAATTACTCTAATGACCGCAATTTAACGGCGAACGCATCAATATTATATGCTTCGAATCGACTCTTCCCTTTTTCGCTCATCCCATTCACATAATTATAGAAAAATTAAGACGAACATTTATTAGATATCCACTCATTTCTTTCCTATAATTGTAATTACATCGGTTAACGCTACTTCCGATAAAATGAAGCTTTGATATTTTCTGAAGATCATACTGTACTTGTTATGCAACTGCAATTTCAAAGTCTTGCAATTCATAAAAAATTGAGGAATTATACGACTCCCTCTCATGGTATGAAAATAAATTTGCTTTAGTGAGGATTGAAACACTTCATACAAACTATCACGTCTGAGAGACATCTTTGTACAATATCATCCATAGTGTGGAAGCAACTTTATACTTGTTAACAGTAAAGATTCACCTATGAAATAATCAATAGTCAATGTATAATATTGATGTGCATATTTAAACTTGTATAATTATCATTTCCTTCAATATACTATACTCGTTGAATATTTCATGGCAGAAGCAAAACTAAAATCACAAAAACTAAGATATAGATTTGTTCTTTGAATAATTTCCTCATTTCTATAAGAAAAAAACATTATTTCGTATTTTTCTTAACAATAAATTATAAATCTAAATTTTAAAATATTGAAATTTGTATAATTAGCCCTTTGGCCCAAAGTATAATCAATAATATTAAAATAGTTCTAATCTCAATTGACTTTTAATCCAAGAATATAGTTATTTCATCCTTACTTTTTAAAATATCTTCAATCAAATTTTCATTTATTGATAATTAAAATATGTTTGTATTTAACTTTGATGATATATAAAATATATAGATTTATAAGTTGTAAAATTCATATAATTTAAGTTGAAGAAAATAGTAGATTTATTTAAACAAATATTTTGGGATTATCGATTGAATTATTTTTGTGCAAAAGAAAAATAGAATTTTTACTATTATTTCTAATCTAAATGCAGAAAGTCTATCAATATAGTTGAATTCTTTATCAAACGGTCTGATCCATCTTTTTTTCCTTTTCATTCCACTCTACTACACAGACTTTCCATTAAAAAGATGAAAGACTATTTCTGAAAAAAAAACCTATCACCCTATATATATATATTTCCTTTCGTTTTTCCATAAAATTCGAATCGATATCCGGATTATTTACTGTGGAAAATATTGATCGTAATGTAATTATTTAATTTGTAATTAATATTGACACTCTTGAATAATTTAATGGTAAATATAGATTAATTAATTTCATCATCGAATTATATAAATTTGCTTACAGTTTGAAACATTAATTCGGGCAGAATTTTGTCTGAAATATCTTCATGTAAACTGTATTACAAGTTTTTTTTTATTTATTTATAATCAATCTATCTACATAATACAAAAGTAGACAATAAGCTCCAGTTATAACGGAAATGAAAAAGTGAAAAAAATTAAACAAAAATTACAAAAAGATGTGATGTGTGTATTACAAGTATCTTAATAAACGTAATTATTAATGTTTGCTGTGCTTGAATAATATTATACTAATCTTAAGATTTTATTTAAAATTACATATTATATATTTATATAGATGCTGCATAATTGTTGCTTTTGTAATAAGACCTTTATTTCAAGAGAATCTATTCAAAAATCACTTACTCAAATTAATTGTATAGTACGATATGCATTTATAATATGTAACGTAAAGCAAATAACTTGTATTGTTTGCATATACTATTTGAAATTCAACTAATATCTTCTTTCTTTGTATTCAGCTGAAAGCACCGTGACAAAGATACCTCTTACCGGAGCTCAATGGAGTTTTCGTTTGCTCTCCATCTTCTATGTATACTTTGGTATAGAATGAAGTGCATGCCGTACGTGCAGCGAGTTGACAATCGCGAGTTATGCAATGGAGCAATAAAAAGAGTTTTCTTATGTTTTACGACGGTGAATCCATGCAACTTTCGCATGCAGCGAAACATTAACGGAGTGAGGGAGAGAGAGACATAGAGACAGAGAGAGGGAGGAGGGAGATGAGCATTTTGATCCTGCAACGGAATCTATTCAAACTCACGTAGAATTATTAATTTGCCCCCTGCTGCAAGGAATATTCAAACTGAATTTGTTGAATGTGCGCTGCTTTCAATTGCATATTCATATCATTATATCCATATAGTGTTTAGCTTAAATGAAGGACACAAAAGGTTAATTTGTGTAACCTTTGTATATGATTATAGATTAAATAAATCGATATTTCATTAAGTGTAAAATGCACATAAAAAAAAATAACTGATACAATTGACCCAACTTTTCCAAAAAAAAAAAAAAATTGATATAATTAGAAAGATTGTTGTAAAATAGGGGTAATTGATCACAGCTTGGCTTCAATTTTTATATTGGGTTGGCAAGAAATACATTTAGTGTGAAATAAAACTAAAAAACTTTAAGTATTAACTTTAATTAATTATATAGTTTTCATTTTGTCCCATAAACTTTTCCATTTTTCCACAAACTTCATGATTCTGCGCTCATAGAACTTCTTGCCAGAAAAAGTCTGAAGTAATTAATGTCAAAACCAAAAAATATAATAATTACAGAAGTTCTTGAAATATTCGTTTCAGTATGTATTTTTTTTAAATTAATAAAAATAAGACCTGTGGCCAATAGCCTTTTGCAGAAATTCAGTTTATATTTCTTTGTATTTGTTGCTGCAATACAATTTTATTGTTATTTAATAAAAGTATACAATGTTTACTTTTTTTTGTAGAATAAAATAGTTGGCTGCTGTTGATATATTGTAAAATATTAATTATATACTGTGACATTTTGTAGCATGCTTACATGCATTAGAAAATGTTGTTAAGATATTTAATGCTTACATCTTTATTAATAAGGAACTCGAACATCAAAGATGTTCACCGCAGAGAACGACATGGATCCCCGCTTAAAGTGAAATTATTAAAATTGCGTTTGGAGGCATCCTTCTCGAGCTCGAGGAGGGTTGAAAACTAGTTAGGATTTCCGGGTCACCGGTAATGTCTTATCAACGACACAAAAGGACAAATAATCAAAGTGGCGAACGAGCGAAAAATCTGGACGCCCACTTTCCTAATTCCGTTCCATCTTCAGGGGAGTATGTGTGAGAGCCAAGTGAGCGGGGTGGGGAAAATCCCGGGGAGTAACGGCCGAAATAAATAGGATATGTGATTATTACGCTTTACTTTTATACAACCTCGGGAGACGGCAAGCTGGAAAACGTTCGCAGAATGCACACACACACCCACCCTCGACGATCCGTACACACTTATACACACACATTGTACCACTCCCAGATACACACACTCGCACGTCTCCCCTTTTGTTGGAAATGTAACGGGAAAACGTTCGTCCGTAAAAAAAAGGGTCAGGATTTGAAAAGCGGATTCTGCACAGCGCCCCATTGTGGAAATGTGTATTTTTAGTGGGCTTAATGGTTGCCGGGCGCGAAAGTGCGCCAAGATGAAATCATAAATGCATCGGCCAGACTAAAATATATATAGAAAAAAAAAGTGTATAGACGAAGAAGAGGATGAGGAATGACAAAAAATATTGGGTTAAGGAAGAGGCGGCGGCGTCGGCGATCGACGCGTCCGTAAATTATCGAGGGGCTTAATGGTTGTAGGAAAGAAGTGCTCCTAGAAAGATGGAGGAAAAAAGGATACAAGCTGGAGGAGTAAGGAAGATGGATTCAGGACGACGCGACGTGAATACTCGCGCCGATAAGATCATTAATGACAGACACCATTAACCAGCGGAGTTTATTATTGCAAAGCTCAGAGGTATTCGAAAAGTAATTTTCCATTGAACTACAGTTTTCGATGCCGCCGCCGCCACCACCACCACCGAATTTGCATTTAACGCTCGACTGGGTCATGATTATTATACAGCATCCAATGTATCGCTGCAATAACTGTAATCTGTGCATTATTTCTTCTGATTCTCTTGGAATTATACGATATTGGAGACCGCCGTCGTCCAATTCGGCTTGGATCCCGGATAGAGAATCGATGTATATACTTTATCCTCCGGAGAAAATTTATTGGATTCATGTGTATGTTACTCTGCTCAGGGGTCAATATATCTAAATCACAGCACGCTATTCCTTCCCATGTATGAAGAGGGTTTTCGATAGACCATCGATTCATTACCGTCCGGACATGTACACCTTATTTATTTCGCAAAAAGAAAACGCTGCTTCAGATGAGAGCTCATTTTCATTTGCTACCACTTTACGAAATTGTTAGCAATAAATGTGCAAAAAAAAACTGATTGCGATTTACTTGTGAAATAATGACATAATCTAGAAAAAAAAATTAAATAATATTTTAATGCAGTTCATTTATTAATTTTGCATTATTTTAAAATTATTAAGTGCAAAATAGAAATAATCTCTGAATAATCATTACAACATATAATTAAAAGCAATTAAAATATAATGCATAAATAATGGGAAATAAATTCGCTACAATACAATCTAGGTTACCCTACATTTCGTTGCAAAGCCTCAAACAAAAGGTAACGAACTGCGTTAAAATGGTTTAATAAAATTAAGCGATTTTCGGCGGGAAAGTTTCAAAAATTAGGATACACAATTACTGAAATTCGAAAAGTTCCACAAAGTTTTGTTGTTGAATACACACAAACGGAAGTGGTACGTACATACGTACAGTCTTCCCATCGTAGAACTTGTATTATTACGCCGGCTAAATCTTACTGTTGCGTAAACGTCACGAACGTAAACTTGAACATAAATCCCTAAGTTCTATCCCCTTTCTGCGTATTTCCTAGGCCCTGCTTGCATATATTATAAACGCCGAGCGACATTATGGAATTTCCGGTAAATTAGGAATTGTCAATTTGAGGACCCCACCCTTTTTGGAAACGAATCCACGGCAGTCTTCTTAACGCAGCAAGCCTCTTACTTAACGCGTTGCACCGCTTCCAGAATGTTGAACAATCCGTGTTTGCTCAAAACGCGTGAGGCGAGTAATCGCCTTGATTGATGTAAATTATTAAAGTAAACTCGGTCGAGGGAACAAAAACAACTTGAGCACTGCATTCAATTAAGTCCCACTCGTTTATAATTTGTTATTAAATTTCCACATGGTTTCCATTTGGGACGCGGTAATTGCAAAACGCTTTTCTTGAATAACCGACCGAAGCAATGCAGCATACATCTTACTTGCAATTGCGATGCAGACATTTTCTTATTACTGTTTGCACAATGTAATATTATGTACGCAACCTTTGAATTATCTATTCAAATACTAATTATACTGCGATGGTCAACTTTCATGTAAAATCAATAGTTATTTAATGAATGTTGTGTAATTATTTACAATAATATTAATGTTAAGAAAAACAAATAAGAAATGAAGTACATTGAAATTAATTCTGACATATATAAGATCACTGCTATAAATCTTTGCAGAAGTTGTATAATCACATATTCCTGATTTTTAAGCGATTTATAGGATTATAAACTATAAATGATGATTATTATTAATTGGAGAAGGTAAGAAAGTTCAATTATTTAAAAAGAACAATGATCGAACTTTTTCAATGATTTAAAACAAAGTACATCAATCTGGGACTCCGGAGCCAATGAAAAACTGTTCTCACATAGGTGGCTGTTATAACAATTGTAAAGCTACGTAAGACAATATCTTAAAAAAATCTGCTTATTCCTAAGAGGCAACATAAAATGTTTCAATAAATGTATGAAAGTACTTAATTAATTAATATTCAGTAATTCAATTAAAAATATTAAAGCAGTATTGTTTTTATAATTCATACATTTTTCGTTTATTATTTATTAAATGAATACAACAGAAAAACTTAGTTACATGACTTATTTTCATCATTTGGTAATCAACTTCATAAAGTAATTAAAAAAATATTTCCGAGAAGTAAATTGTAACATCGTCTGGAATTGTGGCAAAAAATGGACTAATCTCTATAAAGTGTGGATATTTATTTTGCAATGATGCAATAACAATTACTTTAAACTTGAACACGATATAATGCAAGGTTCACAACTTGCACGCACGAGTATTAAATATGTACTAGATATATTTATATACAGGAAATTGAATAAATTGTTTCAAAAAAAAAATGTGCAGGTGCTTTAATTCACGTGAATTACGTAAGTGAAACACGTTAACGTTATGAACATGACATTTCCATGAAATCGAAATCAATATGTATATTCAATAATTTAACTTTAATGTATAATCAGTTGTGAACGTTTGCCATGATTATAAATATGTTGAAGTATTTATTACAATAATTGTTAGTAAATTATATACAACAAATATTTGAAAAATTAATTAACCATATTTATTTATTAATTTATGTGGTTTTAATAATAATAATTACAAAACCATAACATCTACAAATCAATACAAATTAGTAGTTTTTGCGACTTTTATTATCATAATTTTATAATAATAACATTTACTATAACTATACTATAAAAATTGAGAAAAGATAAAGAAAATTCTATTGCTGTAAACGGCTATGGACCATTTGTCCTCCTATAAATTACATTGTTTTATGCTTGAAATATTTCATGAATTTCATTCTAATATACTGAAAGTATTAATATGACGAGATGTGATATCGAGTAGATTTTTTCATAATTGTTGTTACCCTATGAATTGTGAAATGTGCAATACAATCAATATTTTAATAAAGCAATTCGCAAATTGCGGTTTACCGTAAAATTCCATAAATATCAATCGATATCCAACAATTTGAGCATTCGCGCATAAATTCCGTCAGGTATTAAATATTATTTGAAAATTTCGCCGGATCGAGCGGCGCACATATGTGTATTTCTAATACGAGGGGATTAGCATAAAGTGAAATTTATTCAGATTTTCGTGAATGCGAAATTCGCGAAGCGCATGATTGTGAGCATGTGTATGCGTGTGTATATATACACGAACAAAGCCTACGTAAATTGGAAGTTCTGCGGAGTTAAACGTCTACCTCACGAATCTACAATAGAATTCACTACCAGCTTTCCCCGCAATCCGTCTTTGTCACATACACCAAAAAAAAGCATTATTATAAAGAAGCAAATAGAGGAATACCAGATGAGGATATGGAAATAATTGAATTACGGATGACAAAGAGTGAATTCTGTAAGGAGTAGTGCAGCAAGCCACTTAGAATTTCATTACAGGATGTTTTCTTTCTCGGGGAACGGCACGGTCCGAATAGTAATTAACTTTCGTCGATTAGCAATTAATTGTCGGCGACTTGTGCGATCTGGAATTCGGCATTAATTAAACTTTGTTTCCAATTACCGAACAACAAACAAATAGCCAGTTTTATGAAAGCAATTAATCGAGGATACCGTTCGAATGGCCGAAATAATAATTTACGACTTGGATTTTTCCGATGTCCCGTAATATTGCTAGTTTCAGTTATCATCCAGCTTTTTCAAACTATTATTTATATAGCGGAACAAATTAATTTAAGTCTGCCCAGTTAAGGTTGCAATAAGAAAATCGATGTTTTACGAGTGAATGAATAATGTATCTAATTAGTGTACGCTCCAAATTAAAACGTTGACATTAAATAGTCAATTGTCGAGAATTAAAGAAACGGCTCTCGTTTAAAGACTCACCCAGTCCTGGCGAAATTTGCAATGTAGATCATAACGGCTTCTGCCAGGGCTAATTCCGATCTTGTGTAATTTCTGGGGAAGTGGTTGAATCCATCGACTAATGGGGCTCCGAAAATATATGGAAGTTCCTCCCCGTGGACGGTTCCCATGCGCTGAAAATAGAAATATCGTACAACTCTACATGATTGTATGATCTCAATTATAACTATTTGAATTATAAAGGCAGATGCGATGCGACATTTGCACCTACTGCAATGTTATAGGATGGGAATTGTGAGGGGTAAACAGGCCGGTAGTTATTAACGACACACTGCAGTAGCATGTTTCAACGAGGATCAGTGATTTAGCGACGTTATAAGAGGAATTTGACGAGCATTTGCCTGGCACGTCGACAAGAGGAGAATGATAGTTACAATTAGAGTTATTAGTTATCTAGGACACGTGTCTCGAAACGCACACGCCGTTTTGCGGTCGCCGCACGTCTTCACAACATGTGCCCTAGAGTCACCCCACTGAAACTATTTCTCATAAAGTCCTGGATTATCGATGATCTTTTCACACACTATATTAAATAACACGCAATTAATCCAATAAACAGTTACATGAACTTGTCTTCCTGATTCCCTGATAATATAATTCAATCAACAAGATAATGCTCATTTCAGAAAGTTACAGAAAAAAGTTTAGTAATAGTTTTATATCCAATTCTTATAAAATCGTATCGATGATCTTTTCATAAATCATCATTAACTTGTCTCCTAATTCCCAAACATTTAATCAGGGAGATATTTCTCATTTCGGATTGCTATAGAAATAAGTCTCATTAAAACCAGTATTATCAATGATCTTTCAACACATGCAATAATCAGTAAAATCATACATCCATGAATAGTTTAAAACATATAACTGTTTGTCATAAAGTCCTGGTTTACTATAATAAACACTTTCATCTTGAACTTATCTTCCTGCCAATAATATTACATAACAATATTCCATAGAATAAACACATTTTAATACAAAAACAAATCGTAATCATTTCGTAACTAGTTTTGGTGATGATTATTTCATATTTAGATTAGTTTTCAAACAATGTAATATATAGTATTGGAAGAAATGAAACTTGGAAGTGTAAAAGAAAGAACGAATTCCCGCTGTCTGTCTAGACAACAAGACAACTGATAGTGTGCAAAAACATTTGTAAGAGCTACAGATATTTGTGCTTTTGTCAAATATAAAAGCTTATGTCTTTCTTTATAAATATTTCATCTCGTTTCTGCTGCATGAAAAGTTTAATATCAAATGCTGCTATTTAGGACAACATGGTTTATAGGATGCACCTTCTATTATGGTTATATATGGAATATTTATAAAAACATTTGTGATATATTAAAAAAAAACAATTAAACTTTGTATTAAATATTAAAAAAATAGCAAATAATATGTAATTCTTTTATAAAGTTAGCATTTTAAGTAATGTAGAAGAACAATTTAACAATAAGAATGACACGACATGTGCTAAATGAAAATGTAAATTAACAGAATCTTTTAAAGTAATATTATCACATCCATTAGTTGCATACAATAATGAAAAAAGCAACATATTAATTGCATGAACGATAAATGAAATTCACTCTAGTTAGTTTTTAATTGCATAAATAATTTTGTAAATGGATATTATCGATTGTGCAGAAATTGCGTACATTTGACGGACTTTAATTGATATATTAATGGAAATTGTTGCACAATGTTGTTATTTATTATTAATAAATTTAATTTGTATAATTATTGCTGGAGCTTCAATGATTACATGCGTTCATTTTATCAATTTAAATATTCCATGCATTGCATACGGAATTAAATTGATGGAAATTATGTTGGTTTATGCAATAACAGACCTAATTCTTTACTAGATCTGCAATAACAATACGGAAGATTTGATTTCCATAAAGTTATTTGTATCAAGCTTTCCTTTTCCAAAGCTCTCTGATTTATATTCATACAATATGTTACATCGATATAGGACACAGATCCAATATTTTATTTCTTTCATGTTCAACTTAAAAGTGAATGCCCTATACAACAGCAATTTTGAACGTAAACTTTCTTATTTTCAAGAAACATTTCCGAAGATCTATTGTTCTTTACTTATAACATTTCAAATAATGTATTCAAACCAAAATAATAGTTTGTTTTAACAACAATTTGGAATATATTGTTAGATATATTTTTGGTTGTAAAATATTGGTGCAAAATAAATATTAAATAAATTTCTGAACAAATTCTAGATGAAAAATAGAATGTTATAAATTACATCAGTTCGTAAAATTCATGCGCATACATTAATATATTCATTTGAACATAAATATTTTTTTAATTATGAGTTACAATGGGCAAAACGGGTTAGAGATCCCGTGTTACGCAACCTGGCTCGTGTGCGCGAGCCATTATCCCGGGTTTTAATTAAAAGGGCCATGAATTTAATTAAATTAATTAAAATAATATGTACAGCGGTTCATAACACATACAGCGGGTTGCTTTTTGATATCAACGCACAATTAATACGAAATTTCTGCAAATTTTAAAATATCCAATATACTAGACAATCTTAATAACAAATGTTGGGTCATGAAGAACGTGCAAATATAAGTGAAAAAAATCTTAGGTGGAAATGGAAGCATTGTATACTTTTAAAGTAATAGCAAAAAAATATAATTGACAAGGAACTTATTTTGTCAGGTTGAATATATATATGTTTTTTACTAATTTTAAACTATATTAAACATTTGTATTGTAGATAAATAAGTATAATGTAAGGATAGTAGTCCAATCTAGGAGTCTGTGTTTGATAAATCAGGTGTATTGTATTAAAGATGAAGAATAAACGGTGATAATAAATGAGAAGTTCGAGGAGATAGACATTTTCATATTGCTATGAGAGTGGATATTGAATAGAATAAACGTCAGACAGAATTTAAAGAATGAAAATATATGTAGTATCAAAAATGTTTGAATGTTAGATAAGTTTACCTGTGGATAGTCGCCGTCCTTTGTTTGATAATCGAAGACGTAGAAAAAGGTCTTTGGTCCGGAGGGTTCTTGTCCTGGTTGCGGTGGTTTGGCACTCAACAAGTCACCGGTTTGGACCAAAGGTGCAACGAATTGGGCATCGCTGAGAGCAGCGACAGCCGCATCTCTGGTATTGATCGGATGTTGGACAGTTCGTTCCCAATCAGTGTACTCGTTGACCACGGTAAAGAATATTTCACTCAGGTGATAGGTGTATGCGTTCCGAACATAGGTCCTCACGATTTTGTCCCTTCGTTCGCCCTCGAATCCCGCTTGGATGTCTGCGGCGGAGAACCTCCAAAGTGCTTCACTAGTAACAACTCCGAACAAAATATCGTAAGGGTTGGTACCTCGCGGCGTTAAACTTGCCTCACTACGTTTCATATTAGCATTGACGGGACCGACGAAGTTTTGCAAATCGGAAGGCTTAAAATAAGTTAGCAACTCTTTGGCAAAGTCTGTTTTGATCACGACACCATCCACACTCGGTCCGAAAGCACTAAGATATGCCGGGGCAGTCACGTCTGCCTGCAACAGATTCTCCAACGCCGTATCACGTAAACAATCCACAATGGCTTCGTGATCTTTCGCAACATCGTCCGGAATCGAGCAGTTCACTTCTTTCGCCAACTTTACTGCATAGTTGACGGGGTCTTCGACCAAAGCCCAAGAGGATAACGCGGACCCAGACAGCAGCATTGTTCGGTGGAAAAGTCCTGGCATCACGGTCGGTGATATCATTAGGAAATTGATGCACGCCGCACCACTCCCATGTCCGGCCAAAGTGACGTTCCCTGCATCTCCGCCGAAGAGAGCAATGTTTTGCTGAATCCAATGCAACGCTGCGATTTGATCCATTAAACCGTAATTTGCCACACGTGCCTTCAAGTGTGGAGCGGGGTTCGCATTGAGGAAGCCTGGAAACAGAAAACTAGTTGAAGAACACACGTTGTTCGGGGTGGGCTGTAGACCTAATACAAGGCATCAAAAGACGGTAATTACATACCTAGTATTCCCAAGCGGTAATTAAGGGTAACAACCACGAGATCCGCATAAGATGCTAAAACACTTCCATCGTAAGGATTTCCCGAGTTCCACTCGAAAGACTCTCCGTGTATATATACTATAACTGGATGCCTCGCTTCTGCACTCACTGCAACAATAACACACACAATTAGAACGCATACATCCAGAGTAGTCTCGCATCTTTCATTTAAAATAAAATTTAATCACTTGGAAATACGGAACACATCCTACATTTGTTCTACTACTTTTCATATTTTAATTAACTATGCTTAAAGCAAGCTGCAGATTAAAATAACAGACGTAATGCATAACGTAGCATTACTATGAAGAGAGTATACCATTACCCTGTAAAATATACATACGGATCGCGTATTCATGCAGTTTTATGCTTTCATCATGTATTACAAAAGAAAAAGGATGAAAAAAATAGCTGAACATGAAATGGGAATTCCGTTAAAAGGCCAGACACCCCTATACATCTATAGATACGTGGCCATCATGAAACTATTCAGGTTTGTAAAATCGATATTTGCGTATTGTCTGCAAAGTTTATAGCAAATATGTAAATACTTCAGACTCTTTCTTCCTCCTTGCAGATTGATGCTATAAAATCGAATTTGCGATATCATTAAGCATCGAGCATTACTATTTACGGCCGCAGAAATTTGTAATGAGTTATAAAAGCTAATCGAAGTTTGAAGGTTCTGAAGGGGGTAGAGCGGTCTAGCCTCGAGGTGCAAGTTGCAAAAGCAATTTGCTTATTGAGTTTTCTAAATAAACGTTCGGTGTTTGCAGTAGGCGTGTTGGTTTGGTGCAATTAACTCGGTAGAATCGAGTGTCCCACGGGAGACAGAAAACTAAGACGCGAATTTTCAAGCGGGAGGACGGGATGGGACGGGGAGACGCGACTCGCCCTAAACCAGAAATGGAGTACTACATCTGTAAGGGTTGCGGAGGTAATCTGCGCGATTGCCCGGAGAAGTTTTAATTTAGTGCCCGGGAACTTCTGGCGATTAATTTATTTGTCCTACAAAACAAAACCCAATTTATAGTAAGTTTCCTGGTCCCACCTATACTAATCCCAGGACATTTTTAGCACGTCCATTTTCCTTCAGTTTTCACTCCTGAATAAATACCAAGCTATATTTCACCTAAATCTACATTCATTCTTTATACTTTGTATAAATTGTAAGTAAAAATACTCAGACCATTGTATACTTTTATTATAAGCATTATAATTAACTTATCAATATGTGGTTATACCAATAATATGGTTTAATAAAGTACCAGATTTCTTAGAACTTTAGTATACTAAACTTGTAATTTGTAACATAAATTGTATATTCGAGGTCATGGAAATCATGTGACATTTTCGGTTATTGAAATTAAAGCACTGTAGGTAATTTACTAACATATCGCAATATACAAAAGGCAAGACATGTAAGATTAATGGTGCAAAAGGCGCAATTAATTCTCCACTAAGATTGTAATGGATCTTCTATTATACCTTCGTCTTAAAACATGCTGAGGCTATTGTATTCCACCTAATGCATCTGTTTTAATATAATTTATTTCACACTGTCATCGCAATTTTATATCACTATTAATTGTATTTATCATACACCGTTTTACCTTGATTCTTGGTCTTTAAATTAAATAAATACATTTAACTTTATTAAATAATTTACCTTTGAATTTACATGAATTCATCTTTACATTTCTATTTATTGTGTTATGTATTCTTCCCTATTACATGTTGTTTTTTGTTGTAGAAATTAGAAGTAGTATACATATGGTGGTATGGTCGTAAGGAAACGAACCACTTTATTTTCATTCTGTGCGAAGGTAATATTGAAGAAACACACACACAGTTTTAATATTTAATACCTTAAGTGCTGCTTCTGCTTAGAATGCTAGTGGAAAGTTTCCCTTTTTTATAGGGCATCATCTTTATACTCCGCAGCGAGACGTGTACAAAATTAATTTCTACAATACTTGACCTACCTTCGCCTATAAAGTATTAAATTATTGCAGATGCGCCAAGTCAAGTCAAATCTAATAATGGATTTACTTCGGATACAACCTTACAATATGTGCAAGGATATTACTATTACAAACCATAAACGGTAAAGATTGCAAGAGTAATAAATGTTTTATACGCCTCGAAATGAAGTGTCATGTCATTCGCTCACTCACTACGTGACGCCATCTATATGAGACATGCTAACTAACACATAATCAATACAATGACAGATTAATTAGTGTTGTGATGCATTTTTGAAAGCATTAAAAACCTAGAAATATTGTCTATAATCATAGCGTTTCATTGAAGTATCATGCTCATAAAATGAGTAACGCCATCTATATGAAACTCGGTAACTAACGCATTATTAACGCATCTTTGAGTTAATTAGATTGCGTTTGCTCTAAGGATTAAACAAAGAGAAATATTGTCCTTCGAAAAATAGTTCCGTCGACGTCTCTCTCTCTCTTTTTTATAAACGTGGGAAAAGGAAATTTAATCTAGACTAATTAATTTTTACGCTAAACTAAATCCCAATCTAAGTTCCTCTTGTGCGGTCCATCACCGCGGACAACTAGTTCCGTTTTCCCACGCCATTTCATTAAAAACTTTACGGACGCTGCATTTACATTTGAACATTTTAAGCCCGCTGCGTTTAAAATATGCGAAGCTCGACTAGTAATTTTTAAGATAACCTTTAAAGCATCCACAGCACTCTGCAATTTCCATTTTTTTACATACATTTGTCAGACTGTTTCTACGTACTCGTTTGTTCTCTCGCGGTTTGCAACAGTTTTATTAAAATATGATGAAAATTGAGTTACATGTTATTTCAATATTTAGTTGAAATTTAGGTTTATTCGAGTCGACAAAATGTTATAAAAATAGTTACAACCTTGGGGACACTTTCCATCCACCGCTATTTACGTGTGATAAAAGATAAGCATAAATTACCACCATTAAACTGTCATCAAGATAGAACTTATCTAGATACAAATTTCCGTTTAACACGGAATGGTTGGGCACAAAATCTCTTTTCGGATCAACCCAACGTCTTACCCAATAAGGAATTCGATCTAGTCTACATATATTCTAAATAATTTTAATGAATTTTTCATCCAAGATCAACATTTCTTTATGTAATTACAATTCACTTTCATGGTCTGTAGTATAAATAGTTCGCATTTGTTTTTGTATTATAGTTACAATCTGTATACTTTCGAAAGCTGGTTTTAGTAATATTTGAATTGCAAAATTTAACATTTCTATTAATTATTGATGTTATAGTTTTCAGATTTGCTATTGTATAAGTGAATTTGAACGTTTTCACTTAATGCAACTGTATATTTTACCTTATTTATGATTCTATTTCAATAAATTCAGAGTTTTCAATTGGTTTTATTAATTCTATAATTAAAGATTATAATACTTGAGTACTTATTAAGGACATTTGAAGAATCCTTAATCTTTTCAACCGAACAATAAATACTTCAGCCTGCAAGTAGACTACTCTGTTCGAAACGTTATTTCTTGGCTAGCAAAGGACGTCGCATCGCTTCGAAATGAAAAATATATTTTTGGACCGGTTTCAAGTATCGTTCGCAACAACTTTTATTCGCCTCTGCTTATGCAACACGAGTTTGATTAAAGCCGATATTCGCATTCACTTATAAATCCGTTACGTGGATTGATTTAGGTTATCCGAGGCAAATTGTTTCCCCTATTAGTGCTAATAGCTTTAGTTTAGGAAATTTAATTGGTCACAATATATCTTGACGGTGTTAGTCGGCCCTTACCGCCAAATCCCAGATATGAACCTACAACAGAACATAAACTTCACTTTATAGCGTTTCGCAGTTCAACCGTATTTTCTTACTATTGTCTTTATATTTTTCTTTCAAATTTACTCACTATTGTCTACACTTTATGTCTCTGGCGAAGAGCTCCATAAATTCGAAGGTATTATATTTTATATACTTGCACTTGGAATAACACTATTTGTGGCAAACGATCGCCATTCTCGATAAAATAAGGTGAAAACTTGTAAATATTTATGTTTTAAATTTTAGTATGAAAGAGAAACTCATTCATTTATATAAACATCTCAAATGCAAATTATCAACGTCATAAAATACAAAGCCAATTTCAATATAAAATGTGTCCAATAATACACAATTCATCATCAAAGTCCTTATTTATAATATTTTGCTCTAATTGTGATCACATAAACATCTTAGATTCATAAACAAGTCATTAAACCCACGTTACAATTTACGTTAGAAAAACCTGTGAAATTGTGTGTGACGGTAGAAGTTTATGTGTTTGTAAGGTAGACATTCGAATTTATATGAAAATTCGATATCAATCGGTGGGCTAGCCGTGTCGCAGTTCCGGCCGGAAGTGACTTCCGTTGGCCCAGCAAAATCCAATTCTATCGCCTGGAACAGCCGAGGAACATTCCATCACCTCTTTCTGCGCCCTCCTTCATTACCAGTTTCACGTATTCCGTCGACGCAAATCGTTTTATAAACGAATTATCCCTGAAATTTATTACGCTTTTTTCTTCTTCAATCAATAAATCGACGCCGGTTTATCGTTAATTGAGAAATTGCTAAGATTTACTGCAACGCTCTACCCAACCGGAAGTAGGATAATCATTACCAGGAATTGAAAGATTTTGCTAGAGTTTACGTTAAAACACGAACCAATCATTTTCTATGTGATCACAATGCTACAGTTGTTAGTTTTACAACAAAAAACATCAAATTACAGTGATAATACTATATTAATGAAAGTACGAGATAAACAAAATAAAACTTTGCAAAGCAAGATTGAGGAATTGTTGAATCCTCAAGTCACTACTTTTATTTATCAACCTGTAAACTTTTCGTCAAACTCCCACACCTTGGGAATACAACTCCGAAGTCTCGAAATAAAAAAAATATATATCGGAGAAACTTTAAGGCTATCACTTTTCTTTCTGTAATTTATTGTTGAACGTCTCATATTTATTCTTTGTATATATCACATCAATCTATATTTTTCGTACAGATTCCCACATATTTAATTTTCAGCAATTAATAGAAATCATTGTTTGTCAACTATTTTGACGTAATTCGACCCAAAATTACTTCGATTAGAGGTAACATAAAATAAAATGATACAAATATTTCAGAATAGAATAATAGTTGTTAAAATTGTATAAGTTTATCATCATTAATTTTTAGTTTCTGGTTAAAATATACTTTTGTTAATGAAAAAGTACTAATTCAGTATTTGGTTTTGATGAATTGAGATATGATTATTATACATATTATATTATAGAATAATCTGCAATTATTGGGATGTCTAAATATGAATGTTTCATTGAAATAATTAAAATTTCTTTAATTAAATCATCTTACTTTGGGAATAATAAATGATGAAGCTTGTAATATTGTTATACAATCAAGATTATGCAGATTGCCGATTGTATGGAATCTTATATAATGTCATCTAATGAAACAGCAACAATGCGTTATTGAATTTGCAATCGCCCTAGCATTATGTATTTAATAATGTATACATTCATTAATGATGGCTATAGAATGTGCTTAGGTCAAAGGTGAGTTAATATTGGCATATATAAGTGAGCAGTAACTCAAACAATCAGTTTTCAGGTAATTTGGATGCATGGAGTGCAAATAAATAATAACAAATGCTTATTACGATGAAACTGTTCTCTAGAAAATATCAAAGTTGGCAGGTTTTTCGACGCTGTTACATAATTCCATGTACATAGCAACTGAAAAGCGTTCGGTCATACAGACAACAAAGCGAGTTACTATAATTGTAGTGCAATTGTATCTCCCAATATAATAGCTTACACATTGAATAGTTGCGGACTCTGCCTCTGAATTGAATATCGATATTGTATGGATTGCCCTCACCGAGTTATGTGTGTGTACGTGCCTTTAAATTATGCATGTTTTGATACGCTTCCAAAACAAAGAATTTTTGTTATCTGCATGTAAACAACGCGCTGTTAATTAACCCGGAACACGCGCAATACAACGTCCTATAACGCAACACATATACAATACAACAAGTACGCAAAAAAATATATAAAACAAAAATAATAATACATGAGCGTAAAAATAAACTGTAACCCTCTCTCCCACCGAACAAGAACAAAAAAAACAACAACATGAACATAAAAAAAATACGTGCAGCCTGCAAATGCATTACAACGTGCGTTCTGTGAATGTGTGTGTATACGGGAATTGTTCATATATGCAAAGCGGGCATTTCTGGATTCCATCCAGGGCGTAAATAAAAACAACCCCATGCGCAAATATATTAATATAACGCTGCGCTGCGTTCAGACGGACCGAAAATCGTAAAGCAATTAGTTCAAAGCGCGGGAATGTCAGAAATTGTTGCAATATACCTAAGCGATTTTTAATAACGTCGCCTCTGTAAATTTTTATCGTACCATTCGTTTCACTTCCGGATGATTTATTCGCACCGAAGTAATGGTAATAATGCAATAAAAAAGAATGCTGGGAACGTGTATGCGGGGAGAGGTCGTCCTCGGCTTGCGTACGTGGCAAAGCCTTCGTCGATACGCTTTTAAAAACCGCAAAACGCCACGAGAATTAAAATAACAATGTTTTTTTTTGGTCATCGTGTACCCTCCAACGATTAATCTCTCTGCTGCAAATACATTTTTTTATATTTCATTTGACAAAACTTTGTCCATTTCATACGATGAACTTTTGTGTAATCCAGATTCCAATAAAGTGTTTCATTTAATTCAATGTTATTATTAGAAGAAAGATTTGTTTAAAATGATAGTAGGAGTATATATTTAGGATTGAATGATGATGATGATCAATATTTTGCTTTTGCTATGATAATCTATCCATTCGGATATTCAGTAAATCATCACGTCGTTGCACACACTTGTTTGGAACCATTGACCATTGGCAGGGAATCTTTAGAAGATTGGTTTCTTTTTTAAGAATCATTGGCCTCAGTCTAGAAGCACTGAAAAAATAGCTCGATAGAAACCATAAAATCTGGAACCGAAAACCTCAGAATACCTACATTCTCGACTCTAAACATAAGACGCCTAATGGAGGATTGACCCTGAAATTCTTATTTAAACAAAAAGAGGATAACAAGATTTAAAGTTTGAATCTCCACTGACTATTAATTGTGGACTCTCAGATTTCGAAAGAACGCAAATTGCTTATGAGTAAGCCAGTATATAACCATTATAAAAAGATCAAGTCAGGGTCGTCTCATCCATTATAGAAACTGCTTATGACCCACGGGAACTATTGAGGTTTACGTAAATATATATCATTGTTAAATTGCTCCGATCATCTGTTTATCTGGTATTTATGGCTTATGACAACTTTTATACGATTTAATACGAAGAGTCTAAGAAGAGTCGTTGGAATGTAAATGAGAATATCTATATGCTTTCATTCTAACTTATGGAAAGTAATATTTCTTTAATCATAAAATAATTATTGGGTGGTGTTGCTTTATTCACTTTTTTTTTCGACCGATTTCCAAGCAAATGGCAATAAAGGTGATAAAATTAAGTAGAATATGATTATACTACGTAACTTTCTATATAATTTGTATCTTTCTCTTTTCATAGTAAGTATAATTTTAAAAAACGCCTGATAATTATGCACTGACCCAATACAATATTATGAAAAACAATGTACAGTGGTACCTCGATATACGATTGTTCTAAGACACGAGTGTTTTGAGATACGAGCCGCCCAACGAACGATATTTTGCAATATTTGAGATATGATGAATTGCACACTACACCAACAGTTTCTCCCACCTCAGACTAATTGCTTTGAGATACGAGCAATTTGAGATACGAGCAAAGTTACGGAACGAATTAACCTCGTATGTCGAGGTAATACTACTGTATTAAGAAAACACAAACATAAAATTGTTTCATTTAGCAATATCTCTTCCTTGAACGAATCTTGCACGGAAACTGTACAAGAAGACGACCACCATTGTTATTACGCATTTCATTAAATTCACTTGTTATTCTCGCGGCTTACTATTTGCATATTCCCTTGCAAAATCATATTGAATTTAAAACGAGATAAACCTATATTAAATTCAATATTCGACGTTCAGCTGTCAAAAAAAAGCCTTTATTATGCAACGGTTCGCGTGTACTCGTTATTAAGAAGGTCTGATCGTCTAAGGCACAAAAAAAATAGGATGATGATGAATCGATCGATAGGCCGTGAGATGTATTGTGTAAGTGAAAGCTCGTGAAAACGCCTGGTTGCAAAGAGGATTTCATAAATACCCAAATTGGATTTTCGACGACGTTATTTCATTATTTTCCTGTCGTTGCGCACTCGAATTATCTGTTATTTGTTGCAAATTTCAAATCATTTTTTTTCATTATGTTTCTATTTTTTGAATGCTACATGCTTCCATTATTTATTTAATATAATACCATGAACGGCGCAATTAATTTTATTTGAGTGCTCGTGTTAAACGCTGGAACAGTTTCGCAATCAAGTTATTCCCACTTCCATTATTTATACGTGATATTATTTTCAACGTGCATTTGAAAAAAAATACAATTATTATTTCAATCTAAATATTGATGCGGATATTTATTTGAATAAGGGGTGTATATTTGATTGTGAAAATGTTTTACACCGACATTTTGTGTTACCTATATAACTAGTATTCAACGTGAACTTTTTTAAGGTAATATGAATAAATAATCCTGCCTTGATCTACTGTTCTTTATATACACTGAATACATACATGAATTCCAGCAACATCAATAATGTTGGAAAAAAAGCTCAAGAAGATTTCCATTTAATGCTGTATTTTCTTGTTATTTGATCTGTCTGGTCTCGTTCAATAATTGTATATTTTTTGCTAGTAAAACGTTCGTAAAAAATATAAATATTGTTTATCAAATAACCCAAAAATTACTACTAAAACTGATAAAATTATTTAATTATTTCTAGTAACTACATTAGAGAGAAGTTAATAGAGGAATCAAACATAAATTTATTAACTTATTTTATTGCTAAAAATGTGTTTATTCGTACGAATATCTTACAAATATTATTAAATAATATTGGATTGACCGCAGAGCCTATCTTCTGTTTATAGTATTGCGCCTATGGGAAATCATGTTCCAAATATTGACCAATCAACTTATATTAGATTATTATAGCAACTCGTCCCTAGAGAATAGAAGCCTTGAGAATTGGAATACCACTATTAGGAACAAAGCAACTACAGACTTGTATTAAGTTACATGTAATATGATTAACCAATACTAGGAATTAGAGGAATATTGTTTTTAAGATGCTAATGAAAATACGGTCTTCTCAATGAACATCTTGCAATTAAATAACCGCAAATCGAATTCATTTATTTTTCCCCGTCGATATTTTCTTTATAACGGATACGCCCTTCCGAAGATCCGTCCTTCCCACTCACTCCGATTCCTTCCGTCGCATGCGAATGTGTGTGTGTGTGTGTGTTTCCTTCCTCCCTTATGCTTTTCCTTTATTTTCATTTTACCCCGTTTCCTTCCATCCCTCACGAGGTCCTTGGCACAGCTCGAGCTCCGACAACTTGTAATCTAATTTAATCTCCCTACTTTATAGCGTCTCTGTGTAAACTGATAGCCTTTCAATTCCAAGAGCGCAGATTCGCACTCGTACAACTCCCCGCATAAATTATAACGATCTTATTCAATTATTGAAATTTCCGCCGCATTCCGCTTATTTCGATTTACATTAAAAATTTGATATACTCGATGGAATTTACATCAGTATCGATGTGTCTCTTTTCTTATTCCTATTTTTTTTCTTTCATCTCTCTCTCTCTTTTGCACACCCAAACTCACTCTGTCGTCCTATCCTGATTTTTTTTCTGAAAGGGGAAATGGAAATTTGTATACGAAAGCGAATATAATTGAATTTACTCAACCTCTCCCTACTGATGTTTGTATTACGTTCTTATATAGGGTGTTTCATTAGAACACGCGCCATAGGGATTTCCTATGTAAATTCCCTATGGTTCTCTTGGTTTCCAGCTAATCGAGTTATTTGCTATACAAACAATCTCAGTTTTTCTAACACTTTAATCCCAAATTAATTACTATTACATTAAACAAACAAGTATTACATAAGAAAACAATCATCAAGAACACATGGTTCTAGCAGATTTTATTATTATAATATATTTAGATATTTAATTTATAAAGTCTTGTTATATAAGTTCGTTAATAATAATAATTATGCAAAAACATATAGAAATAAATCAAAATCTACTAGTAAATTTACAAAAGATATGAATTTTGAATATGATTTCGACAAAACAACGCATCCGAAATCTAAACTATATTGAAAGAATTGATATATGAATTTATTATATTATATAAAGTTGAAAAGGTATCGTTATACAATTCAATAACAGTAAGTAATTTGCAATATTCTGAATTTGTTCATGAAAGCTAACATTTTCTTCGAGATGCAGTGAATTGCGCTTCTTGAAGGCTGTAAGCCCGTCGCGCATTAATGACATTAAATGTAACTGCCCGACTGTTCGCCAGGGTGTGTAAAACCACGTTAGAACTAGTTTTCTTTGTGTGAATGCTCCGAGGAATACGGAGCCACATTCTCCAACATGTAAATACTGCAATTTTGGTTCGGTACACTTTACCCATTTCCACATTTCCACTTATGCACTTCATATTTTCATTGCATACACCATACAATTATCTTTATAAAGTATGATTGTGAGAAACTGGTAAGAAGTTACAACAAGTAATTCAACAAAACACAAACGTTCTATCGATATACTCAACAATTTAAATAAAGTTTACTTCATCATTAACTTAACTCAATTTATTTCAGCTAATATAGATGTAAAGAAAAAGATCAAACAAGTTATATTTACTAAAACACAATAACCCGTAATTCAAATTGACTTTGCTTATCAGCCAATTTGAATTAAAGGCTATTGTGCTTTAGCAAATATAACTCGAATTCCGTTTACTAAGTTTTTGTAAGATTATAATTACGTTCTGTTTAATTATAAAGAAATTAATCTGAAAATATTTGAACTTAGAGGTCGTCAATATGCGGCTCCAATGCTTTTGGAACAAAAGTTCGTTTCAGTAACAAAAATTGTAATGATACATTCGTCACCATTGATTTTTTCATCTCTTTTCAATAATAATATTTCCGATCACTTTGTTAACCAATTAAATGAGTTACTTTTGTAATTATAGATAATTGAATTCTATGTTATTTTCAGGCGAGATAATTTCTCTTTTACTCAAGTTTTAGTCGACAATTCTTATGAAATAATGATTATGTAGCCGATGTAATTAATTATATTCGTTTTTAATAAAGCAAATGATCTATTCGAAATACATGGAATTAATCAATTAATAATTACAAAGAGTGGATGGCGCAAAAAGCGCTAATGGAGGCAATAAATAATCCGCGGATATTGCGAAATAAATTAAGGCATCGGGCAATTAATCATGTATGTTTATGAGATAAGGTTTCGAGGTAAAGTATTCTGATCGGTAAACATCAGTTTGGGCTATAAATTCATGTTTTAGTCCCCTGGAATCCTTGCAGGCAACGATAATTGGCCTACGAGGATTAGAGTCTACGCCGACGCATTTGCATAACAATAATCTTGGTCGCGATCGATTGGTGGCCGCTTCACCGCGGAAGGAAACATATTTCCTTAAATTGCATTACACACTCTCCCTCCTCCTTCTTCTCCTTCTTCTCTATTTTGCTCTCGCCCCACCCTCTTCCTTAATATCGTATCACTGTATATACACCTCAACCTCGACTGATCCCTTCCCATGCGAATTTACAACGATAACAATGGATATGTTATTATAATGCATCCATCTTTATTACGTCACTGTCATGTCCACTGACAGATTTTATTACATCTCGTTGCTGTTGTTTTTTTTTATACATTTGTTTGTCTGCAAAATTATGATTGATGGCTTGCAACAGGTGAATATCGCATAAATAATGTATTAATTGTATTGCTTGATCAGACTTACACTGTAGCAAATAAGCTATAGTATACCGGTTATGGAACTTAAGAAAAACTATACATTAGTTTCAATATTTAGTAAAACATAGAAATAGTATTATATAAAAATTGTCTTACTATTACTTAGTTGAAAAAGAATATATTTTTATTTAGTTTTTATGAATAATAATATTCCTTATAATCAATTTCCTTAAAATATTTGCAATTCGTCGTAAATCTCACTCAATAAATTCATATTCATCTTATAGAATTTATCTTCAAACCTACACTCTACACGTTTGTTGAATGATCAAAATTTATGCAATTACTTGCCAATAAACAAGTATATATAAAGCTGCACCAAGTGAAGCAAATTAACTCGTACTATAAATTTGAACGTATCATTGACAATTACTTGTGAAATAAGTTAAAATAGTCATGGCAACTGTTCGAATACCGTCTAGCCAATGCAATCTGTTAAATTCACTTAAATACATTCTTCTTGGCTAAAGAAAAACCCGAACTGTAATTAATCAACTCGATATTCGTTTCAGTAGAAGCAGTGGCAATTGTAAAGATCCACACTTTTCGCAAGTAGATCCGTGAGTAATTAGTTCACGGAATATATATATATTCTTCTTTTTTTTTCCTCCTACTTCTTGTTTTTTTTCTTCCTCTTCTTTTGGTTAGATTGACGCGGACACGGGATCTCATTCGAGAAATCAATTGAAAGTATACATGCTAGTGATTTATACCCGTCGACGCGTATAAAAGGACACAGCTCCATTCAGCTGGCAAACGTCTCCTCGAAGAAATGGAGTGAA
Organism: Nicrophorus orbicollis; assembly: GCA_018845635.1. Lineage (NCBI taxonomy): Eukaryota > Metazoa > Arthropoda > Insecta > Coleoptera > Silphidae > Nicrophorus > Nicrophorus orbicollis. The sequence goes on from JAFMTC010000533.1 coordinate 74,097, forward strand.
CTTGCTGCAGTCGTGCTCCATATTTAATGTCTCCTCCCGAAAAACTTTTCCTCAGACTCCGATGGTGTAAAAGCAACGGAAACTTTCCACTCCAGACACAAACACTGGCTTCCCAGCACATACACAAACACTCGCACGATGCTGCGAAGCGGTGAAACCGACTTTATTCATATTTAATTTCAGATAATGATCATATTACCTGATACAGTCACATAATTAACAATTGTACATGTCGTGCCTAGTGCCTGGGAACGTACTTGCATCGCGTTGTTAGTGCCCCGCCCGAATTTCAATTACTTGCGGAACGCGGGGAACTGCAAATTATTTCTCGGTTACATAACAAAAACGGATAATTAACTTACAAAAGCCTGAAACCATTTAATTACGTTTATCTGATCCTCCGGAAGCATAATTATCTATTAAACTTCATGCAATTATCTGTCGGCATATTCAAAGTTGCACGTACACTCATTAATATATGGTTTCACTGTATACATGATCAAATTGCACTTTTCCATTAGAGGTTTCAACTTTTAATTACTAATTAATGCTTCACCTTCATATATCCAAACAAACCCTTAAATATACCCTACAATTTTATTAATAAAAGTCCATGATTTATGAACTATTTTATTTTATATTTAATGACTACATATTTCATATTTATACTACCTAACATTAAATGTATACTGTATTTATTATAAAATATAATATTAAATTCGGGCATTATATTTCATTTTCTCTATCAATTCAAATATATTATAGTTAAATTTTCGTCAAAAGTATGACTAGTTTTGTTGGGCAACAGAAGCTTTGGATTTGTGAGTTCTTATATCATATCCAGAACACGGAACTATGGAAGTATTTCTTTTAACCGAAAGGTTCTCCCTGTGCGTAATAAACTGTTTGGAGCACTTCGGTATGTTTCATATGAAAATGTTGGTCATTTTATTTATATCAGATGGGTTCAACGTAGCGGAATTTGAGGAACGAAATAAATAGTACCCACATAAATCGCGCAGCCTTTTCCATGCTAATTCATTTTTATTGCGTAACCGTGGNNCGCGAGCCCAGCCTGCCACGACATGGCACTTAAAGTGTTTCGGGCGCCCCCGACGCGCGAAACCCCCATAGATCATTTCACCCCATTTTTATCTTTCACGCGCATCGTACGGTTGTTAAATAAGAATCTGCGGCCTACCGATTCTCTAATATCATTTCTCCTTTCATTCCTCCCCCTAAAATATAGCCATTTACTTTTGCCGCTTTCGGCGCTGATCATTATTTATAGGTGAAATAATCCAGTCTGCGATTCGACACAATTTCAAATGGATTCACTCAAATATGGATTTAGTTACATTTGATGAATTATTCTGATGCGTATCGACTCTGCCGTTAGTTCAACTCCAATGTGATATGTGTTATAACAACAGAACTTAATTGAATTATAGAAATGTAAATATATACTAGAATATAATTCACATCAAACAAACTACCTACAAATCTTCATATTTATCTAAACTTTTAACTCAAAATAACAATTATATTCACACTTGAATATGCAGAATCTGCACTATATAATTAATTGCAATGACCAATCAAAACTATATCAACAATTTATTAAATTACAAGCAAGTTTCTGATTAAAAACTTTAAAACAAAATATATTTATTATCAATTATTTATAGATGCAATTAAACATATGTATTATTTATATTTCAATTTATATTGAAAATTGTTCTAATTAATAAATATTTACTATTATAATATAGATTTTACAATATTTGAATAACATTTGAAAAAATGACATAGATTGAGTGATATAAAATTTAACAAATTTTAAGTAACAAATACACATGTCATATTTTAAAGATCTGCAAAGAAAAAAAGAGTTCGAAAATGGAATGGATATTCCTTATATACTTACAAAATTAGGTTTACCAACAACTATTAGCTGTAATGATTAATGATTATATAAATATGTAGGAAATGTATCTACCAATTAGTATATTTCAAGTTGATCAAAGTATGTAATTATGATAATTACATTTAATGAGATAAAGGCTGAAGACATTAGTTAAAAATTTAGTATTTTATGACCTAAATATAACTTTGTTACATAATCAATAGTGCGTCGATACGAAATATGATGTGTTTAATAAATTGTATGATTATCCGAGGAATTGATGTTAATTGAATTATGGCATCCAGTGTATAATGCAATTCAATAGTATATACGAACATATAAACACATCAATATTGATTAACTGTTACAATTACTCTTCCACATTTTACATCCAGTTCGGGCAACGCAACGTTAATATTGCAATGAACTCTGCGAGTCCCACAAGACTCGATATTCCATTTATTTTCATTAAACAAATTAATTTTTCTGCTGCTTATTGTTTCCCCCCTGAATACTGATAAGTTTCGGAGCGGTTTATGCTCATTAAACCTTCATCCCATCACCATTAATTACTCGGCACTTCGCAATCGAAATAATTTATAACAAGATCATCTCATCTGCAAAATGACAGATGTCTGATGCAGTCAACTCAGCAGCTAGCAAATTGATTCCGACGTGAAAAATAATCACTGCTTCAATTGCTCTTTGATTGTGAACGATTTATTTTAGTGCAAATACAAGTGACTTTTATTTAGATTAACGTGATTTTATGGAAATTTTATGCAATGGACATACCGAGTTTTTGGTATAGTATAGAGAGCGGCATCAATAATTCCACATTAGTATAGGGCTGTCTCCCTCCTTCTCTCTCACTCTTCCTCCATGAGAACTGTCTACGTCTCTCTTGTTCTGGGAAGGGGAATCCAATTTAATTCCGCTCTTTGCCAACTTAAATGCATTTACCTCGTGTGCACTTTATCGAAATTGTTTATATATGCAAAGCGCGTGCAACCTCCGCCAACCCATGCCACGAAAATTCAACTCAAATATTTCATTTCATCCAAAAACCATAAGCAAACTACTTTCGTATTCCAATGAAAAACTTGCACGATATCAATTTTTCATTCCATCATCATCACAACTTCTATATTATTTATTTATACCAATAAATATAATGTTTAATATAGATATTTACAATCAAAATTATGTAGAAATCAAACTAAAAATTAATAATTTATTTTTCTCCATAAGTAATATGCATTTCAATCATTACCTTTAAATCAAACTTTATTTGAATTTTATTATGTAGCACATGTTTTAGGTGATATTAAATTTCTTGCTTTTTCGAAGAACAATAGAGCGCTGTAGGTGAGCTTTTAGATGAAAATATTTCTGAAAATCCATTAATGAAGACTGAATGAAAATGCACAAAGACTCGGGATTATTACTGCGATATATAATGCTTCCCCTTTGCAATATGGAAAGTGTCAAGATTTAGAGAGTATTCTTGTCTTTGTTCTTAATTAATCAGAAGGCAACATATAAAAGTGAAGACATGTACTTGATAATTAAGAAGTATGTTTTATATCATGTTAAAATGATCATATTGCAATTTATCAATTCTGTTATAGTAATATGTTACTAAATATAAGTACTATACTATAATATAATTTACTATTACAATATCACTTTATGAACATATAATTACTTGACAAATTATCCAAGTAATTGTCCGATGTTACTGGTACTTCCCTTGTAGTTTACTTGCTTTAGAACAAGTACTGCTGTATTGTGGAAATAATATGGAAATATCACCAATAACCAAATCTAAATTTAATTCAAGTGAAATATTTACATTTAAATTTAATTTGTTATTTCTACAATAAATTGTATTTACATGCAAAAATATTTTATTTACATTCTATAACAATTTCATAGCACTGTTTTTCAAATTTTACTATTTAACATATATGTGATGAAACGGTATTGCTGGTCTAGTTTCAGGAATACAGTTAATTAAATCGTCCTTTGAAAACCAAAGTTCCAAGCGGTCAAAATAACTGATGGGCAACAATTACTGTTTACAACAGAGAAGCGACCCTCGGGATTAGAATAGTTTATGACAAAATTCTGGTAGAACTCCTTTTCATCCCAGTATTAACAGGCTGAAATAAACACTTGTAGCAACTTAAACTTGAACATACTTATTGTTGTTAGTATAACAAGAATGAATGAAATATTGAAACGTTTATTCATAAATGGTAATATGGATATTGAAAACAATGGACAATATTGTTCTAATGTGACAATTAAAAATTTTAAATATTAATATAAATAAATATACATTCTACATTGATAAATATCAGCATATATAAGCCTTGTTAGCAAAGAAACGAAACCTTGTTCGAAATGAAACGAAATTAAAGAAGTTTCTGCTGTTAAAATGTTAACAAAAAAAGTTTTTACCTTTGACGATGTTTCATTTAACGAACTAAGTTTCATGAAAAGCATTCTGTTTGTTAATCGTAACTAGTACACATAAATTCGTTATAATCTTCCTGTGAAGTGTAACTTATATATTTGTATGGTGCTGAAAATCTATTAATATATTTATATAAATGTCTGAAATATTCATCAAAGAACTATTGATATTCCAAGTTTATATTATCCTTAAATTACAACTCAATATAATGAAAATATACGTTCTGGGAACATGCTGCAAATTAATAAACATTGCCTTTGGTTACATGGAAATTACTTATAATGAAAACGCCCGAAGGAAGACTCGATAACTTCCAAGAAAACGAGTGTAACTCAGACGAAACAAACGAAAATCGATGACAGAAGATACCAATTAAGTCCCCAGGGGACATGCGATCTGACATTGAAATCGTTATATCCAGGAAACGCAGAAAATCGTGTAAATTGTTAATTAATATTTTTCTGTTCCACATACAGTTTATTTTAGAATAGACCTAATTAATACTATTAATACATAGAAATAAACTAATGCAACTATTTTTTTAATGTATCTATATTTAGATGTCGTTGTGAAGTTCAAATTATAAAATTTTGCTCCAGTAATGACTGGATGACATATTTCTTTGATATAATTAGGTCAAATGATGTTTTATAAACTTCTAATTAAGTGGCTCCAGTATGCTTTTTTACAGATAAATGTAAATCTTGTCGTATTTAAACTATTGTTAATCTTTCGAACCAATACGTAGAAGTAAAGAGGAAACGCGCGTATTGAAGTGCGTCTTATGATCCGAATGTAGGAGTAGATTGTATACATTATATTTTATTGTTAATATTTTTTAGATATTTTTTTGTCTAAACATTCTCTTATAAATGTATAGCAAGTCTTCTTTTCAGGTGCACCTTATCTTTAGTATATTTTATTAAAATTCTAAATTTGTTGTATCCATCAAACAAAGTTATCTCAAACTTATTAGTTTCATTGCATCCACAATCTCTTCGTCCATCACTTTATTGCACAGAAAGATTCCTACAGATAAAGGATTTTCACAGTGGGAGATTTTAATCTATGACATAAATCTTGGTTTCTACCCGGTTTATTAAGAGTTTCCTCTCTTTCTCCTTCTTCTTCAGGAGAATGAAAATCTCTTCGGAAAAGTATAGCGAAAAGCAGCTTGTGTGCAAGTGCGTAAGTGTAGCCGGGGATTTATCAGTTGATTTATTATTTCCGCGTATGGTGACGGCCACGGTTTAATCTGTCTCCCACTGTCACGCAACACAAACAAGTTTCTTCAGCTGGACTGCTTCTTGAAAAGTACGAGGAAAATCTCTTTCTCAGACGAAATATTTATATATATATATTCACTGCGTAGCGAATATAATAGTAATCTTTACCAGGACAATGATGATGTCCTGTTATACAACCTTTTAATGCCTATGTAATAAATCCAAATTATGATATATGACATAAATATGTATGTATCAGTAGATGCATTGTATATATTCAATTACACTTTCGAAGGCCCTAAATTTTCTTGTGGGCCTCACTAATACACGTGGTATTAACCGGTAACCGTATTTAGTATACAGTAAGACCCGCTTAACGTGCGCTAACAATTGATGACTTATGTTTACAACAAAACTGTCTACAATTCTTAAAATTATTGTTAGTAGCAGTTATTTTATTTGGTTAAATATTGAAATTTCTTGTGCTACGGTTTCAATTCGACAAATTTCACGCCGAGTTGGTGCCTCGTCTCCTTCAATTTTTCACACTAGAGGAGCGTAAGGAAACGCTCCCCCGGATTTTCCATGTAAAAAAGAAAACGTTCTCATCAGTTTTACGTACACTTCTTTCCACCTCCCATCTCTCCTTTCCACTTCTACGTTTTTTTTTCTGCATTGCTTGCGGCGTGCAAGAAAGGGAGAACGAGACTTCGTTACTCGGAGGCGTCGGCCGTTGCGAGATTCCATGCAAATTCTTTCCGCGTTTCTAGAATATCCATACAAATGGGTTCGCCTCCAAAATCCGCGAGGCTGTTTACGCAGGTCACGGAAAGAAGAAAGATAAAATTACAAAAAAAAAGCTCCGCGTCTGTGAGAGGCAGAGAGAAAGAAAGGAATGCAGATGGGAAAAAAGACTGTCCTGAAAAAGTTCCTGAACAGTTCTATAGATTTAGGCACTCAACACCCACAAAACAACTTCCCTTCAAAAACACTTTAAAATAATAAAATAATAATCAATGCTTTGTAAAAACGAAATAGGTTGTATAAGGTGTTGATAAGATGAAGAAAATGAAACAAAAATTGACATCTTGTTTCATTATCGAAAAAGTAATGGTTTCATAATATAAATACTATTGGTAAATGTCATAATCAAATGCAATGTAATTTTATTACATTAGTATAAAAGACGATAATGATCATCAGTATATCTTTGTAAACAGTGCAATTTAACTTAACGTGTTTTGATTCCGCATTTAGAAGTTCTACGTAACTAATATGATGAAACTGTCTGAAAAAGACTAGACTGTCGTATTAAATTAGTTTTAAATTGGTGATTGTCCCATCACAGTAACCATACATCAATTTATATACACACATATATTAATTAAAATATTAAGTTCTATATGACGTTTTTTTAATTATAATATTACTCTTACGTAATCAATAGTTCAATTACTTTATTAAAGCAAATGAAGATCCTAAATCTTTGAAACTGCATCTGAGAGTCTTGGGTCCAATGATACTAATACATCAAGTCTAAACTTAAATTAATTGTGAATTAAATAGTGTTAGTTAAAGACGTCGTGTTAACTAAGGACCAGCAAAATTAATGTTCCATCTTGTCCAAGTGGTATTAACATTTTTCATGATTATGTAGGTTTAATTAGATGTTTCATGTATACTTTAATCAAACATTTAATAAGTTCATTTAATAATGTCATTGAAGAAGTGACTTTACAGATCATGTTTCATTCAAACTATCTTTAAAATAAAGGCTAATTATTATTATATCGAACATTAATTACATATTAGTGATTATATGAAAAAGTATTTATAATAAGAGTAATAATACTAACAATAAACATACAAAGTTCTGATATGCAAAAGTATATTTATCTTGTTTTCAGTACGATTTGAGTCCATATGAAAATAATCAATTCGTTTCAGTAGACACTAAGCAAACACACATACAAACTGAAACTAAATGTCGGTGCTGAAGTTGTTACAGAAAATAGCGTAATATTAACCATCTCTTCCGTGTAAATATTTGACCGAACGGCGGGTTTTATTTAATTTTCAAACGCGCTTTGATATCACACAGCAGAGTCTATTGCGGAAAATAAAACGTTGCAAGCACAAAAATGAATGAAAAAAAAAACGAAGAAGGAGAAGGTTAAAAGAGGAAACCCATGTTGGCGGAAACACGCTCCGCAGATTATATCTAAACCAATATGTAATATATAGGGTGGATTTAAATTTACCCTTCATGAATTTCAAATATTCCTACGGACAGTGAAACTCCTTCTGCGACATTTTCCAGAAAGGGTACGTAAATGTAGTGGGCCGAAGCTGCGCAGAAATTTTCTATACCCTCAGGATATTAACAGAGGTTACGCTCCCACGCATTTGTAGGACATTTATTTTCTTCTTTGCTTCTCAAGCGCAGTAGAAGTACTACTACATTTGTTAATGTATTATACATATTTATATGAAACATTTAAACAGAATAGAAATTACTGCTTTTACTCAGATTTACTGTTAAAGTGATTCTCACATTCTGATAAGACGTAACAAATGAAAGCACTTATATTTCATTAACATATGGAATATCATAACATGAACTAAATATGAAAATATTATACTCCTTATATAATATACAAACACATAAACAAATATATATATTTTTTTATTATGAATGAAAAGTAAATTTTGTTACAAAATAATTTAAAAAAATTAAGTTTACAATATTTTAAGCATGTTATATAATTTGTAATTAATTTTTATAAACATATATTCAAGTTTGTAAAATGAAAGGAAAACTAGTTTATTAATTGATTTGAATTGGATGACAGTTGTTCACAACTTGTATTTTTTTCTATGTTGACCTGCATACGAATGTTATGCTTCAACAATAGAGGTTCAACATGGTACACTAATAGACCAAAATACATGTTCGACGTAGTTCCGAGTTATTTCCGATTTTTTAACATGTGAAATTCGCTTGTAAAGTTTGAATTTTAAAAAAATCAACCTCTTTTATTTGATAATTTGTGAACCCAATTGTACTAACATATCATAAACAATATATAAATAAAATAGATTATATTCATTTTATAAGTTACGTTTTGTTTACTGATTACTATTATGTTTTTATAATAAATACCGAATTTTTGGCACTAATTCAAGGATACATTTTAATCAGAAAAGCTGTGCATAATCTATCAAACGGGATGTTTGCATTACATTTGTATCCATTAAATCTTGAATCCATCAACAGTACTAAAAAATGTAACATTTAAATCTTTAAATATTTAGAGACTGAAAATGCATATGCAATAAAATATTCACGATTCTATTTCTGTTGTCCTTTCGGAGCTTATCGACCTTCTGATTAAATATTAGTGTCATTCTAACTAATCGAAAGATGAGACATTTTTTTTTGACGTAAAATATAAAATTACTTGAAAAAAAAAGCATAAAATTTCAATCTGATATATTGTTGTAAATGTGTTGTTATTATTATAGAACGATAAATTACATAGAATACGTAAAGCAATTACCGTCCCTAGATTAATCTTGCTTTGTTAATCAATAGCAAAAGGTGCTTCGATATCGCAGGATCCGGAGTGTTACCTGAGCGAATTAATCCTTAAACTAGCATTAGCGTAAACACACCGCCATTTGTCAGTTTCGACTCGCTCTGGTATCTATATAGATGCCTAGTATGTTGTGGCCTTGGGGGTCTGGGTGTTGCGGTCTGAAGTGGTACGTGGTCAAGCTGACGAATCCTCACCATCACTGATTAAACATCTGCGATTGGCGCATTAATTTGCGGACCGACGTCCACGGCCATTGTCAACTTCAGCAGTAATTCGCGATTAACATGTGAAACAATTAATAATATTAATTGGTCGACTCAATGAAGCGCCGCATCCCCACGACTCAATCTATATTAATTTTGTTATTAATGGTTCATTCCATAAATTAAAGTTCGCTCAACCAAATCCGCAATGTTACATATTATTTTTTGATAACTTTCTGCCACTTGACATACGTATTGTGATGTATGTTTCATTAAGAAAATATCAATAAATTTATATCAAAATATGTATAGAATACAAAGACTGCGATCAGTACCCCTTTGTAAAAACACAATAAATTCGTAAATATTAAATAAATGTTCAATAATTATTGTTATAAATTTATAAGTATATGTAAATGTTACATTAAATGTAAATGTTTTTATCGTATTTTTAAATAACTATTATAGAATTTTATGTTTATTGAAAATCATATCCCAATTTCTGACTGAAAAGGTTTCATCACCTTAGTTATATATAGATCGAGGTAAAAACTAAGCTTGTTAATAGTATACTTACATACTTGGTGTAAATGTAATATAAAATAATTAATAAATTAAAGGAAGCTTACCAGAATCACGTCTGTCTCTTCCTACAACAAAGTATAATTTGTGTCCAATTAAGATAATATGTAAATTCTTTGAAAATGATTATGCCGACAAAGTAAAGATGAAGTAAAAAAGCAAGTACTAGGTGGAGAAAAAGTTTATTATAAAAATCTGCAGAAGGATGAAGTATGGTGGTATTGAAGTGTTTGCGACGCGAACGATTTACGATCGAACTGCTTCGGCCGGTTATTATTTTAAGTGGCGAAGATTTGTCGCCGTCAGAAAACGTTCGACAAACAAATCCCACCGTCTTCCCAATGGCTTGTCCATTATGCCCGACCCCGGAACATCATTGATCCACCATCTACTGGTTCGTCTTGCCTCCATAATTAATCTCCATGTCCGGAGCCAAGGACCCGACGAACTAACAAACATTCCGAACGTATTTAATAAAGCAGGGGTTGAGGGCGAGTGGAGTAGGTAATTTCGGTAGGAAATGCAAGAGGCGAATCCACGAATAATAAATATGACGAGAAGGGTGCGTCGGAAATAAAAGACGAACTGTACGAAAAGTCAACGGGATTATATAACGCGCCAGAGGGAAACATTATTAGTTCTTAACGCGGCGTTAATTCTATCAAGGCAGACGTACGCCTCTGTCTGGAAACAGACGTGCATCCATTGATTACATCCGACTCTGAAATTTAATTAAACTTCTAATGACGGAATAATAATTTCATTTTAAAGCAACTCGCATTAAAACGCGTTTACTCCAATGTTTTATTATCAAACTGCTATAGGTTAGAGGGTTCAACGAAGGGCGACCAATCATTTTTATTTTACTTTAAACATTCCAGTCTCAAGCTTTCTTCAGTAAATTTATTTTAATTTAAATAAAATATCGATTTCCTCAATTAAATTATACAGATTTTTGATAATTTTGTCAACTTGAAATCCTTACTCTTAATTTCTAATACCAAATGGATCATCGAAATTTCACTATTTTGGAGCACAGTTATTTTCAGAAAATTGTTTACTTATTTCAAATACTGCAACCACATATACATTTGTGACATGGCAGATCAGAACGTCATACCAAACAAGAGTCTTATAGTTTTCAATATATGAAATCAATCTTTCAACTGTTAAAAGTTAACTATTTTTGGCATTTTCTAATAGTTGAAACTACAATAATGTGGAAAATCAAATAAGTTAGATAAAGTCAATAAATTAAAGGTTAGAAGGAAATTGAATATACTGGTAAGTGCACTATTTACATACTTAGTGCATTCGAACTGGAAATGATTAATAATCCTATCGCATGGCATAAGTTAGTATGTATGAGTGTATCTAAATAATGATTCAGCGTTCGGATTGTTTGCGAACCTTCGGCGAGCGCAGCTCAAGTGCCCTTTGTTCTAAGGCACTCTGAATTTATTTATACCATTCCCGCATCCACTTTAATGACTACTCCGGTTTGCGTGCTCGCACTGTACCATCGCACAGTGGATGCCTACTTTTTTTCTAGCCCTTAAACCTTCGCATCAAAAGGAACGTTTCTCGCACCCTCTCCCTCGCTATTTCTCTCTCCATCCTACACGCGTACATTCAGATGTTCCACCTCTCAAATTATTCCAGATACTCGTGCATTTTATAATGTTCAAGAAAAAAAAAGCGAACAGAAACGGGGAGTTCTCTTTTTGTTTCGGACAACCCCGACGATCCGACTCATCTGGATCTCATAATTAAGGGCATTGCGTCATTACAAATATTAGTCTACATGAAGTAACAGTTTACTGTAAAATGAACAAACTTGAGTTATTAAAATGGACCTGACATGGATTCTGAAATTATTTTCTCCCTTTGACACTTACTGATTTAAAGGAAACGAGTATTTTATTATTAATAATATAAATTTGATATAATTATGTATAAGGTATAAAGGATTTGTTAATATTTTGCTAAAAATTTAAATTGAAAACCGAAATTATATATTTAAATGTTGTCTGTTTTTCAATTATAAATTAAAGTATGTTTGCGTAAACTAATTGCAAATATGCACAATACAAAACATGCAATTATTGGTAATATTTTTGTAACATACAACTGTATATTAATTACATGTTGGTCATTAAACTGGGACAATTAATTGAGCAGCAAAGCGCGATATCCTAATTGTTGGCAAAAATGTAAAATAGTCGAAACTGATTTGACGAGCGAAAAAGCAATTAACAAATAACACGTTATTCAGACAATATTTGTATTTCCGCAATGAATTTTGTATTAATTATTGCAGTAATACGAACATCGATGATGGAATACGTCGCATCGAAAGTGTATTAAAATAATAAACGCAACAAATAAAGCAGAGAAGGGATCGGCCATAAAAATATTGACTAAACTAAATCCTACAGCGAGGAATTATTTATTGGGCGTCAAGCAGCGTTCTGGCAGGTTCATATATTATATTCGGAATTATTTATTGCTGGTAATGAATTAGTTCTGATGATTGATTCCGTGCTATTATTATGCAACCCTTTGTTTCCGGTTTTTCGAGTTTGTATAAATGCTGTTTTAAATTTAATCAGAACTGACGTTTTCCAATTTCCAGCGCTTTATTATGTTTGCCTGCGTACGCGTATGCCGCTGTTTTAATTTTGTGCAATTACATTGGGCCATTCGAATGGACCGAAAATAGAGTGGTATATTAATATTGCACCTACCGATGCAGATGGTTGTAATACAATATGTATAAAAGGGCGTTGGGTTTAGCAATTTGATGCTGATCCTAGATTGGACCACTAACTTTACTTGACTTGTATACAATTGAGTAGCTACTGCATACTTCTTGCAAGCTACGATATTTGGAAACTTCTTGGAGTATGTCAAAATTGACTCGATGACTCCTGCGGGTTGTTCTTAGATTTTATAGTAGTTCCTTCGAAGATCATCTTACTCTTGATTCATTTACAACACACACACCTATTTTACCTTTTAATCAACACTTTTCTTCTTTATATCGCTTAACTGCTCAATTGACATGAATATAGTTGACTTTAAAGTATTCGGGATTTCGACACATTTAGATACTGTCGATATTACAGTTGTCGGTAATATAATTTTCGGGATTTCGAAAGTCCTTAAAGTACTAACAGGATATAGTCGGGATTACGGTTGACGGGAATTGGAATGTCGGGTTTATGACATCTATTAATAAACATTTCTTTACAGTTTTATTATAATAAATAAAATGTAAGTGTGGTCCTAATTCGGCAACCATTATTTGTAGAAGGTCACGTGACAAGGTGAGACAAGGCGCGGTCCTCGCGATATTATGTCCTCGCGAAGAAAACAAAGGATCTAAAATAGGAGGCCGTAAATCAGAGGCGGTATTGATGCTGTTAGTAAAGGGAATCCTTTAAAACCAGGATGGGATTGAGGACGATTTCGGTCGGGCGCTGTTCTAAGATATATGGCCTCGTCTCGGATAAGAATTCTTATATATGTATAGAGCTGGGGAATAGTACGAGCACACTTATTTCACAATTGGGGAGAAGAGGGAAGAAAAAATAAATATATGCAAATTGCAACCAAATAAGAAACGACGGCACAGAAAATGCAAAAGCTTTCCTTTTAACAATGGAGTAGAGGGAGTAATAATTATTCTGTAGGATAATGTTATTAACCGATTCACTCGTCATTACTGTTCATTGATGCCATTAATCATTCCATATGATTCGATACGTGGATCATGGGATCGAAGTAAAGCAATATTATAGAGTCATTTGTCTTGCAGGGCGAGGCCAGGGGAGGGAAGTAAAATGGCTGTCAATGTCGCCGAGATTGTATCGGTTCCCCGTTTCTGTTCTTAGCTTGCGTTTGTCAGCTGCCTCTAACTCAGATAAATCAAATATTCTTCTTCTCTTGTGCAGCAAAAGAAAAGCAGGCCAAACAGTTGAATCTATTATGTTACTTTGTGGTGCCATCGCGAAATCTACGAACTTCTGAGACAGCATTACAACTTTTATTCATTCAACAGATTGGTAAAACATCTCAGTCTTTTCTTCTTTCTAATTCAATCAACATATACAATTTTCTACATGTAATGTTATAAATAGCAACCCAGATTATATATTTATGTATCTAAGTATATAATAAAATATACGGAAAGTGAATATACAGTTACATCTTCGGAAAATGTAAATGTATCAAATACAAATATGTTTATGTTTAGTATAAAAATATTATTTGAGACTTAAAATATGATATACTTTAAATACAACCTCAAAAGTATTTCTTCTTTGTAAAGCCATAAAATAAATAGATTTAAAAAAATCTAAAAGTTAAGAGGGTGCATAATATAAAAGTTAAAAGGGTTGTGCAGCAAGTAAAAAAAACAAAATATATGGGGAAACACACAGCATCAATCAGATGGAAACAAAGTTATGAGCTTATTACAGTTCAGTTTGTTGTTCTTGGCTATAAATCTGGTGGAGGGGGAAGGAGGAGTACGAGTTCGGGCTTTCGTTGAAGTGTTTTCCTCTCGGTAACACTGCATTTAAAATATTTAGAAAGTAATAAAAGTGGCCGAAAGAAAAGCTGCTTTCCTCTGACGATTTTCAACTAAATCATTTTTATCGCCGCAGAATAACACCCGACTGCAATTTCCTGGGTAGCAATTTACAGGCGCGGATGGATCCTACGGAATGCATCGCAATAGTCCCTTAACTGAATAATATAGCCATGAAGTGATATTTGCCCCACGCTGAATTCCATCCCGCAATAATCAATATAGCTATTTCTTGTAAATTCTAAAAAGAATGACTCTCTTATGCATGCTATGTTTTATTTATCAATAGCTTCAACCCAAGTTACACTTTTGAATAAATTACATTTGCAGCATAGTCCTTTTTTCAATATATTCCTTTTTAATAATTAATCCTTTAGAATTACAAAAAAAATGTTATAGTTTATAACAAAACTGATTTATATAATTTATTTTTAATATATATGAAAAAATTGATATCAATATAAAATTAATATATATTTATTGAAGATTTGTACATCTCATAAATCTAATAAATCCTTAGATTATTAATAATTAATTTAATAAAATTATGTTTTCGATGATTTACTTACAAATATTATATATATATATATATATATTAAAAGCCTTTATATTTATAACCTAATAATTCATTTTAATTATTATATTTGATGGAAAATCTATATCTGATTGATATTATACTATACGTTTTACTATTGTCTTAATTGATAATTTTAAAATAAAACTGTTCTTTTAGTTCACAAAATAAGTTCTAAATATGTTGTAATTAGTTCTTTTTTTAATATTTGAACAGAAGTCAAATCCTTGAGAAGTATCAATATTTAAATACAAAGAATTTCAATTAAAAGTGTTGTAGCTCAAGGAGATGGTACAAAAAAAAATGGCTTTTGGCAAATGCGGAGGCCGTGTGATTCGGCATCCTTTTATTTTACGCGTGACGGTGCGAAAAAGAAATATTTTTTAGATGATTGAGTACAGAAACGATTCCAGATCCATTAAGGATAATTGAATGAAAAGTATTTTCCATTAAAATTTTGAAATATTTTATGTAGATCTTTTATATGGGCGATAATTTATGTCGAGGCGTAAATGTGAAATGCATTGTAATTTGCGAGCGTCGCAGAACCGGAATAATAATAGTGGTACTGCTTGCTGCAAGACGTACTAGTATGGGGGTTTGGATGTAGCCATAAGACATATCCGTGCCTTTCCAGATTATTAAATTAATCTCAGTGTGAAGAATCATTTATCCACGTAAATTTACACGATTCAGGTGCATGTTAATAGTCCCCAACATTGACAATACTATATCATCACGTGGAGAGAACGCAATTCTGCTCAGATTGTATTAAATCCCGAAGATGAGCAAATATGATTTACGACTTTGTCAATTAGCTCGATGCGCATGTTCAGCAGTTGGAGTTGTACAACTAATTACCAAATAATGACACTCGGAAGGGAGAAAAATGCGGCGCGCAACAAACCGGAACGCACGCAGCAATCAATGCTGGAAGTATGGAATATCCCCTTTTGTGTTCCTGCAATTTCGAAAGTGCGCAGGGTTAAGTTTCAGTAGCAGGAAGTTGCAACAATAACTCCCGCAAACTGTGAACCATTGTTTCCAGAATTATGTATATGCGTTACTAATTACTTCTGACTTCGGCATTCCCTGCGAATAGTTAACTGAGGACTGCTAACCCTAACAGCTAAAAACAAACGCAAATTGCCATTATCGCAGAACCGTACGGTCCACATGATTACAGCTCACTTACAACAATATTTTTATACTCCGTGCATACTAACCGCCATTTTTATCTTCAAGGTTTCATACTTATTATACTGTTACCTTTTTTTTCGGTCGAGCTCCAACTGGGAATTGCCTACAGTAATTTGATCTTTGGAGGATAGTCCAACTAACTAGCATATTCTTGGGGACGTTTCCTGTCGTCCTGACATATACGCACGACACGGGAGGAGCCCGAAGGACCTAACAACGCGCGATGAATTTTAATTGAAATCCGTGCGCATTATAATGTCCAAAGACCCTGGGGGAAATTACGCACGAGCTGCTCTGATTCTAAACAGAAATAATTCTATTAGAAAAAAAGAATGCCGAGTTTTTCACCCTCCTCGGTCTCCTCAATTACTACGTGATCAAATTTAATTTTTCCTTTTCTGCTATATCCTATTCAATCGTCCACTTCAGAAATCAATTAAAAAGTTGGCAGCGATGTTCATAGCTTCCAGATAAGCCTTATATAATGCTAATATTGCTTTTACTCTATACAATATTTTCTCAACCAATTTCATAAAAAAATACAAAGTTAAATTAATCTCATATATAAAACATATCATCAAAACTGTTTTGAAAATATTTGAAAATAAAAATAATGAATAGAATTATTGATTTATCGAGAAATTGATTGTAATTTATGGTAGCATTGGTTTAAATGTGCTGTACGATAGAAACGTTACAGAAATCATCCATCCCGTCGTTCTTTCAATCGAATTATTCATTTATTCTGTGAAACGGGCTGTACGAATCCACTTATAAGAAAACGTCGTAAGAGTAAAAGTAAAGTAAAATCGGAGATTGTCACCAGTATTTGAGATCAAAATTGTCATCCACATTTCTTACAATGTCGTGATTCTATGGATGTCATAGTTTCATTTAATAATCAATTAATAATCCTGAAACGCAGTAACAAAAAAAATATTATCAAATTGATTATTTTTAATTTATTTTAGTATTAAATAAATATATTCAAATATTCATAGAATTATATTCAACGTAGGACTGCTTTTTTATATAAATGGAATATTTACAATCATTTGCAATAGTTACTAATAAAATTGAATTAATAATATTTATTGTAGCAGATATAAAAAATAACAAAATATATTTATACAACAAATTATTTTAAACAAATCTATAAACATCTGTTATAACTGGACTATTGAATGCAGACTTTCCGCCAATTTTGAATTTATAAGGATATAATATTTAACTTGCTTTCTTTGGAATGGATGTTTATGTTGATTTTTAAGAAAAAAAGTATTCGGTTTTAAAAATATATGTGAAAGAAAAAAGGGTTTCCGTATGTGATAATATATTGAAAAAATGTGAAAACAAGGACGCTGTGGTTTGCGTGGTTCCTGGCAATATAAGAATGAATAAATAAAGGAGAAGTGGCAAAAAAGGAACGAGATGGAAGATGCTGTAAAGGTTCCCGAGCATGTACGCTTTCTTTCTGGTATATTCGAGGAAAATAGGTGTAGGATATCCTGATAATAAAAATACAGTGGGAATGCAATAAATTCCGACATGAATGCAGCGGAAGGTGTAACGCGCTATTGTTCGACCAATGAAAGGGACATAGATAAAGCAAATCGCGTGAATAGCAATTAGAGCTGCGAGAGTCTATACAGAAAAAGAAGGAGAGCTGCAAAGGGAAAGAGAGAATGTGGTTCAAATTTGGTGAGCCGATGTTAGTTCTGCGCTGTGCAATATAAATAAGTGGAAATGCTTTCTGTAAGTGAAAAGTTGAGCTATTTTACGAGGCAGAGGGACATCTTGGAAGAGGTGTAATATATATATTTGGTATGGATATCTGAAATTCTGGAATGGCTGCGGTGGAAACTGCTGAATTTATTTAACGATCGTGTACACAAGGAGAGAAGAGGAGTCGAGTATAGGCGACAGTATAGGGCACAATATCCCGGAGCGTTTGGAAAATTTACAACGTCCTGCCGCGCGGTCGGCCAACTTTGCAGGGCTGCAACTGCAGCTGATCACCGAAGCCAATCAGGAGGTATCTATATAGATATTGTAGAGGCCTTGTTCTGCTGAGGAAGCAGCCGGGATGAGTGGGAATAAGAGCGAGAATCCGCTTGGCCGACTACAGCAGCAGCAGAAATAGAATGCGGCTTAGTCTAATCCGATCCGCTGAAATCTTAAATCAGAACTTACGGCACCCTTTTGTGTTTATGTGTATGTGTGTGTGTATGTCTCATCTCAGAGCCTCCCCTTCTTACGCTATTGCCATTGTCCTCGGCAGCCATCTTGTTTATGCTTCCTGATTTATGACCCGCACACTGAGCATATAAGATTATTATAATCCAGCTGAAACACAAGAAACTGCCGAAGGATTTGGCGATTATGCGAGGCGCGACTTCGATACCACCGTTACGTCTTAATTAGGGGACACCTACTGACAGACCGAACACCATCCAAAACCACCCAGCCGGCCTCGACTCGCCTCGCCACCTGCAAGTAAAGTGACCCTTGACATCCACGTGCTGCGACCCTCATCATGCACGAGGCGGGACCTTAACAACCGCGAGTCTGCGGCCGAACCCTGCGTGTAACTACTTAAAACAAGGGTGCTCAAGCCATACGCGAATCCGAAACTTTACTACCTGCATGCCTGCAGACTTACTAATTAGATACCAATCTAACACATCATTAATGAATCATCCGCGCAGTGAGCACATACAAACAATTCAATTAATTTCGGATAATTTTCCGGGATACCGAACGCAAACTTTTCATTGCTCAGAGGCCGTATCGAGCGCTCACTTCCTCGACTGATAAGGTCACGGGGACCCGGAAGGGCACACACTCCAGATTAAGCTGCTTTATGGGTGTTTTATGACTTCGGGTAGGATGCGCATTCTCTTTAAATTTAACATACACACTCACACACAACCGCACTCGCATATAACCAAACACATACAGAGAGGAAATGCTTTTACTCTACGCCTTAATGTTAACACTTTGATTGTTCGTTAAGATGATATCATTAAAATCATAATCTAATTTTTAGTTTCACCTTACACAATTTAAACTCGTTTGCTGCAATCACTTTCTAACTTAGGTTCATTATTAACTAAAATTTAACGTTTATTAGTCTACTGTAATATACATTTTAGGTTCACTTTGCGAATATAATTACTTGATAAAACGCACAGAACTAGATTTGATAATTTTAATGTGAATATTAACATAAATAAATACTAAAAATCAGATTAAATTGCCTGACAAATATCAAATTCATTGAATCAATATTATATAATCAATTATTATCTACCTCAATTAAATCACGATACAAATTATATGAATATAAATAGATACGTAAGAATAAAATAAATTTGATAATTCAAATGTTCAAATTAAATACATAAATACGAATTGTTTAATTAAGCGAAAAGACTGTCAATAGCCCTTTGGAACAGTTGTTTTTGAGATTTTTTACTTACTATTATTGTTATATATTATTATTGTTTAATATTAACCATATGAATGTTATTCTACAAGTTTGGAGACCAGAATACAAAGGAATTGAATTCAGTTCAAACATAACTAAAGTTACTTTTGTAAATCTACAGAAAAAAAGGAGTTGATCCTTGTAATGCGTATTGTTCAGGTGCCAAATTCGAAGAATTTCATGTTACGCTTGAAAAATGTATGTTCGCAGTTATATAACAATGCATTGGCCAGTGCGGCATCGAATATAATGAACATCGGCAGCGATAAAAGTTCGTGTTGACGCGCCGAGAATTCCAAATCGCTTCGAATGGACCCATTATCGATTGCATCCGAACTAAACCAATAAGACAAAACATTACAGGAAACAGTTGACACAGCCGAAACCAAGCAAAGTGCTTTCCAAATCTTATTATTGAATTGTTTTCAATTTAATGTTTTCGAAATTTTTCATATAAATAATGTAATATTACCAAATACCATCAAATACATAAATACTTTTCAAGTACTTATTTAAAAATTAATAAAATGCTTCTATTATTTGTAAAACGACTAAAGAATTTGCTTTATTAAGAATATAATTTCTCAAAAAGAAGCTTAGGAAACAAGATTTTTTCTTGTAGGTACGAGTCTTTTGGTCATAGTAGTAAAAATCTCTTAAGAACTATTGTATTGACATCAATTCACTCTATTTTATATTAATAATATGAGTAAATTAGTGATAAATTTATCCATTTATTTCAATTTATCTCAGTCCTCTGAGAAACTTTTTATAATTACATCAACTGAAGTTATTTAAATGTAGACAAATAGTTGACAAGTCAGGTTGATTACAGTTGATTGTTATTATTTCCGAGAATATATTATAGTTTTCTTCACGCTAGATATGTTTCAATGAAGCTTGGAATTTTATGATTCGCGCAGAGTAATTCTGCTTGTTGAAAAGTTGGCTTGCAAGTAGGTCAGAACAAATCAAGAAGTAGTTAAATAAATTCGCGGCTGTGGCTGTGACGTGGGTGGATAAGTTTTCTGAAGGTTGGCAACGAGGAGTTTTCGGGCGTTGAATGGAGAAAAGTATAAACAAGTCATTTCCTTGGGCCATATCGTCGGCAGCCATCAGGAGGAAAAACGGCAGCCTCGAAATCCCAAATATAAACATAAACGGCGTTGTTCTATAGTGCCGTTGAATTTTTCAATAACCATCAAAGATGAACGTGAATATTTTTATATGTATAAGCAATATGGTAAAACGGTTGGAAGGAGTTTTGCTGCCGGGCGAAGGCCACCCCCAATAAACATATTTCTGCTTAGGAATTGCCCACTCAACGTGGGATGGGTGGGGGGTATGTAGTTTTCTCAAAGCATCTCTCATCTCACCTGAAGCAACCATCAGCAGTTGTAGAGAAGCAGCAACCTGTAATTGTAATGGGAAAAAGAATCCGGTCTACAAATTGAAATATTTATCCTCAGGAAATGCACGGAATTACACCGTCGCTCCGAAACTCTTAGGACTTTGATGTATTCGTGCCCTTTGTGTGTAATAAATAAAATAACAGGCGAACTTCGTCGGCTTTACGTTTTCACAATTCTTCATTCAAAGCTACCGAATAAATAATGTATAAACACAACGATTTCCGTTTGCATACAATTAGGACGTGCTTCAGGAAATGCAATAGTCCGCATCGTCACGCAACCGTTAATTTAGGTGATATTGTCCTTTTGATGAAACAGCAACAAAACTCCGTACCCTATTTATGGACCTGTGAAATGGCTTCACACTAAGTGAATCCACAACACGCACGCAAACATGTTTCCACAATTTACCTTTTCTCTTCTATTTCTCGTCACTCTATATAAATGTTTTACTACAAAAAATATCGTAAGTTACCATATTGCAAAAATGTAATCATAAAATATTAATAAAAAGTTACAATTAGTTTAAATAATTTTACCACAAATATAACACATAATTTGCAATCATCAAATTTAGTAAACGTTTCATATTACTTCAACGAATTTTATAATTTATGAATATATTTAATAATATATTAATCATTATCATTGAATATTTTTATTATATTCATCAAAATAAGATTTTTAAAACTGCTTCTCTTTGTTCATATAGAATTGTATATACAACTTCACAGCAGATTCATCCACTAACAATATTATCTTTGTCATATATTACTTAACTATTAGTAATTATGTAATATGAAAAAATATGGTTGACCTATGTTCTAATTTATATATTCATTAATAATGTACTGTTTATTTGCAGTTTATTTAAAAATCTTCGTTGGTATACAAATATAGACTATAGAACTATATTTTTTGCTTTTTATTTTAGGGTGTTTTTCATATATAATTTTAGGTAGGACCTGTAGGAAAAATAATGTTGACAATATTAGAAATTCGAGAATAAGTTGCAAACCGAGTTCAATATTAATTTGAAGAAGGAGAATCGTTCCCAATGGGCCGAAATCGAATTGAAGCTGCAGTTTGACAAAGACGACAATATTATGGTAAGATTAAAATGTGCAATTTGTGCGGAGGGAGTAAATATAGTTCCGCCCTTCTCGTAGTTCAAAATAACCTTTGACAAATGGACAGGAAGCGAATGGAAGGAAGGCTATCAGAAAGGCGAGGGCTCCTTTTGCGAACACGAAAGAAAATATTTTCAGCAATTATACAGAAAATTAGCAGCTGCCTTCCATCCGGAGTTTCCCAGCGATTGCCCCATTTTGAAGGTTGTAGATTCGCTCGTAAAATATATTTAATTGCTCGCAATTAAAATAAATAAATGTCTCTGCACTTTCGCAGACGAAATACAAATAAAACAAGTATACAAATGTTTGCTGCAGGGTCATTACAAAGCGGAAAAGATTAGCTACGAAGCAGCGGATATCGATTTTCCGTCCGTCCTCTATGGTAAATTCAGAATTATCTTCGCTGGATATAAAGGAAACAGTACAATTTGGTGCGTGGAAAGCCACCTTACATCAACCGCTAAATGATTTATGGCAGCAATCTGATTAAATTAAGCCCCTAATTATTTGATAATTGTACTTGATTGTGTTTCCAGTTACAGAGATAATATAAACTAATCTGAAATTCTGCGAGGCGAAATGTCCATTGCTATTTGACGTTGATATTAAAACCTGATTACATTCAACGGAAAAGTGTATTATTCCTTCATATTATTACATATTTTTTTTTATTTCTCTCCACTCCAGTGTTGAGTAGAATTCTCCACAATAACCGTGTAGTCAGTAATAACAGTGAACGTTCTTTTCTTCTCCCCCTTTCACAAACGACGGATAAATTACACCCAGATTGCGAATTAATTTCAACTTTTCCACTCTCAAAAGATGTTTCAAGTGGGGAAAAAAATATTGTCGAAAATTAAAAGCTGATTTATGAGCATCGACGTACGGTGCACAAAATTGTTATTGCCCATTTTAACTTTAAAATAAAATTGATTTATTTTAATTAAGTAAAATTATACATTCGTTTGCAACCACGTTATTTTCAATCAATTTATTAAATTGAAACCACAATTGAATAATTTTAAAATAATTTCATTTGTTAATTAAATATTTGTAAAAGTAATTAATGCACCCGAGCATTTACTAATTGTAAATAATTTTGAGGACAAGATTTGTAAAATTTTATTCAAAAGCTAATATTTAGTCTTTCTACGTGCAAATTTGTATTTACTTTAAACTAAAAATCCGTTACTAAATTTTGTATTTTTTTGTCATTATTGGAGACAAGTTTGGTACTTGCAACAAGCCTTTTTCGGTACGACACTGATTATAAATATCGAAAACATACTTAGATTGAAATTTAATGAATATTTTACTTTGAACGTAAGTAACTGATTGACAAGGGGAAAATCGTCATTGAAATCAATAGAGCTTAGTGTGAGCATGAAATACATGTTGTAAATTTGTAATTCGGGACAAGCATTAATAAATCTTGCTTTAAGTGGATACATTTTGCATGTATCGATGGCTGCACTTTTCACTAATTGGTAATCCGATCAGTGGGCCGAAATAATTAACAAGTCTCCAGTATCCCGACACCGATGGAAACGGGTCTTTCGGTCGACGCCCGACACCGACTTTTCAGCCACTTATTACATTGATAATATGTTTATGTTTCATTTGTTATCCGATATGGGAATTCCTATATTTATTTAGATACACGAGCGAGACGCAATTCCGTGTAAGTAGCTCGTTAATGTTGAGAAACGTCATCCACAACCCCATCCCTCGACGAAGACCCCCCCCCCACCCCGCGAACAATTTTATTTACGGCTCCCTTATGGCCCCGGGCGGCTGCTTCACGGCGACAAAACTTATTTGCGAATTTTGTTTGGAAATTCAGCCGCGCGAAATTTATTTCAATTGTTCGGAAATGGAGAATTTTCTAAACATTCCGTTTTCGGGCAATTAATCTTCCAACGAATTAGAAAGAAACTTTGCCACGTTGATGGAGTTACATAAAGAACAAGCGCGGTCCCCATTGTCGGCTATATACGTTTTGCATGTAAATACTTGACGTGGCACAAGTAATACATTATGTACAGCGGAACGAGATGCGAGGCGGTATCACGTTATTAATGTAAATAGGTTACGTCTGGTAACAAATAAAAATGGGTCAGAAGTATTCAATACTTCCCATTTTATTCATAATATATGCCGCAGTAAATGTACACATTTACCAGATAATAATTATTAATTATTTTTATTACAATATTCCTATAATTATAAGAAAAGAAAACACAATTACTATCACTGCTGCAAAGGACTATAGACTATAGGGCTTTCTGCTTTATAATAGTATTTATAATTAATTTTATTAGAAAGAAAGTGATAGTAGTTTGGATACTCTTTTTCAAACTTTTATACGTTGAATTGTCTAAATTTGCAGATTTTACTATATTTTCCATTTACGCGGTTTTATTTCAATTACACGGTGTTCTAAGAATCTTGTCTTGAGTGAGAATCAGGTCATTTGTATAATTATTTAACTAAAGCTATCAACATGTATATACTCATTTCACAACCATAATAACAATAGCATGTTAAAATGATATAGGAAATCATTGTTTTAAAGATTTTACGTTTGTTTACTAATAAGAAATTGTTCTTATAATTACATTGAATATTTATGAAAAATTTCGGTGTGTTTTTTATTGCACCTTTGGGTGTGCCAAATATATTCTCCTTCTGTGCCAATTCACAATCATTCACGTCAGGAGTATTTCGGTAATTTAGTATGCACCTGCTGTCGACCGTAATCAGCATTAAATCTACTATGAGCAATTGTTCCTGTCTCTCTTGCAGCTTCACCTCCACTAGCCCATAGCTCACCATAGACTCGAATGCATAAACTCGCCTGTTAACGATGGTTATGTATATAGTAATATAACTCAACAATATGTTTGTCTTCTACACCAATGACTTTAATACCATTAATAGTATTTGCTACATTATATAATAATATCCACATTTATTTCTTCATTTCATTGAGTATTGACCAAATACACATTACATTAATTGAAATTAACCTGATTACGTTTTCTCTAACTGTTTGTTTCAATTTAATTATATCAAAATTTTAACATGATCCAATAACTTAGGTGTTTCCGTATTTACAAAAATCCAACATTATTTTAGTTCATTTGATATTTTCCTCTTACTCTTTTCTTGAACATTATAATACATTATAATTACAATATTTCTATTAGCAATATTTCTATAATCAAGATTGTATTTAAACCAGTTTTCTAAAGTATCGGCCTCGCAATTGGAAACAGTTGTCCCTGCTTTCCCAATTTTTTGTTTAAATTCATGGAATTTCCCGTGGACGTACTTTTTCAAAAAATAGTTTGTTTACATGAAAACAAGAACATAAAGAAATGAAATATATAATTTCAATAGAACAAAAATGAATCAAAACAGTTACGGATTAATTTCTGTTTTTGAAAAATATAAATATGAAATAGGCGACACCGTTGATATTTTTATACGTGCAGTTTGTTATGTGCGTTAATTAAATATTTCCAATTATCCTTTCAGCAGAGCCCATCGACTGTAGTTTGTCCATATTCGAAATGGAAATATTGGAAATTCTATATAACAAAATCCTGGTCATTCTGTTTCGGGGGAAACCAAATATTTATTAATAACATTAGTCAAAGCTTTTATATCAATTACATCTCTAATATTGATAATTCTATTTACAAAATCGGGAAAGCCCGGATATTTTTTTTTATATTGAAATATTGAGTAAATATATGGATTTAACTGTAATACACAAATACTTCGTTGGAGTGACTCAATTACCGTCTCAAGGATTATTAGTGTATCGATGCTAAGGAAAGCTTATATACAGCGCAATTGAGATTCGGAAGATACTAGCGTCTCCCAGACTTCTTTGATCGAATGCCAGTAATGAGGAACTTGAAGTGAATTATCTATTAAAGTCAAGTTTGTGAGTATCTTATACATTTTTATATATTGAATTAAATCTGTATTTCAATCGTAGCGTCCTCCGACCCCTCGGTTTTGATGTTGCTTAATTAATTTAATGGAAAACGATTGATGATCGGTTAACGAACATGTCGGGAACATCGTATTTGAATGGAACATGTTCGTTTATAGATCACTTTCTGTATCATGAAAAACCATACCATAGTATTACAATAGTATGAAACTGGACAATTTCTACGAAGAACCTCATATATGGTCCGTTTTCATTGAAAATGTGCCACTATTCAAGTATTTAGAAAATATATGTTTTTTAGTTACCCATCTATTCTTAATCCGTCACTGATTAGATTTAAATACAAGTACTTAATAGTAAAACGTACCTTTCGGTAGACGGTGCATTTGCGTTTCATTAAAATGTAAACTAATTAAAAAAGCGATGATTCTAATTGTTATTGCGATAGTTGCTACAAGTTAAACGAGAAGTAAGAGCGTCGTCTCCGTAATATATCGTAGTAATTGTTTCAAGATGCCGCCTTCGCAAGTAATTTGAATGGGTTCATTAATGAATTGCAATTAATGGCCGAAGGCGAGGATGCAGAACGGAAAAATAAAGTAAATAGTAATATTAATGGAATCGCGGCGTCGTCGTCGTCGTCCTGAGAGCGTCCGCCGCTCCTGCCACCTGGCGCTAATAGGTGTAACTAGTATTCATTGTCGGGGGTGACGGGCGGAGCATTATGACCGCCCTACCGGAAGGGCTCTCGCTGGGAAGGGAAGGGAAGGGACCGGCGGTCGTCGCGCGCGTTTATAATTATTAAAAACGGGTCGGAGGGCTTTCGAATAAACTTACATCAGCATCACCACCGTCATCAACAATCGTTTATTATGCTCTCCCGCACTTATTTATCGTCCCTATTTTTCGCTTCTGTTTCGCGAAAACTCGCGGAATATCATTTAGTTTTGCACGGTGGAACACTTGTTCGCTAATTCACCTCTCCAGGAAAGATTAAAGCAATTAAAGTATTTCCTTTCAACAATTTTAATGGTCGCCACCCCCGCCGCCGCAGCTCCGTAATTTCAACAAACAGAGCGGGGAATGAAGACGAAGAAGTAGAAGATAAAAAGATGGAAGAAAAAAGAAGAAGCAAGGAATAATATGAATTTCTTGCCCCCGGGGTAGGCGAGACTGGGAAATGATCGAATTACAAGTCACGTTGGCTCGGATAACTTTAAATTAAAGAAAAGGAGTTTACGCCTGCCGAAGAGTTCGGGCGAAAACTTCTTTCGCAGCCGGCAAAAGTGATGGGAACTTTCACCTTAATTACTTTATTTAAATTATCGACGCAAGGTGGTAATCCTCGGTCGGAATTTGCGGCTTTCGCATGTATCAGATGTTTCGGCGTCGGCTTCGAAATGCTAAATTTAATTAATTCGCGGCTTGTCATTGGAAAATTCAATCACCACCTAATGCATAAGCGAATTAGAGAGAGAGAATCCGGCAATTAGCGTGTAATGCACCTGGCTATAATTCGTTTGAAATCGGAATTGCCATACATATTTATAGATTGTTTACACTCAGACAATTCGCAAATTAGTATGCCGGATTCGTTATAATTACTCAATCAATCAATTTCGATTGTGTCTATTTATCCTGTCACTCCAGCAATTACACAGAATATTCTGAGCTAATTCACGTAAAGTAATCAAGCCCCACACATTTGCAATCACTCATATTACTTACGACAATATTACATATTATCATTATTAGTAACACTAGCCATTTGCAACTATATATTATGTATTTATTTTATTATTATTTAATAAATATAAATAATAATAAACAATAATAATACATATTTAGTTATACTCTAAAACAATAATATTCCCTCAATAATCTGAGCTTTATTTTTCAAAAAATTGTCTGAAATTATATATTTTACTGCAAACACGTATGTTCGATATCGAGCGGTATTATAAAATAACACATTTATGTACGTAAATTATAGGAAACTCCGCTTTCTTGAAAACCGTACAATAAAAGGTATTACTGCATATTGGTATTCATAGAACGAACACTCGCAGCTGTTACTAGATTTGAAGTTTCCCAAATATTGCTTGGAAATGTATGTAATTATTAGTAAGAAACTACTTTTCATCCATTATTTATTTGCAATATTTATTATTATATTCTGGTTAAAATTTTACAATTTACAAGAAATGAACATTTTGTTACCTTACATTTATATATGTTATAAATATTATTCTTATATACATTTAATTATGTTATTTGAAGTAGACTTATAATTTATATGAAAAAATAACAATTTATGTTTCATTTTTCTAAACTCATTTCATATTTTTCTTGATTTTTAAAAACATTAGCATTATTATACTTCTTTTAAAAATAATAGTTATAAAATAGCAATAATATTCATTACATTCTAACAAAATCAATAAATTTGTATATATATATATATGTATTTGAAGTGTAAAACTGATGAATTTATTTACTGTTAACTAAGAATTTACTGTATATACACTTTGGTATGTCTGGAAATAGTTCACATTCCTATGGTAAGCTTGTTTTAATGGCATGATGAAAGTTTCGTCAATAAAAGCTTCATAAACTTTGAACACGCTTTTTGTTTTCAGATTTAAACATACGGTTTTATGAAGATTTGGTATAAGTTACGAACTTACATTATCGTTTACTAAATATATATTTAAAAAAATCTATCTTTATACTTTTATATTCTTTAAAAATAATCGAAAAATGATTTCAATATTTTCAAAAGTATGTTTAATTCTGTAAGTCTAATTGTTTTATTAATGTTATATAAAAAATATATAGTAAGATGTATTTTATTTAAAAAAACAGCTATTA
>JAFMTC010000533.1:103377-192435 GCA_018845635.1 Nicrophorus orbicollis
TAATTTCTCAATTTCAAATGTTTATGTATTGCATTGTTATTAATTATTGGTATTAAGCAGTAAATATTTTTTTGTTATTATATTTTGATGTATAATTTATTTTTCTTCAATTCTTTTAGTTTATTTTTTGTTGCAATTTAATATGGAACAATTAAATAAATTAATATGTTTTGATGTGTAGAAACAAATAACTTGATGTATAATTTATTATTGTAACAATGGATGAATGGAATTGGGAAATCTATGAGGCCGCAGATAAATTCGTGGATTGATAAAAAGAACTTTTCCTAAGTGTTTTATTATTCTATTGAAAGAACCCGTGAGTGTAAGTTTTAGTATTTGGTTGGGACCGGGCGACAATTCCGCAGGGTGCTCGTTTGATTTATACCCGATTTTATAATGGATCGGTCGGAAGGCGACCCGAAAACCGCCTATATATCAAATTAGATAATTTCTTGAGGTAAAGGACTGGACACCTGCTGATGACCATTGCGGTCCGCTTCGACGTGGAGGTAATCAATGCCCCTGCCCCGCCCTGTTTACTTGCTAATTCCATAAACTAACACCAGGGGCAAGTGACAAATGGAGATTAGCAGGCGAGGCGAAATTCAATGGAATCCACGGAGCTGTCTCCATTCCACCATAGGAGCATCAATTATCGCACAAGCACACATCGATACCCGCAAACACGACGCCTCGCGTTACATAAGGATGTATTCATGAAATATATTGCAGACGAGAGAAAGAAAAAAACTAGCAGATTTGGAGCGAAGTTTTGTGATAGATGGAAGGTTTTTACCGCGTCCGTGCTCGACGTTTAAAGACAATAAGTCTTCCAAAAAATATTATAATAAATGTGAGCGTACAGGATTAATTATTATTTTCGTTGTTTTTTTTTTCCCTTTCTTATTTTGGCTGGGTGTTACGTCCGTTGACGAAACATCTAAAAGATTTTTATTAATTAATTTTAAGGGCTGGAGGCGTAATAAATATTTGGCGTTAACGAGCAGCCGTGGGGATAAGGAACAGCAGATAACTCGCCCCTTAAATAATTACGTTTACGTGGATGCTTTCCCTCTAAATCCCGGATTACGCGATAAAAATGGACGCAATTTCTCTTCAGGTAAACGATATGAGGTGTCTTATGATGAAGTGCGTCTTATGGTGGATGCGCCGGGCACACATCTGCCAACGTCATCGCCCCGTGCTGCGACCGGAATCCTAAACAAGTCAGTTAATCACATTTTGTGGCCTCCGACGTAATTTTCTGGGAATGAAAACCGTTTGATGTGGATAAAAAGGGGTCATCATTTATCGACCGTCGGCCATCCGAAAAGTTATATCACGTCCCAACCTCCGTTTTTATTGCCGGGGCAGTAATTACAATTTAAGTTGGCGGCTATAAAAGCGCGAAATTTATCGTCGCCAGTTATTTCTGGGTATCAATCAATCAAGAATACACACACACAACAAATTCTCATTTCTGGCTTCCACCCTTCTCTTCTCCTTGTTACGGCAGTAGCACCGATGTGACACACGCGGCGCGCAATCCCCTGTTCTTCATCTATTGACTTCATTTCCAATATTCGGAGGCGCAAAGTTCTGTGATTCTTTGTACTTGATTGATTACTTTTCAATATGTTTCTCGGAATCTCTTCATATTATGTCGAGAAACCTAGAGATGAATCATGCCTTCAGCACTTTAATCTACATACAATTACAAACGGTACCAAGTGTCAAAGAAATCTTGACTAATGACTGTCTCTCTCCATATATAAAAACTAATAAATTATTCATAATTAGTGAATAGTTATTTTACAGCAATATCAAACATTGTAAAATAATACAAAATCTCTAGAAATCTACGAAAACAATACAACATTCATATTATTTTATAATAATATAATAGTCAATTGAAATGTTTTTTTTAAATAAATTATATTAAACTGTGATGAGAGATAATATTTCTAAAATGTATAGTTTACATAATATGAATATACGAAAAATTCTTTCCACCAGTCATAGTAAACTATTTAAATTTTACACATATATTTATATCATGATAAATATTCAATCTATATATATAGATTAATTATTAATCTAACTATGTAGTTACAATTCCATAAATATTAATTGTTTTAAATAAGTAATTCGGTCAGTTTTGCTATCAACTAAATGGAACTTGCTTTCAATGTATGTTAAATATTTTAGTAAATGCGTGACGCAATATTAATATACTCAATCCTTTTACCCATCTGTAATACACATAAATTCATATACTATGCTTATGCTTGTTCGTATGCAACTAATAAGTGTAATGATTACATAATTGTTTATCAGTAAAAAAAAAAACCTATAAAAAGTTGGTCAACTTTGTGTGCAAAATCACCTGAACGAAATATTTTAGATACATTTTAACTTATATTAACCGAAATAAAAAAGTAAAATATGTCTGAAATGTACGTTCTTGCACTCTATGTTAAAATTAACGATAAACTAAATAAATTAATTAAATGTTTCTATATTTTTACATTTACTTTATTAAATAATTTTTGCAGTAAGTAAATAATATTTTAAAATATTATTAAGGAAGAATAATCTCTTACTTAATAATGTTACAGTTCCTGTTGTAATAATATTATTGTTTACGAAAAGTGGTTCAGTATAAAGTATATACATTATGCGTGTCCATAAAGAAGGCTACACATGGTTATTAATAATCATTTTGAACAAAAAAACTCAAGAAAAATGTCACTTTTATTAACAAAGCCATTTTTCACTACTATGAACTAAGACTTATACCCCTATTTTTCACGTGCAGTAGGGACGAAGCAGCGAACAACAACCAAAAAAAAAAATGTACAACGAGCCCCAAATATTTTCCTATTATTTCCGCAATGTGATGCCTTAATGGTGGCAGAATTCTTTCATTAGTGACAACCATTTTTTTCCTTCTGAAAGAGAGAATGAGAACGATGGAGAAAGAGAGAGAGAGAGAGTGGAGAGAAAAGAAAGCTGCGACGTAGGAACATTTTTAATAACTCACACTCTAAGGGCATCACGTTCCAATATAAATTACATCTCATCCCTTATTAATCACCTTGAGACGGAAAGCAGCATCAGAGATAACAGGGAGGAGACAGAGTAAAAATAACAACAACAAAAAACATCGCGAAATATCTTACACGTACTTGAAAATGTTGGAAGATAATTTCCAGTGCGGAAGTGAAACGCGATGATGTAATTAGGTCACGGTATGGAAAAGCTAATAATAAATTATATCGGGCCGTTAATTACGTAATTACGGGCTCTTATCAGATGCAATTTTGGGGCAGGGCGGAGGGGAAAATTGAAACAAATGTTATTCCAGTGTGACAATTGGATTTTAGCTGGCAATTTGCTACGGCACATTCATTCGTTCATTCAGCAGCGACCATGAAAACTTCAATAATTACACGGACGTCATTTTATTGTCAGCGCCGTTTAATTGGAACGGAAAAAGTTTGCAGTTCAATTATTCAAACGAATCCGCTATTATTTTAACGCAAAAATCTATACATTGAATTATGGCCGCTGCCCGAAAGTTTGTTTTAAATAATTGGACATTGTAATACCCCCCTCTGCAAACACGTTTTAATTATGACTGTAATAACTTTATATATTCACACACATACATAAAAAAAGTCTGCACCGTTACTAGACAGAGGCATTTCAAATCCGTTCATTGATCATTGGGGTGAGTGGAGAGAAGATGAAAAAAGAATCAGAGCAACCACCTCCAATTTATTATGTGTTCATTTTGGAGATGAGTTTGTAAGTTTAAATTGGTAGTCGTTAGTTTAAGGTTCGTTGGGTTGCCCTTTGAAGATAATTACGGTTTTAATGAGTAGCCAACGAAAAAAAAAGATGTATAAATAAATTGCACAAAAAAAACGTGTCTATACGAAAACATGGTGAAACTATGGGCAAGTTACGTATTGTTAGGTCCGTTTTAATTTGCAAAGCTTCAATTAAATTGCTCATTAAAAATGTGTGCTTGATTGGGTCGTATTGTACACACCAGCTGAAAGCAAACTAAAATCAAAATAATTGAGTTGATTATTTAATATGAATCTTAAACGTTGTATTACAAATGAGATAGGCCTCAAAAGGACCCAGCTACGTGAAGAGGAGATCCAGGAAAGTATACGAAATCAAATCAGTTAAAAATATTTACTCTTTAAAATATGTTTATATGGCATTATCATTTGTAATTTAGTAGTAATTCACTGTGAAACTTTAAGAAACGTTATTTAAACCTTCAAAGAAAAAACAGGGACTACATTTATGCTTATTTCCTGAAAAGTATGACGGATGTATTAAATATTCACTATTTAAAACATTTTTTTCATTGCAAGTAAATATTATTCTATAATTTATTAAAAAAGAATAATTAATAAAAGTTCAATATTAATATTTCTTTTTCCAGGTTTGCTGTTTGCGTTTTTTCTCATATTAGTCAAGTGTATTTATTTGTTTTCAATTTTCCTCAAATGTATGAATGCCATGACAAAAAAAGCAAATAATACGTAAAATTTCATTTAAAATGTATGGTTCTGTTAACTTCTCTAAATATCTTACATACATTGATAATTATGAAGATAGAAATTTAGTTATGTAAAATATAGGATAATACTTGATATAGTCATTGAGTCATCTTTTGGAAGCCTTTATGTTAAAGTTAAAAAAGTCTAATTTTCATAACGAAATTAATTTTCACTATCCACGGCAAATATTTGTAAACCGAGAGATGAGAGTATTAACTTGTTATTAAGAAATAGCAACTTGTTCTACAGATAATATCGGTAATGTTTACTGTTATATTACAGAGTTTGGTGAGATTTGATTCACAATAAAGAAACAACTATTAAATTTGTAAAAAAAATAAATTTCAAAACTTAGTAATAACTGTCACAATGTTCATAATATATATAAATTTATTGTTATAAAAAACATTGAGTATTTTAGTGGTTTATTGTGGGAAACATTAGTGGATATGTAATTTATGAAGTACATACTTTATTGTTTGAAACATTATTTATGAATTTTGCAAATACGATCACAAAAATGTGTTATGAAACTCAATTAAAATGTTTCTAAATTGGATTGGACAACAATACCAAAACTGGGGAAAAAAAAACTTTTACGCAATCGAATTGCGAAATATATTGCGACAGGCTTTTTCCGTTTGTGGATATTTTTTGTTATTTACAGGGGTGACTGCTTTCCAATTTAAATAATATTTCATGCACACACAAACGTAGGTATAAACAAACGAAGTAAAAGTTCGTCTGTTCATCTTCATCCCCCTTTCCGATTCATCCGAGTCTCTCTGCTTTCTGTTTTTATCCGTTCCACTTGACGCGCAGCCCCCCACAGAAATTCAACGGCGGGAGTGTCCAAAATGTGGGTTCTTCAACTCGAATACACTTCCTCCCCGAGTAATCAATCACCCCTTGCAGACAACACGCCATCCCTCAATCGGGTAGCCTGCTCTCCGCTGAGATTTTATTTTTCATCCTGCAGCAGCCCCTAATTCTTAATGCACCATTGGAACTATTTTAATTAAAGTTCAATTGCGGGTAGCGCGCTGATGTCTTCTGGGAACAAAAAAGTTTCGCGGAAAATATAATTGCTTCGGCGTTAAAGCCTTGGGACGTGTAAATCCTCCCCTCGAGCCCTTCGAAAACAAACTGGACAAACGAATATGCGGTAAATAGCAATATAGCAAGAGGGATTAAGATGTCTTTTGTGCTGCCATTCCCAAGTTTGTGATCCAAGATAAGATGTGAGATGCCTCCATCCCCTTCTCCCTCTCTCTCTTTCTCTCTGTCATGGACCAACGGAGAAGTATAAATGTCGACCGGAATTGAAATTAGGTCGCTAAAATACTGCAGGATACTTGCTATGTTTTATGCATTTTCCATTTATTGATCACTACGGTAAAACCATATGGCTGGCATTCAATTACAACAGAAAATACTTGCAGCAAATGTCGCATAATTTTTATCAAAGGTATATTTATACTCCACAAAACATACACATAGAAGGAATAAGTAAAGTAAATAAGGAAAACAAAATTTCTGATAGAACTTTGCATCGGCGCCATCCAACTTCTTTATAAGTTAAATGGAAGTATTACGAACTATCCTACCCAGGGGCCTTCACTTGAACAAGGCACTTAAATTGCTGTATGCAAAATAGGTTAAAGAGAGACTGTTAGAAAGTGATTAGTTTGCAAAATAATGTTCGAAAAATACAGATAAATCTTAACTGCATTTTAATATATACCGTTTATTGCTATTATTATTGTAGATTAAATAATTAACTATAGTAATATCTTTACTTTTTGCAAGTGAAAACAGTACGTATTATGATTACTATTTAAAGGGTAGACAAATCACTAGGATACAATTTAGATGTTATACATAGACTGAATCATAAGGCCTAAAGATCGGTAGACACGCACATGTTTTATCGGATATGTCGGACCTTTTTTAACAAGTGTAGAGGCTAAACTTTGCGTGTGCGGTTAAACAAACTTTAGATAAGCCTCCGTTACGACCAGTCTGTCGAATTTTGACAATTTATAACCGTTTAGATTACTCAATGCTGTTAGATTAATATCAACTACATGTAATCTATATCGAATTATCTTTATTGTACATAGAAAGTACGAACAAAGTTTTTTTTTCCCAAACAATTTACAAATGTTATAATAATTATGTTTAGGGTGTAAAAACTTATAAATAATATTTTTACAATAACTGGAATAAATGAAATACAAAATTTTAGTATATTTGATGAAATAGAAATGGAATTGCTTTTCTGTATTCATAACACTAGTTAAAAATTTGTTTGCAAATAGTAAAGTGTCCAATCTAATAAATTTTGCTTTATTCAGGTGTTAAATTATTAATAAGCTAAAACTTTTTGACATTAGTTACTTTTATAATATAAGATCTATTATTATATTACAATCTATTTCGTGACAAAACATTCAGAAAATGTTTTAGCAGTTCATAAATTATTACCAGATGTAGACTGGTAATAATTTAATCCAGTAAATTGCATCACTTCATACAGTGAGTTATTAAACTATAATCAAGAATATTGATAGCTAAGTCATATGGATGTTTTTCTAGTCTATTTTGGTATCTGCTACTATACTTCATAATGGCTTCCTTCACTGTTTCTATATAAAGATTCCTTTTAATACCTTCTGTTGGAAATATGTCAAAGATTATTTTTCTTCGACTTGTGGACTGGAATATTTGTATAATAGCAATGTTAGATTTGATAGTGCTTCCCCACATCTATATTCCAAAGAAGCTTGTTTTCTTTTGAAATTGATTAATCTTCTTGTAATAGCAAGTAGAACTTCCTGAACTTAATTTTAAGTTGTTATCGTTTTACTTTGCCTTTCCAGGTCAATCTTCTATCCATATTTTTGTTGCCTTAGATTCAATTAATGGTTTATGTATGAATCAAATTGCAAATAATTACTGTTAAACTAATTATTTAAATTCTTCATTGTATATTAAGATACTGTTGCAATGTAGTTTATGATAAATTGGCTGAAATAAACATCGAAGTAATAAGCCAATTTCAGCATTATTGTTGGACTAGTATAATTGAGTAGACCTAGTCAAATATTGGTGAAATAGGATGGACCGAGAGGGTAATTTGGGTTTGCACCTAGTGAAAATCGTGTTACCGAATTAAGCCAAATTTTGGATCTTAATGGAGGTTACATCTGCGATAATTCTATTCCCGGGATAAGGTGGCAGCGACCCACGCTCATTTCCATTATGTAAGGATACAAACTCATCGGGGTGTAATTGAATTGAACGCCGCCGGTGACAGTTGAGACTCTTTGTCTCGCAGGAATGTCGTGTGCGTGTAAATATAGAAATCAATATATGACAGTGGGCGTACCGGGGGCTGGTCACGGGGGTTCGGTCGAATATGATGAATTGTTACAGGGATCGCAAATTGCCCGCGCAAGATTAAACACAATCGAATCATTTTTTATTGTTCCACAAATTGGTGCCCATTCCTGTAACGAATGGCGACATGCAGGAGAGAGCTCAACGATTCGTTAAACTAGGATCAATTGTAACGAAAGCCTCAGCAAATGTATTTGTATCTTTTTTGCTCTTACATTTTCCACCCTGATATCCATCTCCGCGTATGGAAATTGTTTACACGACGTTATAAATTGGTGGTCGTTTATTCGGTCGTCTCACTCTCAGTATTTTCTGGATGTGGAGCATGGCATAGTGCTGCCACTATTCCTCTTCCATTTTATTACTGTATACGATACACACATATATACTATTTTTTTTTGTCGGCAATATAAATTTAGTATCCTTTTCGTGAAATAATTCGCAGAGCGAAATCTGTATTCGTCGTGTGCTTTGCTGCGAACCGCACAGGATAAATCACGTTATGAGCGACGACACGAAATAATATTGTCTATTGCGACAACGAAAAATTGCACCCTTTTATCACACTGATATAGAACATTAATTCTAATCATATTTGCCACAGGGACAAACAAAAAAACTATATATTTATACCACAGCGTATCTTTTAATTTGCTACGAAATCACTATAAATATGTTTTTATGTTACAAAAATATAAAAACTTAACAACACCTAAAAGAAATGTCTTACAATTTATTTGATATTTTTTAAAATAAATTTAAAGTCTATCCAAATATTACACAGTTATGAAGTAATCTGTAAATAATATGCTAGTATGTACCAATAGTAAATTTTTCACGCACTCATTATTAAATTGTATTTTATTTCATTAAATAAGGCTCAAGTAGGTTGAATATTCATTCAAATTTGAAATAAATTTGTGTGTTTTTTGCTTATTTTTTTTAAATTTTTATTTTATTCTTAAAACTACCCATATTCTTCATTATTTTTCTGTCGTTCGGCAGTTTATTGTATTCCCTCACTCTCCTTACCAGAATACTAGCATTCAGTATGAATGTCCTATTCCCCTCTGGTCTTATGCCATTCCTTCCTCTTGTTTTGTATTGATGTGCATCTTTGTTTCTATTATTTTGTCCATCTTTATTAATTTGTTTATTATTTTATGTATTGTTATATTCATTTGCATTTCAATTCTTTCTTATACTCCTTGTACGTGTTAATTTTTTTTCCGAACATATTTTTTTGAATTTCTTTTTAAATTAATTAATGAGCAATAAGGAAGTCTTTTATATTTACGAAAGCGAGCTTCTAATTGATGAATGAATTGATTTTCTTGAATGGCTAAACTCTATAATCTGGCTTGAATACAAACTTCCGTTTCGAGAGATTATCGCTCTTGTATTTTTGTAAAGATTTTATTGAGAATGATCTATTAAACGATAAACTAAATATATTGCAAGGGATATTTAACGCATAAATATGTATATTTTCAATAATTCGATTGGCAAGATGCAGGAAATTTAATAATGTATATAAAGAAGACGTACCCGACGTGTATTTGAAATTCGCATCGCGCCGTGCAAATATCATTTTCATATCCTTATGATTGTCAAAATGCAGGAAATAAGTTAGATGCAACATGAAATATGCTTCCTTTTCGTGAACAATTCTATATCAAGTGACAGTATTATTATATTTATTATTATCTTTTATTTCTAATAATGTTAATATCTATTGTAACATATAAAAAATAGATTCATTCAGAGAAAAACTTTAGTTGGAACATAATTAATAATTTAATTAAGTTCATTGTGCACTAAATATTTACTTTTTTGTATACAGAAGACGTGTATTACTGCAAAGGGCTATAGGCCATAGGTCTTTCTGCCTGGATAAATTATATTTTATACAATTTTATGTGAGAAATGTCTCATAAATATAGGGAATATTTTCACAATTTCTTACATGACATATTAGTTGTAACATTACTCTTATTTAATATCTAGTTGCAACCATAGTAATTCATTTCACTCCGTGGTATTTATTTAAAGTCTTACGTTGAGCTATAGTTGCAAATCTGGTTATTTATTTGTAATGTTGGCATTTACTCTTTCATGTAAGTACATTTATTAGGATTTTCTGCTGTCGTCGTATTTCTTAAGATTATATTCAATGCTTTATTTTCTAGTCTGTATTTTACCTACACTTATACAAATATAGCGTTGAGAAGAAATTTTAGAAAAATATGAATTTAGATGTTCTAAAGACATTTTTAATTATAATTATATTTATTGCAATAATTATACAAACAGATAACAATAAAACGTATTCACATAATAATTGGCTTTTGATTACAGATGTTGCAAATAATAACAGAAACACAAATAGTTTGGACTAAATCAGTTACGATTGTCTCCGAAATAAATAAAACATAACCGTTCTAATTTCATTTTCCAACTAACATTCTTATCTCACTGTCCGCATAAAAGAGAGGGGAAAAGGTGCTGAAAAACAGTAAAAATGAAACTTATGTAACATCGCCTATCGGATGCTATAATTATCTAAACGTTGTGAAAGCGGCAAATGTTTCGTGAAAATTGGGCCATGAAATTTAGTGTTTAGGTCTACGGCCACTTATGGCCATCGTATAATAGGAGAATAAAACTGAGAATGGCCGCAGCCAACTGAGAAAACTATGCGCTGCGGTCCGAATGCTGTGTTATATAAACCATATTAATCCC
The DNA here is from genome assembly GCA_018845635.1 of Nicrophorus orbicollis. NCBI lineage: Eukaryota > Metazoa > Arthropoda > Insecta > Coleoptera > Silphidae > Nicrophorus > Nicrophorus orbicollis. The sequence continues at coordinate 114,108 of JAFMTC010000533.1, forward strand.
CCTTTTTTTTTGGTTCGCATTTTCCGCAAGCTGAAAGGAATGCACAGAGTATCGACGGTGCAGAAAATTATGGTCCGTCCATCTAAAATGCACACGTTGTATAATTGAGCTTCATAATATCATTACACGCGGCTTTGCTTAGAATTGCTCGGTGCACATGTTTGTGGTATCCGGCGTTGGCAAATGGCACGTGCGGTTTCGACTGAAATTTGAAAAATTTGGTCAACGATCCAGGGAGTGGTTGCAAAGCGGAACCGAGCCAAGCCAGAAATCCGCACCAAATAATAAAACCGCTGAAAACCCTTCCGTGCCGCAAATTTCTCCCCTACGGAAACGCATGGAAAAGACAAAGTTTGCATTTATTACGACCAGCTCAACAGAATATTTAATGCCCCTGTTTTGCTAAATACTGCCAACACTCTTTTAGTTCAAACTTTCATTTATCACGACCACATCTCAAGAAGACTTATAGAAATCATTTACAAATAATAAAATCTTCTTGAAACAGTTAATCAAACTAAAACAAATAAGTTTCAGATTATCATTCATAAAAGTGCTCTAAAGTAAATATTACAACATCTTTAATTAATTTAATGCACTAAAAGTATTAATACTTTACTGGTAGTCATTCTATACAAATGAAAGCTTTACAATTTAGGTTTGCTAGGGTCCTTATTTTTCCCAAAAGTCGAGAAGATATTTCATGTTTAATCATATTTTTATTATAATTGAAAACGCACTACTTGATTCACCTTGTATAATATAAATATAAATATTACTTTCAGATTATCAAAACCATGACAAATATATCTGAATAATCAATGATTTTTGATTCGAAATACAGATTATAACATTCCAGAAATAACTGAAATATAACCAAGTTACAAAATGATTGTTTATTATAACTGTAATGGTTGTTTTGACTTGGTATTTCTAGTACTAATATAGATCAAAATCAAGAAATACAAAAGTTTGAAATGAAAACAAAGTGTAAAGTTTATATCTCATTTGAAACACTTTGAAGATAGATTATTATATTATAATACAATTTTTATATGCAATTATTTTTCTACGTACATTTCAAAATATTACTAGTTTAGGACAGAAAGACTTTTCCATAGCCCTTTGCATCATTAACTTTTCTCTTTTGTATTTCTTCATTTTATTGTATTAAATTTATTTTTTTGTTGTTGCAATAAATTTGATTATTTTTAGTTTAAACACAAAATATATCAATTAAATTAACGATTATATTAAACTTTTACGCAGTTCTAATACAGTTAATATGTAAACATCATATTGAATACATTATTTATGAAAATATTGTACGTTCGTATAGTTTAATTAGTATATCGAGTTGAGGGATTTCGGTTAATTGTATCCGGTTATAAAGTCGTTGGCGTGTTACGTGCTTTGGGACCTTCTGATCAATTTATGCCCGGAATGTCAAACATAAACTCGAAAGTGCCATAAAACCATCGCTGCACCATCCGCATTCCCAGCACGCATTCATAAAGTTCCAGTAAATATTTTAACGGAAAGTTTCAAACACAAAACCCTCACTAGTTTTCTACTCTCATATAAAAGATTTTATTCGCTACTCAGTATAAATTCTAGCACGTTTTGAATGTTAACGCTAGTTATCACAAAAATATGTAACAATTTTTACACGAATACATGAACTTTACATATAAATGCTGAATTATTTTCTTTGAATTCTAAATATATCAATATAATTTTCAAGAAATAATATAAGTTTAAAAACTTTTGATATTAATATTGTAGATGTAACATGCAATCAATAAAATATTATTTTAATTTATATTTGGCAAACATCACTTCGAAATACTATTTTCTATGAGATCAGAATCGAAATTACTTGGAAACCAGTGATTTCAGATTTACCAACGTTTGTTCATTTGTATAGAAGCAATTTTCCAAATGTTATTCTATTGAATGTATTCGCAAAAATAGGGAAAAGAATAATTTAAATTTCTAAAAAGTAGTGTCTAGAGAATTAGAAAGGTATCTTAATTTATAATTAAGCGATTTGTGAATCGAATAAATATATTGAATATGCAATAAGTTATGAAAATCCAGTTTTGAGAATTCATATTATTTGCTTAACATGTCGATAACAAAGCATATTTGTACCACTCGAATCGAGTATTTTGTACTTCCTATTGGTTGGGTTGGTCTATTCTCCAAAGTGGATTAGAGACTACTCGAGGTGAAGTAGTTTCGGTGAACAATTCACTGAAACTGCAGCAATGTTTGTTGAAACAAATAAATGCATGCAAGTGAAACTTTAATACATCGCACGAAAATTGTATATTGCGCTTCTGCACTACATTTTTTGTCCACTCAATTTAAATGTAATTAAAAAGTTGTATGATGAAACGTTGCAGGCTGAAATTGATGATCGCAGTGTAATGAATATTATAATGTCAATCAACCCGAAAAAAAGTGCTCGAAAACCCACAAGACTTTTAATTAAATTTCTCTTATGCTTAGAGCATGGATTTCGGAGCCCCCAAATGATATAACTAGAACACACGCATTCATTATTCATCTCTCTCTCTCTCTCTTTCAATCTGTCGTAGGTTGTGTCAGTCAGACATTCTCACTCTCCTTGATATAATTTAATGCTGTGCGTATGCTGCCAGGGACTTTAACCGCGGGGTTGATATTTGCGTAACGGCAATTACATATTTCGAAGATGGGCGGCTGTGGAACGTGAGAATGGTAGGTGTGCGGATGTATGTATGTGGGTATGTCTGGTGTCGGCGTGGGATGAAGGGGCATGTGAGGGGGGTGGATTTCGAAACCCACGTAACATGGAGACGTGTGATGTAGATATATGAGTTTACCCGGAGCGCCGAACGTTTCGCATTTCCTTGCGCATTAAATATTCAGCGTGCAATTAACAAAAATAACGCTCGCCTCACCCATACCCCATAAATATGTACGCTTATTAAGTTACTTTACCGTAACTTTGGTTACAGGTTGACAATCCCATGGTAATCATTTATAATCAAATATTAATTGCATGCAGAATCATTCTTGGCGTTTACACTAAACTTCAGTTTCGGAGTGTAATCAATATCCTGTTACTAATGAGAATACCAAGAAAATTCGCTTTATTAAAATTTAATATCATATCTTCATATAACTTGGAGAAAATTTCGTATCAATTAATTTGTTTGCTTCTAATATCAAGTTACTCAATTAAAATTGCTTCCTACGAATTATGTAACATAATTTTTATCTCACAAATTGGAGATACATTTTATAACATAATTTGCTTATGAAATGGACGTATTTATCTTTTTTTTTCAGACTTTCAATACAAATGGTGTATAACTACATTATTTACATAAATTAAGATACATATCAGATCACATCCAAATCGGACATTCAGCAAATCAGCACGTCGTTGCAGACACTTGTTCGGAACCATTGCCCATTGACAACTAATTCATTTTGACGGCTGCAAATATTTGGAAGTACCAGGGTTTGAACCCCAAATTTTGCGGACGACGACTCCGAAGCCATTCAGAATTCATAACGTTTTAAATGATATTATCATTAAGTTACATTTGATTAAGATAATTAAGTAATATTACATTTGCAAATATGTTTTATTTTTGTATCAAAATCGACGTTGTCTAAATAAAATGATGAGTCGTTTGAACGTAATGAACATAAAATGAATCAAGGCAACTTCCATCCCGCCTCGAAAGAGAGGTGAGATTCGTTTCGAGCAAAGAGTTCGAGCTAATAAAGAACAGTGTGCCGAGCAAGAGTACACAGTTATGGTAATATTCCTGCTTAAAATTACGGAATTTATGTCAACACTGTCATCTTATATTAAGTTCTAATTTCTTCTTCCCATCTTTCAATGCAACCGACGTCTGCTCCTGTTCATATACTTCCATATTATGAATATTACTCAAATCAAATCTGCAGATATTATTTATTTATAACATAGCATTATACATTTTGATTTAATTTATTTTCATCTTTCAATATTTGTAGTTACTTATTTAAATTAATTAACTTTTTTTAATTACTTTATTAGTTTTATGTAAAATATTTTTTTCTCACCAAATATTTTTTTGAAAATACGTATTTAAAAATTTATTTTTTTAACTAAACGTTGTCAGACGATTAATTACTTTTTTCTTGCTCGTTAATTGGATTTTAGATGTATTAATTAACTTGCTAGTTAAAAAATGAGCTCATAATTAAATCAAAAACCAATTACGAAGGTTCGAGAATTGGAATTCATTAATTAAATTATAATTGATTGATAATCGTATATTTTTTTTATGTAAATCATGATATTTCGATCATAATATATTTCAGTTCATAGATAAATATTTGTATTGTTTACTAGTAGTAAATATTTTGTATTTTTATGTTAAATAATATTAAAAAATAATCATGTAACTAATTATTGGTTGATGATAATGAATGAATGATTATTTATAATATTTTGAATGCACATCCTGTTAAAGTTTTGATATAGATATATACTTAAAATAGATCCTCGTTTATCGAACATAATTATTGCTTAAATGTTGTTTGGAAACCGAAACTATTCTTCATAGGTGTATATATATATAACATTCTATAATCTATTTAACATAACAGTATACTGTGAAAACACTTTGTTGAAAAAACTGAAATTTCGGAAACCAATTACTTTTCGAAATCCGATTTGTTTGGAATTAGAAATTTTACATTTTGTTTATTTTATAAACAACGTTGAGTCTTTTCAATTTTGTATGTTAAATCTAATATTTTAATAAACATTATTAGCATCATACGAGTTTGCATTTTAATATACTGAAAACTGTATTAATATTTACAGCATAAATACGTATTTATTAACCTACAGTAAATGCAGTAACTAGAACAAGCAAATTGCAAACTTTGCAACTCTCTTATATTAATATATTTTTTCCATTTATTATTAAATAAATATGATAATACTGGTGTAAGTCGATTAGTTTCTCATCGTTCATTTCGTTTTTCGCGTGCGGAAAATTTAAATTGAGACATATAGACTGGCGCGGTATAAATATTTTATGTAATATCGTAAACGTGCAAGACATCTCTCATAGCAGGAGACTTTTCCACTTATGGAAGGGGTGTAAAACAAATCCCGACTAATATTTATATTCTTATCGCACTTTGTATGATGGATTCGGTACGCGCCCAGACGCCCTCTTCCTCGAATCGAACATATCTCGAATGGATTAGAATGACTCGCCTAATATACATATCATATATCATATATCATCCAAAATACATCACCTTGTCGTTATCTATAAAAAAAAGTAACATTTCGCGTGTTAAGCTTCCATAATTTCAGCAATCGATATTCCTCAAAAACATGTATGTTACAAAATCGGTATTAAATTTATTAAAATTACGTAAATTTACAGAATTGTTACATACATTTGCGAATAGGCTTTCTTCTGAATGGAATTCAGTAGAAATTTAAATATTTTTGCTGAAAATCGCAGATTTATTATATAAATTCAAAAAACCGGTAGTATCCAAAGTTGTTTATTTTATCTAAACCTTGTATAGGATACGTAAGTATAGAATTAAGCTGTTTGCAAAGAATTAAGTACTCGTTTAATTTCTTCAATTGGAGATACGAGCTTGTCGAAGGGGAGAAAGGTTATACGGTTCGGTGAATGCAGTAATAATAAATGGTTCCGTAGCTTTAATATTTAAGGGAACTGAGAGACCCTACTTCTTCATGTATTGCGTGCCTTTCTTTCGTCAAACTGTCACGAAAACATTAAGGGACCTATTCATTCACGGAGCGATGGCGGAAAAAGAAGAAAAGGGTCCTTTAACGATGCAGCGAATTATAATTTATCGCATACGAGGGAGGGCATAGGTTACATCGGTAAGTGGGATAAAGGGCTCGAAACTCCGGTGCTGTGGCAACACGACAATAATAAACAGTTGCACAAAGTTGCTCATTTAAAAGTCGTTAAAAGAAGGAACGCAGGCCGCCGCCAACGATCTCTGGCGTTAAGCTTGACCGCCTCCCTTTTGCATTTCTACCCGGTTTTGGGTTTAAAGGAAATTCTCCTAAACTCCATTTCCTATGTAAATTACTATTGTTTTTACTTTTAATGAGATACAACATTATACTTCCACTACATTACTTTTTTCTTTTCTCTTCTCGTTTCATTTTATCGCTGCTCCGTGGATTTTCCTTTCTTTTACTTTACCCGCAGCAATTCACTAAGATAATTTCAATGATTTTGCTTTCAAATTAAATAGTAACCCGGAAAAGTTAGAAAATACAATTATCTAACATATACTTACAGAATCCCATTTACAATTAAATACACACAAAATTTATATTATTTTTTTTAACAATTTATCTTTCATTTTTTAATTAAAACGCCATTTATCGATTTTATCGTACTTTATAATGAAATGATCGCAAATATATTGGATCTACAAGATGTTGCTACATATAATCACCCATTCTGTGATATTAGGTACATTATGATGGATCCATGTTTCATTAAGAGTCTAGCAATATGTTCATGCATTGATGAGATATGGTTATTTGAACTAGCTTTTGGTCGATTATGTCAATTTGGTACACAAACACCGTACCATGGGATAATGAGCTTTCTCGTGTTCAAATGTTGATGCAAAATTCAATATACACGTTAAGCTCAACATAATTTGTAATATATGAATATACAGGTGTTTACATGCAATTTGCACAAATTCTAAAGTTTTTAATAATTATAAAAGTAAAATCTGTATCATGAGTATCATTCCAAACGAAAATCTTAGGGAATATGTTACACTTTATCAAAATGACTCAACAATCCTTATTGTTTCTTTATACTCCTAAATATATCATTTATATTAGCTTCACTTTTTGTACGTTCATTACCTAATATAAACGTATATTGATATTCACAACCCAAACTTATTTCTTTCGTAGTCAAGTATTTCCAATTTAAACTAAGTCATTAGACTACATGTAGTGCAAATATACTTGATCTATTATGTTAAGCTATGTTTTTTTATCATCTTTTCTTCGACACTTCTACGATTCCCAAAAATGTGTAAGGCTCTAACTTTTATATCCGTACCACGGCTTTTCTCAATTTTCAAAGGCTATGGAAAGATTTTTTAGTTTAAAAAAGGGAAAAGGGTGTATTCAAAGGAATATAGTTATAGTATAGTGTATGAAATTTTAAATGTTACAAAATTAATGTGTACAGGATGACATAGAAAATTGTCCTTTCGAAAACCGAGCAAGCACCGGCGGCTTTATTAAAATTACAATTGCAAATCTGCGTAGTATATCCTTCCCCCCGGAGCGGACACATGCAGAGGAGAAGACGAAAAATACAAAAAAATAGAGTGGTGTGTGTATATATTGTGTCTTTATCTATATAGAGTCTTGGTCGGAACGAGCAGCGGAAAACAGCGCCGTGCAATTTCTGCATACAATTAAAAAAAGCACGCCCTGAAAAAAGTGCGCCTTTGTAATCTTGTTAACAAAGTACTTTTACGACTGGAAAAGTTGGGGGGTCGGGGAGAAACGTAAAGAAAATTAACTCCCGAAAGGAACTTTTTCTTTGGAAGCCCAGGATAAATAGAAACGCGCGAAAGGTCTGGCCTGCTGGTGCCGTTCCTGCTGCTGGGCCGCTCTAATCCCATCATAAAATTCCACCTATTTAAAGCGGCCATGCACGACTTCCATACTCCTTCCTTCCACCGTGCTAGGATAAAGTTTTCCACGGGCATAAATTATCGCCGGGCTACATGCGAAATGTTGTCCACAGTTGGATCTGCGCATATTTATTTATATATGGATATAGTGGTGCTATACATCATATGAATACCACCCTTCCGAACGCAGACAGAAACTATTCGGAGAGAGGGGTGAATTATTGACAGTGCCAGGGTGTGCGCGATAAGAAACGACAGCCGACGCTCGTAGATAACATTACGTAACGAATGCACGAACGAATGGTGGTAGATGGAGGGCGAAAAACTGCTCCTGGGGTCAAGTTCTGTCGCAATTTTAAGCGACATGCAGATCCAAAATGGAATAAGTCTACGCCAAACAGCGGGAGTGCGCCGACTACAGGAGGGTGTATATTTGTATAACCCAGATAGAGTAGACGTTGCGCTCCCGGCGCTTCGGAGAATATTCCCTCACAATCTCAATATCTTAGTTGTGCCAGATTACCAGACTAAAGTAACGAGTTTGGATGATCCGCTCCGCCAACTCGGGAAGTAATATTAATACACTCTATATCTTGGGCGTTTAGGCTTGCTTTGTACACACAGCCGTACAGGCAATTGCGACACAGGACGATCTCCAGGAATTTAGCTGATGCTGCGCATACATGCCAGCACACTTGCGTCCATTTCTCCCTTTTGCTTCATCCTACGTGACACACTTATCATCTGCAACTCCCATTTGCATAATACCCATTAATGTGAAAAAAATGCATTAAGTCAATACTATGTACCAACTACCACTTTATATGCACGTCCATCCACCATAATAGTTCATTGAACTATAGCATTATTAAATTTCCTAAACTTACTTTCAAGTTTACGAACAATTTATATAATTCTGCCTGCATCATTTATGTATGCATAGTGTTATGCATACATAAATGTATTTGAGGAATACTAATAATAAGTTCAGTGTGAAATCTGGCAGCCACAATTTGACTGACAGAAATCCGAGTGTGTTCTGTGTCATTAAAGTATCTATCTGAAAATATCTACTCCTATACGAAAATACACACAAAACATTATGCAGATGCAAACAAAATGTCGGATCGATAAAATGAATTATATAAAATCTACGGAAGTTAAATTAGTTTCACAAAATCTGATTAATGTAAACATCAGATTTCTGAATGTGTACTGAGCAATAATAAAAATTCGGTAGGGGATTTTCCTATACTTCTTGTTTAAATATGCCCCTTTTCTTCAGAATAATGATGCCAGAATTGTGTTACTGCTTTTAATTATGCTCTCTGGGTAGTATAAAATATATTAATCTTCTTTTAATGTAACATTATATTTCTTATAGGAGAGATTCCGCATTTGAGACCGTTCGAGAATAATGATTCGTAAATGCTCATTGTCTGTTATTGGCATGGGAACACCCTCCATGAAACATCTTTCAATGGAAATGACAGGTACATTCCATTGATCCATTCTAAAGACACGAATTACATCTTCGACTGTTCAATAAGAATATACAGATTTATTTATAAATCTAATTACATAATATTTATATCCAATTAAACAGTTAATTGACTAATCAAAGAGTACGAAAACCGAAGTTCTACTATACGTTGTATATTCTAATTTTTGAATGGGAACCGAATTATTCAGTAATCCGAAACCGAAGTTTCTCCATATAAATAATAATTGAATTATTTCATCAGTCATGTCATACAGAAAGTGTATAATAGTTGAATAACATTTCAAGACAAAATAAGAACAAAACAATTTAAATCAATAATATTAGGAATATTTTCTCAAATAATATATTTCTGTTGATACTTCAACCACTAATGGAACTATCGATTTATAATCTATAGAAGCTTAATCAAAGTTTGGTAAATTTGATGAATAAATTTGAGTTACTGCAATATTCAAATCAATTAGCTAGTCATTAATTATGTAACCGTATCATTAAGCCAATAACCAATGTATTATTCATGTCTCCATATAAATGAACAAATATGTTACATGCTTTCACCAATGAAAAGTTTATTGAAAGTTTAGTTAATAATTAAATTAAAAGAAATGCTAGAAAAATTAATTATTTTTTAATAATTTGAAAAAATACGTTTGAAATAGTATAATAAAAGAAACTTAGACAAATTAAGTAATTATTATGAATTATAATATATAATTAATAAAACAATTAAGGTCAAATAAGTGTTGAATTTCATTTATGTAATGAACATGTTACTTTTTGTTTTGGAAAAAGTATGATGGTAAAAAAACTATTGCTGCTTTATTTTTATATCAATTGAATTACAATTTGGAAGATTAAACACATTTATTGTCCACGCATTTGTTCATTCTATCTCTAAACTAATTACATTGGTTAATTATTTTCCAATTTTCAAAATTGTTATTTAATGACAAATTTCTGAAAGTTACTCATATGATTAATATGAAATTTTACATGAAAATGTTTGGAATACATAATAACTGCTACATACATATGTTTTGTTGTGATCACACATTGAATATTTTAAATGAATTAGTTAAAAGCAGTATAATTATAGTAATGGTTAATTATATGTATTTGATAAAGTCCTGACAAACTCAAACAAAGTTGAACATTGCCCTGGAACGTAAACAAAAAGCTTATTTTGCAAATAATTAGGTAGATTGTTAAATTTCATTTCGTGTCGATATTTGCAGGACGTGCAAAGTCCTCGGAATCGAAAATTTCCAGTTTGCATGTGTGGAACGTACAGCCGTATCGATAAATTCACTCCTTTTATGTTGATGCGTTTAAGTTGTGTACCGAATTCCACCTCTCCGGAAGGTTACGTACCGTCCTCGGATCCAGGCGCAATAATTTAAAAAGGACGACCCTAAAAATAGACTCGGAGCCAGTTGAAAAAAAAGGGACATGCACAACATAACATGGACGTGTACATATGTTTACCCGTGGCGAGTCAAAAATATCGATGTCTGTTTTCGAAACGCTCGGCATATTTATTGCTTCATACGGGAGAGAAATATAACTATATATAAATATAGGTGTATATATATATATTTTCTTTAAGTGTGTCTCGCTTGGTAGTGATGTAGTATTCCGATGCGTTCCTCAGTGCCTTTTTTCCTCCTTCATCCTCTTCATCGCCTCCTGCACTTGTTTTGCCCTCGTTCCCGTCTTTTTTTTATATTATTTTTCATCCATTTTCCTCTACGTGAACCACTTTATAAAGCGGAAGAAAATTGTGAAAAATAACATCAATTCAAGGGTGGGAACAACATTCCACACTAGGCACACATAAATTTGTATTAAATTGCAAAGTTTTAATGAAACTTTCATTAGAGTCTGCGCTTTTTTTTTATTCCGGAATTTATTGCAGTTTTTAACAGGACACAGCAGTGTGTACGATTCGCTTCTAATAATAAATAACGGAGTTAAGCGGGGGTTGCTAAATATGTATTCACTGACTAGTCAGTTGCGAGGGCGGAAAACAGACAGGCAGAGAATGGGAAAAGGAGAATTAAAAACTTCCTGCCTTCAGACTGCTGTCGCTTAACTTCGAGAGATTCTTGGATGGAAGTAAAGTGTAATTCACGAACTAGGCAACGATATCCAAACAGTCTGCTTCAAAATTTACATAATATATACACTTTATTCTATACATACATATATTAAGGCAGTTTAGCAAATACTTTCTGCTTAAATGTACTTTGAAAAATAATTGTATGATAATACATCTGGACGTGGATCTTAATCCACTTCAGCTTTAACTTATATAATATTCATATTATGTTAAAGCTCAAGAAGAATAATCCTGTTTACTTTCTAATAAAATTAAACTGCATATCCTGTTTCTTGGATAAAATTCAGATTTACAAAACAAGCAATTATAACATATTTATTGACTACACATTAGGCAAAATGGCTATTGACCGTGGTCTTTCTGTGACATATTTTGTATTCAAGAATGTGTCTTTAAATTTTCCTTAATCTAGATAAGTATGATGGTTAAATAAATTATAGAATAAAATAAATAAAGCTTAATATTCATTGTTTGTCATTTAGATGTAATTCAATGTTCAAATTGATGAAATGTGTTCTAAATATCCTTATTTTTTGTATCTTAAAATTATATTGGATAGTTGAGTAACCAAATTAAAAGTGAATACACAATATTTAATATATATTTATTATTATTATGGTATCGTTTGTAATTTATTCATTGTAAAACTTGAAAAAAACCTTTGTAAAACTTTGAATAACCATTAATTAACCTTTCAAAAAAGTTATTAAATCATGAATAATACAGTGTTTTTATACAAAGGCCTTTTCTGCATTTACTTTAATTTTAGTTAAAAACATAACGAAGCAATTTCAAATGAAATTAGTTTTTGTAAAATAATATACATAAATTCTAACACTTGAATGAAATAATTAAAATATTTAAATATTACAAACATAAATTTAATGAATAAATGTGTTTAACTAACCGTAATCGTATGCAAAAGAAACAACTGCTATTTTTTTTGTATCTTATTTTGTATGTTGGAATCTCATGTGGGTCACTAATCCTGCTGCATATGGGATTTGAAACAAATAATCCCCTGTACCCCGGAGGACAGGATAACCCTTTACCAGTAACCGAGTCCCTCGTCCAAGCGTGCCCCTGGCCAGGACTTTGTAGTCATATCCCGCACGCCGTAATAAAACTGCCCTCTGCTAATTTAATTACATTTATGAATATTAATTGGACGATATTCTTTCATTACTATATGATATTTTCATGAAAATTGCCGCGTCAAGTGTGTTCTTTCCTTCTTTAATGCTACATCCATTCCACCAGAAGGTTAAAGGTAATTTCATAGGTAAATAAGAGGGCTCCCGCTTGGTGCAAAGGTCAACAAAAGAAAGAACATTTAAAATTAATTTGAACGGGTCTCAGGAGCGCGTTTTATGCGAACTCAAATTAAAATGTTTAAAGAGACATATCAAGTGTATTTAGATAAATCTAAAATTAAAAACAATTATTGTGATAATAGCAATTACTATGTAAAGATAATAAGTTAAATAGTTTGAGCTTTACTATAATTAAACTTCGTGGATATAAATAATAGTTGGCACATCTTATTGACAATGTCTTATTAGTTTCAAAGTGTTGATTTATCATAACTTGGAGATAAATGAAGGATTATGATTATAGGAAGAATATATATTTTAGAAATGGATTAATCTACTGACACAATTGATATAATTACAAAAGTTTACTTAATTGACAAATAGAAGACGAATACTGTTGTGCTAAGATTATGTGTGGAATGTAAAATAATTCATTCTTAAAATGTAAAGGTGTCGGCACGTTTAATCTATTGTCATTCATGTTGCAAGGTGTCGACCGTCTTCCTACAATGTCAGCAATAATTCACCGTAGGAAGTGCAATCTATCAAAGAAAAAAAGTGTAGTTGCGGTAAGGGATGAGAAGGATGAGGTTGAGAATGAGCAGGGCCGAGGAAGCGAACAGTCGCTCAACTATTCGGTGTAAGTAAAGTTTCTCCTAGAAATAAGCCGTAAGCTGCGGCGTTTTCGGGTCTCCGGGCGTACGTAAGCTTTCCAAACGGAAGATGTACTTAATGTGTGCTTACTGAGATGCGCGTTAAGGTAATACTCCGAATAAAATCTGCAGATCCGGAGATAGAGAGAGAGAGAGAATGAGAGGATGAGTAACAGAAAGGGAACGTACTAAGTATAATGTGTATAGAGAAAAAGGAACGAGGAAGGAGTCTTGACTCTCGCTAATTCCCGATGGAACGAAACGCACGCGTTCCGAATAAACAATACACTCGACTGCCTTAAGAACACTTTCTGAGCTTTTGATGTTATTCCATGTTTTCTGTACGTGAGCACGATCCTGATTCCAATTAGCATATAATCCCATTCATAGAATCATAAACAACGATGCCACTTATCTCAATTGAATGTATCATAAATCCCGTTCGCATTCTGCTGTTGGAACTCTATCTGCCTCTTCGTATGGATAACGTCTCCTCGGCTTAGACTTTTCATATTTGAAGATGGCTGTGCAACAGATGCAATGCGGAAATGCAGCGATTTAAATTCGGTAACACGTCGGATATCTAACGCCCTTAGACAATGATGCATCATTGAGATTTTCCACATAAACCTGACCATGTTACACACTTGACTTGATTTATTCACCAGTATTATATTTTTAACAACTCATTATTTATTACATCGAACAAAGTAGTTACAGCATATATATTTGCAATATCTTGATAATATTAATACATCAATTGTTATAAGTCATTCAATATATATATACAAAAATTAATCAATTATATAAATCATATATTTGATCCAAGTTCTAATTAATAATCATAGTATTGTCAATAGCATTGTAAATGACTAAATTACAAATAAATATTGAATGAAATAAATCAAATATATATGTAAATCTTTCTTCTATTTGTTTATAAGAAAAATATGTATAAAAGATTTATTACATAATCCCCAAACATTTTCTTAACCATATTGAAACGTCTTCGGCAATAAATTAATAATTATTAACATTTATATTGTTGAAATAATTTATTTCCATCCTTTGTTTGTCCGACTAGGCCCCAACGGTCTTATTGACGAAAACTATTCTAACCCAATCAAATCTACCCCTCCGTCCATTATATTTATATATACGATTTTCGTCTTCCTCGTATTCTTCTACGTCCTCCTCGTACATTTTTTTCACTTCTGCTCGTTTCACATCCTCGCATTTTTTTCCCTTCCAAAATCAATTTCTCTGAGCACAATCCGGGCGTTCCGGCGTAAATATAAAGTGGGAATATGCTTTCCACACCATACATACATTCTTCCGATAAATTTAATCCGCGACGAGATTTTAATACCTGATCGTATTTCGTATTATGATATGCTTTTGCAATGTACAAAAGAAAACAGAAGTAAAGAATTGTAAAGAAAATCACCAAATGAGAAATAATATTAGAATGTATAATAGTACAATAAATTCTTCCAGGAACTTTTTCAATCAAACTTTACTAACTATATTAATTTAATTAGAACTTTTTAGCTATTTATATCTATTAGTAAAGTAGAGATAATAAAATTTAATTAAAAAATTACTGTTTTAAATATATTTTTGATTATAGTAATCTGTCTTTAATTGATTTAACAAAGGCATTAAATTAATATAGTGTTTTATAGATATTAATATTTATTAAAATATATTTACAACCTCACATAATAAGTTCGTAGACTGACATAGTACCAACCTTCAGACGACGCCTGATCTAACGTTTAGTTAACTAGTTGCAGTAGTTTTAGTAACGCTTCTTTTGTAATTTTCAAAACAATGAAAAAATATGGCCAAAGCGATAAAATTGATAAATTTAATATCTATATTGATATCATTTCCGTAAATTTATTTGAGTTTTCATATTATCGGTTTCTGTCATAGCAATACTTTATAAATACTATCAAGTGTTTTTGATAGGTTAGGATCTATATGCTCCAAGATAACGTATATTTATGTTCAATCAGGCGGTTTTTTCTCCGAAGCACAATAAAAAAGATCAATGATGAAACTGGTTGCATCGAGGTCGAGATAGGAAAAATAGTGAAGTAGTCCCGCATGTGCATACTTTAGGTATTTTTATTGGAAGGTGGGCAAAATAAGTAAACAGGAATGAGATTTATTCGGTCGATTGTGTCCCGATTGAGGCTTGTTCCCTTAGCTTACGCCTAGGCTCTAGGCCCTAGACATATGCGACGGTCCAAATCGAATCCGCACAAGAAACGGTCGACCGAGTCCAACAGTCCTACTACACCCACACACCAACTTTATCAGCGATTCCAATTTACATAACGTCCACACCACGACCGGCGCCAAAGACAGGTCTCCGAATGAAACTCGTGAAAAAGAATGGAATAAAAAAAAGGTAATGCAAAGGGCGAGAGAAGAATGTACACTATAGGTATAAAAACGGAACCGATCGGACGGCATTTTAAGTCTGGAGATAATAAAATATTCTAGTGACGTTTAGTTACATGCGAATAGTTAAATGAGTTTCGAATTTTAGTTGGCTGGCGGCCAGAGGGGCATTACACAACTCAATCGATACGAATCGGGATGGTCCCAGGAGTCCCAACGCAAATTACCGCCACTCGCTGACACACAGAAATGTTGCCTGTTTCTTCAATTTGTCAGGCACGGAGACAACACTGTCACCGGAAATGAGACGACAGAGGAGGAAGAAGGAAGGGGGGAAAAATAAAATTCATCGTGTGTACAGGCAGAAGAAGCGCAAATAAGGTGTCTAAACGTAAGTAGTTCGAATGTCGCAGACAGATTCAATATACCTCTTTCTCAGCCAACCTTTTTTCCCCTTTTTACCTTTCTTCCCTTACTTTTTATTCTACTTCCTCGTTCTCCTCCGCTCTCTCCCTTATCCAGAACTTATTTTGTGGAGATTCGATTGAAAGATTGGGGCATTCCGTCAACGTGATTTACATCTCTGCGTGTCATCAAATTTGTAAGATTCTTTCAAATAACAAATATAACCCTTTCTTATTTATCACCTTATTTCACTTCTTTAACAACTACAATATACATATATTATAAGAAAAAAGATCTGACAGATTAATAGAATACTTGATAAAAAAATGACAGTTTATACCGCATGTGACTAGTTTAATGAGTAATTTTGCAATATCAATCTATTGAGATATACTTCGTAATATTCAGATAATATCTGATGAAATTAAATGAAAAAAAGTATTTGAAGAATATTTCATAAATAATGAATTAAATAAATTCCAAAATATTATTACTCAAGTACAAATGATAAAACTTGTAAAATAATAATAGTTTGCTTTGTAGATCCATACGTAAAAATAGTAATAATGATAACAATAGGGAATTCGATAAAGGCATTTAAACAATCACACCAATAAATGCAGCCCAAAGAAAACTCCACCACAAAGCCAACCCGTAGCACAGAAGTTTGTTATGTTCTTTGTACGTGCAGAAGGGCAAACACATATGAAGCTTTAAAACCTTTATCAAACGATAGCTGCATTACTGTATGTATACTACTTTCTGGATATGAACTTCGTAGGAATAGAAAAGGTAAAATGAAAGTAGATTTCACTTCACGCGACGTAAAAGAACGGTCTTTGCGGTTCTCCCCTTTCACTGAGATTAATTAAAAGAATTTTTAATTATTCCTTTGATTTTGTCCGCAGGTTAGCAAAAAAAAAGAGAAGAAAAGAAGTCTGCTTTTATAATCGAATAATAGGAGGATTGTACTTTTCGAAACTGAACTGTAAACGCAGTTAACTATGATATTTCGAGAGACATTATGCAATCTCATGTATGATTGATATGGTATATATTAAATCAGATGGAATTTTAATCCGTAGATAATTTCAGGATTGCACTTTTCGAAATTTCACTCTAAAGTGAACGCTGTTTACTATGATGTTTCGAGAGAGATTATGTAATCCGGTGAGGTATGTAATTGATATTGATGTGCTTCATTGAATTGATGAACTGTTAAAAAGCGGTGTAGTGTGATTTGATGCAGAAGGAATTCGAATCTGTGGATGATATTCCAACAGTTTTTGTACGAAGGTCTTCAATGCAGGAGATAGAATTTTTTTGCAAGTAAATTAGAATTTAATATGGAATTTTGAGAGTGGTTTCCTGGAACCATTAATCTAAATTGTCTGCGCGATACTTCACGTGGGTGAAAAATGTTCCGTTGGCCCTCGGATGTGAGCTTGCAATTTTGCATATCAATTAAGTCGTGCAGTTGAGAAATTGATCGAGCTCATAAATACAACGGCGCACCATCCATATTAAATACACGGTAATTAATTAATACCAATTTCAATGGGACGCTACTTCGTCTTACGGTGATAATTGTAAAGAAAATTGAAAGGAAATGTATTTACCTTGAGCCGGAGCGTAAATATTGAGATAGAGGCAGTCCTCGCTCTGGTTTTTCAGATAGGGTAGAAGCCTCTTAAGATACTCGAGTCGCCCTTTGGGCATTCGTTCCAAGGCGGCGGTTTCATTGGAGATGTCGGGTAGCTTCTGAGGGCATACCGGTCCTAGTTTATCAGAAACGCGAACTCCATCCCAGGGACTCGGTGCTCTTGTAGGGCTGAACCTATTTGATAACACGGGCGGCGTAGCGTATGGAACGCCAAGAAACACTTCGATTGGTTTGAGATATCTATGCTGGTCCATGGGTAGCACTAATCCTTGTAGTCGACCGTAGCGTGTCTGCACGATCCGTGTACTTATTTTCGCATTCTTCGTAAATGCATTGCTTCCGATGAAAAGGGCAGCGAGGACGAGCAGCCTACTAAACGGTCCCATCTCCAGCGATCCACGCATTACATCTCCTGTAGTTCACTCAGATGCAGATGGCTAGGTGTAAACAGGGCGGGTTTCCAATGAACACTTGTCGCTCGCATCCGTTCGATTCCGCCATCATCTGGAACCAAACATGTTAATTAATTTTACTTTTAATTAGTAAGTGCAGCGAGAATTCAAGCGTCCTCCACTCCAACCCAAATGTTTGCCCTCCGTTCCCTTGCTACGCTTCATTACATTTATCTAATATTAGAAAATAGCCAACTGTGACCACAGAAAGGGAATTACCTCATTTAACATTCTCAACCCGATAATATTACCCATTATGATAATTATCAATTAATCCGGGCTCTCTTTGGTGAGCTTAAACATGCTAAACGAAGCTCCAAACAGCTCAAAAATAAACTTGAAATGCTCCTCCGTCACTGAAGGAATTAAATTCTGAAAGTTCGTGCAATTGTAATATATTGCTGCTGCAGTTCGGCAAAAGTTTTAACGGTGGCGGAACTAATTTCGTTTTCATGCACAGAATATGACTCGCGCCAATCCTCGGAAAAGGGCTCTACTTGTTTGGCTTTATTAGTTTCGGAATGTTTTCTTAGTGGATTAGTTTGATTCTGAACGTATTAAAATTGGAATTGCGGAACCCGGAAACCGTGTTCGGTAGGAAATCAAAACCACGCCGTTTGCAGCCGATGAATAATGTATCCCATCCCAGTGAAAATATTGTCATAATGACGGGGAATTCCATTTCGGAGCGATATAAATTTCATAGCCTAACTGAACATTCCCGTTCAAACGTGATTTCACAAAGGTGAAACAATTGCGCACAGGGACTACGAGGGATCAAAGAGGAAACGCAAAAACTCGGCGGGGCCCCGCATGTGTTGGCCTCCACCGGTGGCGCCGCCGCCTCCGCCTCCTCTTCCACAGCCACCCCCAAAGGTTGCCGTTTTCGGTCCCCATTCGACGACCCCTTCTCGCTCGTCCTTTTCCTCCCCCTCGTCGACGGTTGCCGTTTTTTCGTTTGGTACTTTTAGCTTTACAAATGGGGTACAATTTCAAAAAGCACGGACGCTCACACAAAGACCATAGTGAACGACGTAAATCAGCCGCCATTGTTTCAGAAGTGGGATAGCGCACACATTTCACACAGGACGCCGACGACGCCGGCGACGTCGACGTCAGCCTTCCCCGAAAACACTTTATTTGAGGAAACCCGTTATAACGCGTTTGTTTCCTGAAGGCCATTCAAATATCCAGACACTCTACTATTTACGCGATTTTCGAATAACACAGTTTATCTATTTACATAAAATTTTATTACCGCTTTATTCTCACTTTCATCTATTCAATTACACATACATATAGTACAAAATGACCATATTATAGTGAAATATTGTCCAATAAAAACAGTGAAATGTTCAGAGAAGTAGCAAACATAGGCATAATACAACTAGTATTGTGAAATTAAAACATTCACAAACAAATATAAACTAACAACTAGCTTATATATATCATTAACATATACATTTACATTAAATTTACTGTCATTTGAAATCAGTCACATTTGCAATTAGTCACATTTCACATTTGTAATTAGTTACATGTGTAATTTTCAAACTTTTCAAATGCTAAAAATGTCTGAAAGAAGATACGGCAACTTAATTCTAACCCGAAAATCTTTTATATTTAATTTATACTTTGTAATCTACACCTTGCCGAAAGTGACACTCTACAATTAGCTACAGTTATTAAAATTGTTACTGATGATTTAAAAGTGGTACAAGTAGATTAAGCGCGGTCTATAATTAAAAGTGATATATAAGAGCTGTGAATCCTTTGCTCTCAGCGAGGGAAATATTTAATTCGACTTGCGAAGTGGGCCCTTCTCGTAAGGAAATACCTAATGGGATCGCGTTTTATGTATGGCGCGTTGTTATATAAGTCAGTCGAAATTGGAGCTCATCGAATTTATCTCCCGACAGCCGGATTCCGTAACATCGAACACTTGTTTTCCACCCCCTAGTAAACAACGCCCCTAGATCAATGTAATAAAACGTAACCCATTGATCCTGCTTCTTATTTATTTCGATGTGTGCATGTATACATGTATCGGTGGGAGTGAGCGAGTGAGACAAGCAGGAGTCCTGTGGGACGACGCAAAGAACTAGAGGGCACGGCACATTCATTTGTTCCCGTTTATTTACGCATTGCCCTGTATACGCGTCGAACGTGTAACGCACCGATGGGGATTGAATGCAGTGCACCCTCTGACGAATTTTAAATGTCCAACAGTAAATAACCTTAATTAACAAAACTGGATGAACAAATCGGAGTGGACCGATTACTCGTTCAGCCATTTAATTAAATACGTGACTTAAATATAATGATGTGTACTCTCTTTTCCTTCTTTTTGTTTTGGCTTCGGAGACCGATGCAGCTGAGTTTTGAGGAGGCGAAGGTGCGTTTGTTGATGTTGGGCTGTGTCGTCTCCGTTGGGGGTTAAAACGTGGAGAGATCTCCGCCCGACAGATGAGAATTAATGGCCGGGTTATTTTTCTTGCTTTAAACTGATGGTAAGATGTGGACGGAGGTGCATTGGTGGCTGCTGCTCGGAGGGCGGCTTTTAAGGTCCGACCATGAAACTTTTATAGATAACGCCTGCGAAAGAACGCACTTACAACAGGCATTACAATAAATTAAACTATATTTATATCCATCACATTCCCATCCCCTATTTGTTTTACTTTACTCTCTTTTTTTATATACAAATATCATGCTTATTACTTTGTTATCAAAATATTATTACTAATAATAGTTAAAAACCTTTATTAACCACACATTTGACCAAAGAGTAAATATGAATAAGATTTAATAATATCCAACTTATGGCCTATATCTTGTATAATAAATAGACTGGGACAGGAAGACCTATGGCTTTTTGCAACAAGAGCACTTTTTTTCTTTGTATTTCCTCATTTTATTGTATTAAAGTTATTTTTTTTTATAATTATTATTTCAATAAATGTTGAACGCATTGAAATTTAAAAATGTAGAAATGAATTTACCGAAAATTAATAAAATTGTGCACGTTATTAAATGGATACAAATTAGTGCTAGTAAAACTTAGTAAATAATATATAAATAGACAATAAGTTATTATTTTTTGTTATAAAACTTCATTGTAATATTTCACAAATTTTAATAGAAAGTAAGGAATGAATGGATATAAATTAAATTGTAACTTTCTTTTGTTTTATCGTTTCCACTTAGAAGTTTATTAAGTTGCTGATTTGTTCCATTAAGGACATTATATTGCGCTTGGTATGCAGCCAAAACTTAGCAAATATACACAAGTTAGTTCACATTATGTTTTCAACGCACAAAAAAAAAAGTGAAACTTGATACTAAAACTGAAAAATTAACAATACAAGGAACGTAGTAAATTGCTATAAATTTTATAATAATACTGAACTTAATTTTCAGGAATGAATTTATATTCAGTTTGTTTTGCAATATCATTTCAATTTCGCAAATATAACAAAACACTCATTGTAATAGATCCTACACAAAAAAATATATCGATTTATGGACAAAATAAACGTAAATTGCATTTTCAGTTTCATTACTTCGATTATGTTTGGATAATGCAAACAATTGCAACGTATTGTTGGGTTTTCATTAAAGGTACTGTGTTTATAAATAAACAACGCAGTAAATACAAACATAAATCCATGAATAAACTAAACTAAACTTCTGTATTTTTCTCTCTGAAATATAGTTAAACCTATAGCATGTCAAGTAAAATACATATGAACTATTACAACAATACACGGATTATCAGAATAACCAATTCGTAATGTAAACCGCTATTTGTTCGTTATATTATTTATTTTTAGAATAATCTGGACAAACAGGACGTGGGTAACTAAGGTCAAACAACCTCATCAATCATCATCTTCATGCTTATACCTTTTATGCTTTTACAACACGGGTTGACACCTCGGGTATACGTGACAACATCGAATTTGATGTAGTAAGTAACCTTTTCAACTTCTAAAAAAAACAAGCTCACGAATTCTAAATTATCCGTATGATAATTTTACGAATTCCTCGGAGAAAGTTTTCGATGAAAACGGTCCCAGATTATATTTTAATTAAATACTAATCGTCATTAAAATAAAATGGCCAAACAAAACTTGCTGAAATTCTATATTAAACGCGTACACGAGAACAATGCGATATTAAAGAGGAATGAGTTAATACTAAGCGAGCTTTTACTTGCGAAACGTATTTCGGTTTCGCAGACCTTTGTTGTTCTATGCTAATTAAAGCCTCGTGGTTTCCTAAATTATTTCCACGATATCTCGACCCTGAACTAGGCAGCAAAAAAGCCCTGTCACAATATTCGATCCAATCAACTTGTTGCCATACCGTAACGATTACACCCTTCAGCCTTTTATTATTGTTTTTATTGTTATGATTCTTCCTCCCCTTTTTTTGTTGGTCCTAACGTTTCAGCAAGGGAGGGAGGTGTTAATCCTGCGGGCTGTTATTAACCCGCAGCGAAGGGATTACTCATATGCGGACGTATATTTTAAGCGGATTTTTAGATTAGGCGCAATAATAAAGGGCGAACCATAGAAGAAAATAGCGCGGTTTCAGCGGTTTTCGGGAGGGACTCCCTGCGAACAAAACCGTTTCCTATTTACACTCACTCCCTCGACAAACAGGCATCCCCATTGTTTTACCCCGGAATATTGCGACCGCCGTTGCGCAATTACATGTTTTCAGAATTATGAAAGACTCACCCTGCTTTCGCTTCCAGCCTTAATCTGGGTTACTACCTCTACGTTTGATTCCTTTTTTTCTATATATATCTTATACAAATTATGTTGAGTACTATTAATATAAATGAATAACGCATAACAATATTTTTACTACTTAGACTACAATCAATATAGTTGTTAAAGTTACATGGACTACAATCGGTATAGTTATTAAAGTAATCAAAATTTACAGTATTAAAACATATTTATTTTATAATATTGAATTCGAATCTACTGTTAAACCAAACTATTTGTTACATAATAAATAAACATAATTCTTTATTTATTTAACCGATTGTAATTATAATGTAATAAGTCATATTTTCACAAATAACAGAGATCAACTAAAACTTCATGCAACAATATTGAATATAAACAAATAGAGAGAAAATTCGAACTGCAAACAAACCAATTTTAATTACTCAATGCGTGTTATTCGAACCCAATTGCAACGTATCAAATAGTTCAAATTAAAATATTTGTTTTTTAAATTTTATAATACCAATATGGAATCATTTCATTTTCAGTTAACGTATTTTGTAAATACTCTAATGGCTCTATGCGAATTGCAGCTGTCAATATTTTAAACTGTATCTTTTATGCTAGGTGCTTTACTGTCGACATTAAACTGAGTTACGATTCAAGCCATAATATCTTTTTGATGTGCTTTCTTAATGAAAACTTTACATAACATTTTTATTTATACATTTCAGTATAGTTTCAATATTTGAGATAATAGAATTAAATTATTACTTAAATTTTATTAATAGAAATAAACGCACCTTAAATCAATACATTGTAATAGCATTTCTTATATTAATCATATAAGTCGATACAAAAATGGATACAAATAATAACTACTTAATGTTTTTATATATAAAATCGTTGAAGCTTACTGAATTGTCGTAAAATTGAAGGAAATGTTTTCATATTTGATGGGAAATATGTTTATCAAAACAGATCATCAGGGAGATGGGAGGAAATCTCAGCGAAGTTCCAATAAAGGTAACGAGATTGAAAACATATCCTTGTTTGCATTTTCTCCAATTTAGATCGAGGATTTATTATGAAATATGAGTAACAAAACAAACAGATGTTCATCATTTGGAAATTTTGCATAGACTTCATAATAATGCATATGTATAATAATGGTAATAGGTAGTTCGACGAACGAAAAAGCATACATATATTCATGTACAGATATCTGGTCGATAGCCCTTAGGATCAAAATTAGGGTTAAAAAATGTTAGAATAGTAATAGAAGCCGTCTTACTGCAATTACTATAACACTTCACGCAGTATACAGATCTAACTAACTTTCTGGTCTACTGAATTATTGTATCAATAATCTATTATTATTGATATTGCAAAATATGAAAAGATATGGCATTATATAGATAGAATGATTGATATAACAGATATTTTGTGAAACTGAGTGGAACAATGCGAGACGTAATTGAAATCCGAACGTTGAAGTTGACAGTTGCGAAGGTTCGTTCATGTAAAATGGACCAAGAGAAGAGTAAGCAAGTTAATGCGTTATAACTTAGTTAGCCGTGAAATTGCGGAAATAAAATAGGGCGGCGCACTCAATTTGTAACAAGAAAAGCGGACCGATTGATTTATCAAATGGAGTCGCTTCGGTGTCGGGCATTGCGAGGCGCTTTAGAAACGATTTGATTTCTTTCACAGGTTATCTATAGATAAGCTACCGCCGCCGACGACGACGACGTCGAAGTGTTTCCTCCTCCCTTCTCACACTCTATTTGGAGATCCTCTCAATTATAGATAATTACCCTGGAAAAGATTGCTTTATTCCAGTGGATTTATAAATAGAAACAGGGCGCAGTCCGAATCAATACCGAAACTGACTCGAGTAAAAACATCTTTATAATGATTATGATGATGATGAATATCTCAGTAATTAGTGGTCATGTAATAAAAATGATAATAGATGATAACAAGAGGAATATTTCAACAATTAGCGGTTACGTAGTAAAAAATGTAATGAAAGGATAATGCGCTGAGTAAATGTACTTAACGTATTGCTTCCGGTGGGATTTGAAGGATACGAGGAAACAACGAAATGCGAACCAGTTGAATGCATTAATGCCAGGGTAATTCATAAAAATTGCTTGTGGTGCGGGGTTCAAAGAGGTTTTCCATTAGTAGACTTTTTCCGCCACTCCTGCAAAGGATATACGCGTATATATGTATATTCATGTGAAGTCCTCCATCCATTGCGTGCGATGATGCATTTTTCTGCTGCTTCTACTACTCGAAGCCGCGATTAATCAAATAAGTAATTAAAAAGAGTATGAAAAGATAATGGGCGTAAAAATGTTGATCCAACAGGCAATTTAAAGTTTCTGGGATTATGTGGAATTGTATTAAATTATGCTCGAGCTGAGTGATGACCCCCCAGAAAATTAAAATCCTCGGATTCTCTCTCTCTCTTTCGCGCTTCTTTCGTTTCTTTCATTTTCTTTTTTCAATTTCACTTGGTCTAACTTTTTAAATGTAATTTTGCGATATTAATGTTTTTATTACGGTTTTGTGATTTGTTTCAGCTTTCTTTTTTTCAGTTCTCTCAATTCAAATATTATTAATTACAATATTTCTTTCAAATTTAATACAAAATAATTACAGTGCAGGAGCATACACATAAAATAATAAATAACTTAATAATGTAATAAGAGATTACAATATTTATAATAAACATCGCAATTATCAATTCGAAAGCTTCATAGACTTATAATTGTGATGAGAATGATTCATTCATAACAATTTTACATATTCAATCAATAGTCTGCAAAGACACGAACATATTAAACATGAATAATTTAAATTACTTGAAACATGCACACATTTTTGCATGCAAAGATCTATTCGCGACATCCCAACTAAAATAGTTTCGTATAACTACATTTTTTAATATAAAACTATTTTTCTTTTATATTAAAAAATGTAAAGTACTTTTTTATTAAAAAAATATAACAAAAAATGGATTTTATAGTCCTTGAATGTACTTTTAAATTTATATTTATTTTCCTCAATATTCTATGGGAATCAAAAATATGAATAAATTAATCAATGAAACTAAAGAATAATACATTTTTTTAAAGTGAAATAATATTAATTCGACTTCGATATTGGATATATCGAAGAATGTTCCGGTTAAGTTTTAATTAAAAGTTAACGATTTTTTCTTTACGGGGGGAGATGGTATTTATTTTAAAATATAAACTAGGTCGAAGCAATCACAGCGGAGCCCTGGAGAGAGAATTCGAGTGGTAAGAAAATAAAATACACCGAGCGGAAGAATTCAAATATCTTGGATGATATATTTTATAGAAACCAATAAGATAGGCCACTCTCGATTCTGTTCTTTTCCTTGGAGCCTAGTTTAACTTCAAAGCAATACTACACAACATATTTATTAGTCACATCATGTTCGTAAATAATGATTATATTGACTATAGACCATATATCTTTGTGCCCTTTTTAAATGTTAACAATAATAATACAATGAAAACAAAATATAATTATTGCTATTGATATTGCTGCAAAAGGTTATAAACTTTAGTGGGCAGAAAGACCCTTTTTAACTTCATAATTATTTTGCTTATTTCTAACATAAGTTATTCTTAAAATTGTATAAAAATCAAATACACCCATACCTCGCTATACGGCCGCTCATTATACGGCATTTCGCTATAACGGCCCTCTTCAATTAAGGAACGTTTTCGATTTACGGCCTAAAATGTTTCCCTATAACGGCAATTTTTTTCCATGTCGATACATCTACATGTTGCCAATATTGCAATAATTGATTTTGTAAAACATTGAATTGAATTTCTTCTAGATAAGTAAGAAATATATAGAAAACAAAAGGACCTGCGAAATTTGAAATATATTGCAAAACTACTCACTTGAAAGTAATGATGTAGACGTTCATATAATATGAAATGTATTGGTCTTTCCGTGCAAATATAGGAATTCTTTCATACAATTACATAGTATATTTTAGAGTACAATGTAAATTGATTGTAGAAAATACAATTTGAAGAGTATTATTAAATGTATATGAGTAAAGTATAATTTTTACAAAAATCAGAATGTAAAGTTAATAAAATAATTAAGTTTTATTAAACGATTTTAATTAATTAGTCCTTCTTTAAGACAAATTATACGAAACTTTGTAATTTCATGTTTTGAGTCATTCACCTTTGATGTTAAGATGTTAAATCATGTAATACTGCAATAGACATTTACCAAACACAGTTTTAGTGTTAAAAAATGGTTATTAACTAATGCCTTTCCGACAAAATCTTTTATTTCATTATATTTATTGATTGTTACAACAAATATATTTTCTTTTAACATTTATAATTAATGAATTTTCGAATAATATAATATTTTATACAAATAATACTTTGCTAAAAGCATATAAAATTCTATAAATTATATGAAATAATAGCTGTCAATTATTCATTGACAATTATTCATTATTTATATTAAATATATTATAGAACATTAAACACGGTAAATCAATAGTTACCAACTATATTTATCAGTGATTGCAGATAACTGACATATAAATAATACTTATTGACGTTCGTTTGTGAGTAGCTTTACAAAGAAGAATCAACATCGATTGACAGGAAAGTTAAATTTTCATATTAAAATATCGTCTGCAAATATCCAACTCGTACATGCGATTGAGATATTTTTCAAGTTTTAATATACAAGACGATGTTCGGTTCGTTACAGTGATTCCTTTTGAAATCCGGCAACCCTTGGGCGGGGGTGTGTATTCTCGTATTTTCCGCATGCAATCACATCGAACAAAAGGACGGCGGACGGGAAAATTGTTTAGAAAAATTTTGTATACACGTCGGCCGACGAAATCGCAATATCCAACAACAACAACAAAAAAAGGAAAGTAAAATAAAATAAGAAGAAAATAATAATAAAGTTCGGATGGGTGGACAAGGTTTCGCATTTATTAGATCCCAGTGCTAAGCATCAACACACCGTGATTGATCGTATCACCCGTTCACAAACAGTTTTCGCTTTACTTCGTGCTTTTTTCACGCGACGAAAATCCACAGCCCCAGAATGCGTAATGGGTAGAAACGTTCGGTCTCGTAGACTCAATGAAAAGAAGATAAATTTTCCGCCGGACACCCGGTTTCCTTCTTTCCGTTTTTTTTTTATTCATCTTGTAGCTTAGATACTGTGGGGGAGGACAGTATTTTATTTTAATAAATCTTCTCGCGCTTCATTAAATTGAAACAAAATCCAATATGCTCTAATTTTCCATGTAATTACATGTAATTTGATTATATAATCTCAAAGCTCGGATTAAAAAAACCTTTTGATCCATCTTATTAAAGTTTTTTTTTTCATTCAGTAATAAAATTCTTGAAAACAAATTGAACGAATTCCAGAAATTAAATACTATCTTTTTATTTACACAATTTTATAGGACTTAGATTGCACTAAAGAGATGTAACTACTTGTAAGAACCATTATTTAAAAAATTAAACCTTTTTTTAATAATTAATTTTTCTTAATAATAACCTATACTTCAAAAAGCATATATACAAATAAATCGATACGCAAGTGAATTTACAAATTAACTCGTAACAATAAAAATGTATATAAACATTTAAAGAGGAACCAAATGTATTTACATGATTAAACTTCATTGTGCTGCGAGCAACATACTTTGTATAATTAATTTTGCTTTTCATCGCCAACGTTTAATTATTTCACTACATTCAAATTAAATTTGGTGGAAAATTCGCTTTTTAAAGTGAAATTTTGATAATTTTTGTAGTAAACAAATTGAGAATAATGAAATCTACAATATATGCAATGCATTTTTCAGAAGTAATGATTTTACAAATATTTATTTTTTTTCAAAAAAATAAGTAGCCTTGTCGACCAAATGAAACCATATGAAAACATATTAACACATTTTATTTGCAATTTCAAGCAAATGTGAAAACTGAAAAAAGTTTTTAAAAAAGTTACATATCTGCAATTATAAATAACTATAAATATATTTTTATTAATATTTATTAACTCTTGAAATATATAAATACGAAGCAACTTGTAATAATTATTTTAATGAATAATAATAACATTTATTGGAACAAAATTCAGAGAAATATATATGTAAAATAGTAAGTTTTCCAGAATACAATCATATGGATTTTATAGTTAAATCCATAATAAATACATAAAATATGGATCAAATAATCAATTCATATGTCTATATATATATTATGAATGAGATTGTATCAGTGTAAAAGCAAATTATAGTAATTTGTGAAGTTATTGAATGCAATCAATGCATATGAAGCAGTTTTTAATTACTGCATTCTAATCGCAGATTCCATTAAACGCGAACTTCACTTATGTTATGGTACGATCAAAATGGAAATTGGTAATGGAGTTTGTTATTTGTTATGATTGGGAAAGTTAGCAATTGGGACGGTCAAAATTAGGTCACAATTCCCCATAAGAAGACCCGGCTAAATAATAAGCTCGATGTGGGTCTTCCCGAATATGAAATAATAAAGAAATCTCCAGACAAGTTTGTTGGCCACATTCACTTCTTTTGGAAGTGAATTTACGGCCATAAATCTGGTCAGGATAAACTATATATGTATATATATAGATACATATGTGTATGAGAGTGTGTGTGTGTGTATATGAGACTCTTCCATTCTCCGACTTGCCTTCTTCACTCTCTTTATATATACACACACTCTTACATCCCTTCTATATGTGTATGTGTATTTTTTGTTTCATTTCTCACTTGAAAATCTATTGTTGTATAAAAGGAAGTCTTTCTCAAGACGTCGGACCGAGTACTCGAGCCCTAGTTATATCTAAGCAAACTTGGCTTTCCTTTCCCTTCCTTCCTCTCTCTCCCACCGACCCCCCTTCAAACACCATCTAACCCACCATGTAAACTGCAGCGGAGCACAAAAGGGAAAGGAAATGGAGATGTGTAAGTTAATTACAATTCCTTTTTATTTCCACATAGCCGCATAGAGAGACACGCGTTAAGGGTTACTTAGGACGCCTCGCCCGATGCCGGTTGACCCTAAAACCGTCCTGTTTTCCAGCGCCATTTGCCGGGAATTAAACTCTGCGCATTGAAAATTGTCTTCCGGCATAATGGCATCATAATTTCAGCTGCATGATATAGTTTCGGATACGTGTTATATTCATAAATTATACGTCCTAAGTAAATGCGCAAGGACCTTGCCAAAAGCGAATTAATGCCCGTTGCAGATTTAATACGTTAACCCTGGCCTAAATTACCATTTTCCAATGGAAACCTTCCAAATTGTCTGACCTTATTGCACTTTGTAATATATGTTAACTCTATTTACTTTTGTATTCTCAACAAACAAGCAAAAAAAAAAGAAAACATTTTATGTTCAGCAACTTCAAAAGGAATGTGTTTTATTTATATTTAATTGCTGCTCTTTACTCAACAATTTACATTAGTTTTGTTAAGATTCAAATACCGTTAGATTTGATACAACAATATGGAGGAAGGTTTCTGAATTTGGACCAGCGCCCAAATTAGACCTCTATCATAACTGCACTAATTAGGGATCAAACATAGCTGGACTAAACGAAAATCGACTCATACAAATAATTAAGAATAGAAGCTTTGAGAATTAAAATACTGATTGTGTTATTTAATCTATCCTGAAGGAACTAACAAAGTTATATATTTACAAAATATACTTAGTAAGAAACATTGTACTAATCCATATTTGAATCAACCACTGTAAAGTATTGGTGAGAAATTGCAAGTATCAAAAATTACTTCTACTTAAATAAAACTTTTATTAAATTTACTAAATACAGTAAATGAACTATATTTGAAGTTATAAATAGCTCTATTTTCATATTTCTAAATATATTTTTTATGATTAAATTTAAACAAATTTATTGGCCACAGCTTGGACAAACGCATTTTAATTAAACAACAAGTTCAAAATTGAACTACCTTTTCACAGTGGAAACCATAAAATATCGAGTATTTTATCAAGATTTTGTTTTATTACTTGAATTCCTTGATAAAATTAAACGATAAATATCATCCAACTGTCGGGATAATAGAAATATATTGTAAAAGCAAAATGTAACGTCTTGCGCACATATCTCATTTTTAGCAACAGAACCACAATATCCTGCTTGAGATCCGCATCCTGCGAATGTTACTCTTAGCCAGTAGCCCTGAGGCACGTTCTCCATCCGTTCACTGTCCCAAACGCTTAGTGGTTTATTTGCGAGATCTTCCTTTGACGTCACGAAGAAGTAATATTATTGCATGCAATGCCAACATTTAACAACAAAATAACTGTTCCACACAGAATACAGCAAATTTTAAAAACGGAGAGAGTACTAATTTCAGCCCGAAAAGAGCTGTGGTCAATAGTACTTTGAAATAGGATACATATTTTCAAAAGGTTGTTGATGCAATAATATTTATTACAATAATAAAATAATTATAGAAAAAAAAAATAGTTTCTATGACAAACGTAAAACAAATGAAAGAATTTGAAAATGCTATTAAAAACGAATGCAGGATTTAAACTGAAAGCAAGAAAATAAGGAAACATAATACATTAGTGTTGACCGTGTAATAGTGAATAAGTTCCAGCCCAGTGAGACGGCAAATTCGTAAATATTTAATTCACTTTCGAACATTAGTATTGCGGCATAATTTAAAGTTACTGCAGAGCATTAGCAAAGTGCATTGCACCCCGGCACATTTTTCATAAAGCATTACGGCCTTTATGCATGTTTGCAGATAATTTTATTCTGCTCTTCAGTAGGATATGAAAAATATCTAAAGCAAGTAATTTATAATATTAACAGGGAAAGAAAAGAAGTGCATTTACCCTAATGACGTTTTCCTGAAATATATTCGTTTAATTAGGAGGCACGTTCAAAGGAAAGATCAAACGTTGCATTTACCATTTTTTAATTTGTTTTTTTGCTTGAAAAAAAGTAAAAAATAAACGTTTGAGGAGTATTAATGTATCTGTTCGTTCAAAAAGCAAAATAGTTAGTGGTACTTGTTCATTTAACACTCGACGTTTCATGTATTACCTAATCCTAACAAAAGGCGTCAAAAAGACACATACAAAGCGATATTGAATAAATTAGTGAATATAATAACCATAAAATATGGACTTTTTACAACAACAATTACAAAAAAATAATAAACTTATTACAATAAACATGAAGAAATACAAAGAAAAAAAGAAAAATTATATGTCTGTTGCTGCAAAGGGCTACCATAAATATTTCTATCCTAAAATGATAATTATAAAACTATAATATAATGTTTTTAAATTTGGAATAAATTGTCGTAGTTTTGTTGTATTTATAATTACAACATTTTTTTAGTTTATTTGGATCTGAAATTATATTTGTTGGTGTACAAATTGGGCCAAAGTATTAACAACCGAGTTATTTCTGCCCTAATAAGTATACAATTTATTTTAAATTAGAAAATTGCAATAATATATCTTGTTGGAAAAACTACATACAATATCTTTTTCTAGTTTATTCCTAAGTTATTCGTAATATCAAAAGTTAATAATTGCATTTGCTCTAATGATGTTTTCGTGAAATATGTTCATTCATTTAGGAGGAAGGAAAGATCAAAGGATTTATATTCTGTGGGATGCTGTTGGTTATTATTTTTCAATGTTTGAGCACTTATAATACACTTTCTATTTTATAGTAAATCAGATATTATTCTTTTAAATAACAACAATATTATTTAAGGAACGTAATCATGCAAGGACGTGAATAGTCTCATGTTTTATTTATCCTCCAAGAATTGCCTCCGCAGCGAGATTGTACATCAACAATGGAAATTGCGGTGAAACGTAGAGAGTAAAAAAAACGATGAAGGAATTGTAGGAAAGTTCGAGCATGAATTTTGGTCCATGGATTCATAAGGAGAATTCGTAAAATATTCGTGCGCCATCACGATTTAATTATTCCGACGTCAATTGCATAGCATTTCAATGGCATTTTATATTTTCAATTGTAATATCATTTCAATTGTAAATCAATTCCGGGCGAATCGAATCGAAATTAATTCTGCATTTTATGAATTCTGATTCACTTAAAAGCATATAGCATTGGTAACCATTAATACTCAATCCAATCAGATTTCCACTCTATGCTCCAAGGATGAAACGTTTATTTGTTAAAATTTTTATTTTCCTTCAGAATTATATAAGTCTTCTCTTATTTTCGAGGATGAAATTGAAGTGTCGGAGGTGTAGCAGTCCCCTAGGACCTCACCGTAATGGCGTAAATGATCCTGAGGCCGAGCCATTATCATCGTACCATCTCAATGTCGTTAAAAGAATGGACACCTGACACAAGGACAAGTGGCTAACTGTTCCGAAGACATTTATTAACTTCGCAACACGGAAACATTTAATTCGGCGTTGAGTCTCTGCCTCGGTCCATTTTTTACGTGTGCGATGCCATAAATCTAATGGATCCAAACGGGAATTGTTTCGTGCATTTCAATATTCATACCGGTCCGGTTTTAAAATTCACGATCGGCGTCGGGTGATATTTTACGTTTGATATCCTTTAAGTGATCCGAATCGACCCGAGGGGTGGCAGGATAAAAGCTCGTCCTTCGTCCTTTTCCTGCCCAACGAAGTCGGGAACCCCCGCAAGATTTATGCTTTCGGTTCTGATAGTGCAGATAATTAAAAATCGGGTAATGCACGTTCCACCCTCCTCTCGAAATACGCAACATAAATACAGATATATAAAAGTTTATTGCCATTCTATTTCCTTGAATTTTCACATCGAGCAGAAAATCAGTTATCGATTTTATTTTCGAACACGGCCCACTTACTTCCCACCCACTCCGAATGGAAATATCTCTGAAACAATTTCCTCCAGAAACCCTTCTATTAAATTTTCAACTGCTATCCTATGGTGTAATTGATGCAATAGAGCGGATCAAGGCGGCGAAAATGCGTGTTTTGGGGTCGCGTTTATATCCAGATTTAAACCATTACGATCACCCCCATAGCCCAGTTCTATTACAGCCACCCCGTAAATCTGTTCACCATATATATCCTCCCATTTATTATCTGATGGAAATCAAAAATCCATTACGGATGGGGAAAAAATCAAGTTCGTCAATAAATCCAGCTGTGTGCCCTATTAATTTCACTGATCAAGTACGCACGCTGTTTTCCTTTTTTCGATTTCGCACTGGAATGTCGCTGCGAAGAGTGACCGTTGCTAAATTTAGCCAATCATAAGTTCCGGACAGTCCTAAACTCAACGTACAAATTGCGAATTTGCAATTTTCAGGGCCGGATTTACAGAGAGACTAAAAAACGATACGTCAGTTAAATGGATTATAAGTGCTAGCGCTTTTTTTAACTGCTCGTGTGACGTGTATTAATGCCTTTGAAAAGACTAATTGTTTTATGTTATGAAATAGATTTATATAGCAAACTATTTCCGAGTAAAATATCACTTGTCATGAACTTACGTGATGTTGACCATTTATTTGTTGCATCCAAAAAATACATATTTGTCATAATCTTAAATATGTATAAAGATCAATAAATTCAGTTTACATTTAATATTTCTTATCAACAAAACTATTATAAATCAGAAATTCATACCAATCAATCAATTAATTATTTCAATACGTTTTTCCCAATCCAAATTAACTAATTAATTCTATCTAAAAACAAAAATAGGTTGTTCAAAATAAGTTTTGTGTTAGTATTTATTCAATTTAAGAATTCTTAACTTGAATAAATATACAAAAGACTATTTCAGTTCCTTTTATTCTAATTAAATTATTATTAATTTACCTAACAATTAGTAACTATAAATCCTATAAATTGTCTATCTGAAATATTCCAAAATATATTTTATGAAATTTGATCTACATAAATTAAAACTAATAATTTTGAGAAAGTATTATATTCAATATACTATTAAAAAAAATACCTCAAATCACAATTTTCTTTAAAATTATAAATGACATAATCTTTTTTGTTTTGTTTCAATCTAACGGAACGTAAACAATCCAATCTGTTTTAGATTTTACTATTATTACTTGATGCATGAAAAATCGCTTCACAGTCTAAAGGTTACAGCACGGTGCGGTCGTGGGGTCGTTCCAATCATTGGATTTTAGGGTGACTTTAAATGTGAAGGTTAGATTTATGCATCGAATAGGAAATCCCTGGATATAAAAAAATATTTAGAAAATCTTCACGTTTCATACGCATAGTTTATTCTATCTTTAAATTTAAAGTATGAAGACATTTAGATATAAAAAATATTTAAAAGTTTCTTAGAATAATTTACTGCTTTAATATATTTTATAACAACTAGGATTACGTTTTTGTCCATAGCACTTTTACCTATATAAACGAAACTCTTTAACGATAGGCTATAGAGGTATGACTGTAAATGAAATGGAATATGGTAACACATGACTTTATATTTCAATTTGAGAGGAAATAAATGAAGTTCAAGAGATACATTATAATTATAGCGTTGGATGAACTACCAACTTGTTATATAATAACTGCGAACGCAACGCTCTCAGCTTAATTAAAGTTTACAACAAATATAATATCTGATATACTACATTATTTGAAAGTTGTTATTTGAAATAGTTATATCAATATTTTTGTTTTCTAAATTGAAGTACATTGATATTATAAATTGAATCTGATTTTAGTTTAATGAAAAACATATTTAATAAATTTCGTTTAAATTATTAACATTTTAAAATACATTTGACTGATCACAAAATCTGATAATAGAATCATATTCACTGTAACTGTAAACCGGAACAAATATGATTACAACTGGAACGTAAAAAGAAATTAAAAAATTTCCTTAAAAAATGGTACAAACTTTCCGGACAAGCCAATATAATACTAATTATATGTATAGTAACAGTAAATCACGTCTCTTATATAGAGTAATAGTTCGTTTATGTATTGACTATCTTATATAATCTCAAGCATTAATGGGGTACATTATTTACATAGGTCTTTGTACATACTTCATAATTTGATGGTTAATTTTGAAGTTTCAATAGAAATTGAATTTTTGTTCAAAAACTTCAACTGCGATCGATTGCGTTCAGTAGTTGCATTTTGATTAAATTGTATGAAATGCGATATTTCCAGAAAACGCGCAGAGACATTAACATCAATAGCATTTGCAAGGATGCAATTGAACATGTAATTGCTCTAATGAAATTCTTGCGGTTTTCTGATGCGACGAACCGCTTATGTATGGATGGGTGGTGTTGGGTGTGCGTTTGCTATCCTCTGCCCGCAATCCGCCACCTACCATTCGCAACCCACCATCCGCCACCTACCATCCTCCGCACTCTTGCCTAACCCTGTCCATTTAAGTTGTGCACGTCGAAAACATCGAGAGCTGCGGGGCTTGAAGCGAGCATGTCGAGAGGTGGAGGAGCAACATTCGACGTCCAAATGAGACACAGAATTTAATTTGAAATTCTTCTATTTCCGACGTAATGATCACGCGTTTTCCATGAGCCAACGTTTTACAGTGGTCGAGCTTTTCATTTACAACAGGACCCGTCTGTTCTCTCCATCTCCCATTCTCTCTTCATCCCTCTGTCTTTCTCCCTCGTTCTCACTCGTGTGCACCCTTTACCTATCCTCGCTTGTTTTTATGCTGTTATTTCGTGCAGCTCTTTTAAACGTTGACGTACATATGCAGCAAAATATGTTTGGAAATTTGACTTGAAAATTGCGATTCAAACGAAATGTGTTGTTCGCGTGATGTGTTTTCCGGCTCTTTGTGCCTTTAGTGCTTGCGCGCGGATTAAAAATTATGATTGACAAAAAATGTAATGGAATGTGTGGAATAGTTCAATGCGGTTGTTCTCGGCCGAAAAGTGTTTCCAGTGATTTCAAGGGTACACCAACATTGATATGAATTGATCGAAAACGTTCGCACAAACGTTCAGATAGTTTGAAAAAGAAAAAAGCTATTTCATAAACCAGAAAATCTCCTATTGATATTTCATAAATCACTGTTCTTATGTTTAAGTAAAACAAAATTTATCATTTTTTAATACAATAAGCTCAATATATTATTATAAAATATTAACGTTAAATTTTAAAATTTGGTCAATTCTAATGAGTCATGAAATATCTGTCAATTTGCATAGAATTGTTGAAACAATCTTAATGTACTTTCAAGTTTTTTCAATTTACAATTTGGGTCGATGTTCAACTACAAAGAAATATGTTGAGCGCAAAAACGGAAACGTATTATTTGTTAGCTACGATGTAAATACTTAAAGTTAAGTTTAATGAGATTTGTTATCAAGGGATACACATGAAAATTATGATTCGTCAATAAATTGTGCAGTTTAATTAGTACGTGCATGTGTTTCCAGTAAACAGAATTACAATTACAGTAAATAATCAATTAAAAATTAAACAGATTTACCCAAAACCCAGTGCAGCATCGATGGAATCCATATCGATAACAAAGCGCGGCGACAACAATGTTATATAATAAATGATCTGCTGAAATAATTTACTAAAATTTGCACCAATTGTATGGAACAGTTTCATAGGTGGGGGGATTTAATGAATGCAGCAACTAATTATTGTTGCATTAAATATAATGATAAACTATAAACTGAAAGTGGCATTTTAATGGCTAATTAATTTGAATTGCGTATAATTTAATCGATCGAAATAAAATGGTGGAGAGAGCACACCGTGCAGACAGGGTTTGAATAAACGTCAGAATTTGCATAAATCGATGCCTCCTACCAAATACAATTTTAATGCGATTTATTAAACGGTAAAACGGCTTTAGTGTCATTTCAGCCAAAACAATCGCGTTTTTTTTTTATTCGGTGTGTGCGCTTTGGTGTTGGCTGCACTGGTGCTTCTGGTGATATTGTTGGATAATCGTTGCACAAAACGTGAATTTGGAGCACTTAAAAATTATGGGTTATTTACGAGTGATGGGACATGTTTGAGTGCCTAGCATCGCATTAAATGAGTTACCGAATCCTGCAAACGGAATATCTGAAAGGACTGGCTGGTACATACATATATATAATAGATGTTAAAGGCTGCAGATTGCTCATGAAATGTGAATCGACTGGGAAAACTTGCAATTTCGCGTCACACCAGCCGCATGCTTATAAATCATGCAGAAGAGTCTGACGCCATAATTGGGGTCGTTGAGAAAGTATCATCTATCACGAGATATTTGTTGCTAATTAGGTCTTGCGACCAAAAACAGAGAAACTCGACTGACCGCTTTATGGTAATGTCTATCCTCGTGCACAGCACAGATCCTTACACCCAGCAAAGGACTATATAGTATTAGGTATGTTAATTCACGTCTGGCAGATTTCATTGCTCTGATTATAATTTAATTCAGTACATTTGCACGTCAACAGACAGTTCTCCCCATTTCTCTGGCACCATCACACCTCGACATCGCAATACAAAAATTATAGGCAATCTAATCGCACGCCGTAACCCGGAGCATTCACCCTGTTTTCGGCCTCTGCTCGGATTATTATGCAAATACGTAAATTTCCAGTGAAAAAAAATATATATACGTCGCGCGTGATTTACATCACAAATTCCGAACGAATCGATATATCAATGAACTATTCCATTTGTAATCTAGCATATTTGCAATGGAAAAAAAGTTTTGTACCAGTTTCAATTGAACAACAACACGCACTACATGCAACTCAATGTTAATTATGTTCATGCAATAAATGTATATCATGTAAATTTGCTCAAATAACTTGTATATATAGCTTATTAAGTGCCCATCTTTTGTTGTGATAACTTTTGCTTATGGATTTTGATAACATTAATTAATTAAATGTAACGTTTGATAACTAAATATATTAAAACTTAAAATCAAAACAATTAGCTTGACTATGTTAAACTGAACTAGTTCAAATATTAGAACCACATTGAAACTGTAAGCTATGTAACCGGGATTGTCACAGCGAATATTTGGTCGGAGAGCTTTGCTCCGTGGTGTTCCTGCTAAAGTCGTTACTGGGGAGAGGTACCCTAGGGATTGATGGTGGCATACCACGGTCTCTTCCACTCTATTATGAGTTACAGAGTAATGGTACATGGAGCCAGGCAGTGTCGGTTAGTTAGGTCTTCTCGATGTTGCGGATGGTTAAAACTAGTTCCTGCTGACTGCCACGAATTCAATGAATTATCAATTGTAGAGCATTACACTCCTTATAACTTACAATATATTAATAATTAATTATTTTGTAAGTTTATCCATTTTCTCACAAATTGTAGCAATTTGTTTTACATTTTATTATTAAATTAATTAAATAATTGTATTTAAAAAACAATAAACATTAAGTATTTGTAAACTTTAAATTATAATTAAATTACTGATTATTTAGAATTACATTCAAAGTTTAGTCAGTTTTTAGTGATATAACGTCATTGCAGAATTCATAACTTTGACATACCAAATACTAGCAGGATGAAAGCTTTTAGTTGATGAACTTTAATCATATTAGTGATCAATAAATATTATTATTGATCTATACTATACCATGTAATGTAATTATATATAGATATATATTGTAGTTATTTTATAAAATATCAGAACAAAGTCAATTTTATTACATAATCATAATCATCATCATTATTTTTATTATTTAATTTACTTCCTCTTTGTAAATTAGTCATCTCGGCTTTGATCAGAGCATAAGTCAAAAGCCATTTTGTCAGGGGGAACAGTTAACTTTTAAGGCTTTGACGTAATTCTATTTGGATTGAGGTTTAAGGACCCTACCTAAATATGACCTGAGGCTATATTGTAGCAGCTTAACAAGAAAATATTTATACTAATATTTTAATTCAAGTTCTTTCTCTTGAATAATTTGATGAAGGAGATACTAAATATTCTTATGAGCACTAATTTTCTTGATGTAATGGAAAACATGATAGATTTTTTAACGAATCTTGTTAAATGTTTGTAAATATTGCGTTAATCTTTGTGAGTCAGCGATAGTTTACCTATCAATTTTGTGTTCTTTTTCATGTTATTAGATATATTATGTAACTATGGTGTAGCACAAAATATGGGAATTCAAAATGCAGCTCTCATTAACCTCATGCGAACATACCCCTATCTAACTATATTATTTCTTTATATAGTTCACGTAATAAAATAATTATTAATGCATATAATAGGAGCACCCTAATGGGATTTTAATATATAAATATCATGTTTGGATGTAATACGTTCAGATTTCTCGTATTATATATTAAAAACAATTACATTAACATAACAGAAGTATTTGTGCTTCAAATGTTATCTTATATTGTTCTTTAAAAGTAAGCCTAAACAAATAAAGTATACTACTTATACTTACAACTAATAAGGACTTCAAATGTATTAACCTGTAACAAAGAAATGATTAATAATTAATGTAAAATAAGTTTTATTTTATAAAGTTAAATTTTATTGTCTTTTTGTAACATATATCAACTTAATAAAAGATTGTCATATGTCGTAAATGGCATATATGTATAAACTAAATTTTATATAAGAAACTTCAAATAGAATAGAAATTTTGAATTATAATACCAGTGAGCAACATATTTATAAAATGTTGGTTTCTAATAGTAAATACTCTGTAACAAGCCTAATCTTCAAAGTTAGAACTTTACAAAGTATTAGCGTTTGGGGTGTATTAACATAAGCGTGTAACAGGTTATAAGCTGTTAATTTTTAACACTTCCATACTTTCTATGCCTAGAATTTAATGCGTTTAAAGCCATAAACGTGTTAGATAATGTATATGGGAGCACATTGCAGGAAAGTTATACTATAATAAAAATGTAACCACTATAACACAAAATCTAAAAAAACTATTTTTAAAATTACTTTTAGCAGGGAGTGTCTTTACTGGCAAGTGAGGATAATTGCATTCATGATCTCTCGAAAATTACTTTTTATCGTATTTTTCAGACCACAAGACATACAAACAATTTTTAAATTTGTAATTTAATGTTACATTTCACTTCATTTTTTGTGTATAATAGTGCATATTAATATTCGAATTACTGAAGAAATGTATTGGGTTGATAAATAACATATTAACACATCTGATTTTGAAAAATTGAAAAGAAAAGTGATGATATAAAGTATTGGGGAATAACATTATTTTAGAAAGTATTCGTTTTTTATTTAGGTAAAAGTAATATAAATTTATAACTAATAAATGTAACAAAATTTACGGTGGAAGCCAGTAATCTCGTATAAACATACCCTGAATTAAATCAATTTGCCTACACAAAAAAGAGAAGGTTATAATAGCGATTTTCAGTGGTATACTAGATTTACCAAGAGGTAATTCGAAAGCTTTCCGGTAAAGAAAATGTATTTTCGGAATTTTGAGAGCAAGAGTTAAATGAAATTCTGTATACCTATGACGGAAATTCAGTTTCGCCCCTATGGCAGTCTATCAATTTTGCTCGGCTGAACTCAACCTGAATGTGGGAATTTTATTAAAATGGATACATTTTTATGAAATATTTACCTCGTCGCGTGCTGCGAAAAATATTGCCTCTGGCTACAGTATTAAAGACAAACAGAGCGGAGTGTTTGATCGAGATAAACGCAACTGTATCATAAATATTTGGCGGGAAATGCAAATGTATTTTTGAAGACACACCGGGCAGATGTTTAAAAATATGAAACAATAGGTGCAATGCAATTGTTGGAATCGGTTAAGGAGTACTTAAATGTAAAGCGGAACGGCACATCCAAAAGCGTGTCAGGGCTGCAATAATAAAATGTACATATTTATGTGGCTTTTTGGGTATTTACGACGCCTCCCTAAAGGGAATGGGGTGAAAATAATTCTCTTTTTTATCTATGACGCAGATAACAAACCCTTCATTTTTATACTTTCTATATACTACTTTACTCGTATCCCTCGAATACTTGTTTATTCAGTAAATTATTTATTCATGCACTGAAATATGTACATGATTTTCTATTACTGAAAAAATTAAGTATAATAAAAATATATTTTTTAAATGACTCATCTACAATTGAAGAAGTGTTTAAAGTTGTATAAAATATGATTTTATGTGTTAATAATTACAATTATTTTATAATTAATTTTTGTTTAATTACTTATCGAAAACGCAGAATATTGCAAAGTACCATTTGATATTGTTTTTATGTAGAAAGAACGAAAACCAATTCTAAAGTTTTTCTAGGGATTATAACTAAAATGTATTTACATATTGTTCAAGCCAAGTAGATTGTTTAGATTCGGTATTTTCATTCTGCATAATAAGCAATAACTACGAACTGCACGTTAAAACAGTGCATGTATGAATTAGTAGTTGGCACGCTTGACAGACATTTATGTCTCATGTCATGCATAGTGTGGAATTAAATAGATCAAGTTAATCAGTCGTAAGGTAATCAAAACTGATTAGCCCGTGAGTTAACTGTAACGACAGAGTTAACTATCGGTTTCTGCTTGTATGCAACCGAGTTTAAGGGTGTCACACGAGGGGTAATAAATAAGTGGTATAATACAGAAATAGTTGCCG
Source organism: Nicrophorus orbicollis (assembly GCA_018845635.1). Taxonomy (NCBI): domain Eukaryota; kingdom Metazoa; phylum Arthropoda; class Insecta; order Coleoptera; family Silphidae; genus Nicrophorus; species Nicrophorus orbicollis. Next base: position 156,835 of record JAFMTC010000533.1, read on the forward strand.
ATAATGTATTCGTGGCCCGGCATGAAGTTAATGTTTGTGTTTTTCTTTCGACTGGGAACAACGCGTTGGCACGCCGAAGACTTAAAGAGTTTTATGCATGCAAATACTGACTGCTGACAGAGTGTAACGAAACACCAGCTTTGCGAGACTCAATTTCCGACTGCTGAATTTTATTTAGAGAAAATACATCTAACAGGTCTAATACATAAAATTTGTTTATGTATGTTTGTCTGGTAGGAATGTTACTAGTTCTCAACATAGTTTAATTAATTTCAGAACAAAACATATAAAAATCTTAAATACACCATATTAATTCCCAATTTATAATTTAACTTTTATTTAATTTGCTTATCATTAACAATTAAACTATTATGTCATTAACTATTAAAAATATGGTGTGCTATAAACATTATAAATGACTATATAAATCAATTGACAGAATCTATTACAATAATTATTAATTATATAATTTTCGAAAATACTAATTTAATTAGTGTGCATAAAATCCTTCATAAATTATGTATAACTATATTAGTTCGATGTGGTTTCTTGCCTAAGTAGTTTCCAGAGTTGCATAAATTTCCAATAATACTATACAGAACTTGACAAGTTCCCATAAAGTGTGGTCCCATTTAGAAAACTTCTTCATAAACCAACAATTAAAAGAAATATATGCTACAAATATCATTACCTGACGTAATGATTACTATATAAAAATATTCACTACATACTATAAGTTACTTAAATTTCATATAATAACATTCAAAACATTTTCTGAGAATTTTAAGATATGTATTTCCCATTTTCAAGTGTTAATATATTCAGTTTCTCACTTTCTCACCTATATAATTTTCCCATTTTTGTGATTTCAATTTTCAAATAATATATATATATAAACATGTGAGTTATATGTTAGATCATAATATAAATGCCGTATATTATCTATCATTCCCGTGATTTCCCAGGATTTATTTTTTTGGTACTATTTAACTTTTCTTTTTTAACGGTTAATTTAATTTCCAAAGAATTCTTGGGTATTTTGAGAACAAAAAACGTAAGAGAAAAGTGACCCTTTAGTATAGTTCATGATTAAGACGGTAGTTAAAACAAATGTATTGTGCAAATGCATCACGAAACTCAATTTCCGAGCGGAATTTTCTTTGTGAAAATACTACTAACTGGTCCAATAAATAAGATATATTAATGGTTGTTTGTCTAGTAGGAATATCGTTGGTTCTCGAGACATACAATCTTCTTTAATTGCTTCCAGGACAAAAAAATAATAGCGCATTTGATAAGCTCGCCGTCGCCTCGCCTAGGAGTGTGCAGGGGCCGTAGGAATATGTAGGGCGCAGGGCCTTCCTCCCGGAAAAAAAAATGCGAAAGAAAGGGCTCTGATACCGGTTTAGGCGGTTGTGTTGCGATAAACCTTGCCGGCTGGATTGAGATTGCGGATGAGGAGGAGGCGGCGGTGGCGGCCCTGGGGCTCCTCTGAGAGATAAGAGGGATCGCACGACGACGACGACGATGCCAAGCTCTCATCGTCGACACACAGGCAAACACACGCATACGCTCATCCCTACATACACTAACATACACACACTCACACCTTGTCCCTCATAGCTGGAATAAAATTGATGACGATGCGAACCTGCTAAATGTACATGTATCCCATTAAGGGGGGCAAACCTGGTTTCGGCATGACGCTCGCCCTTTTAGATATGTTTTCAGGACGAGGGTGTTGCCTGTCCCAATACCTAAGAAATACTTGATTCGATCATAAAATCGAAATTTCCTATGACATCCCACAGATATTTTTACGAGAATATATTTCGAGCAGAAAATTTTACATCAAACTCAACCTACATTTCTATTATAGTTATATAATACATGTTTTTTTACCATTATAATAATATTACTCAATAACCACATAATAATACATTACTTGGAACAATTAATTACAACAAATACAAAATAATATAAATTAAGAAATACAAACTAATGAAAACTAAAATTATATTACTGCAAAGATTATTATAATTTATAATATAAAGTATTTGATAGGTTAAGTTGTAGAGGTATGGATATGCTAGATGTGAGTAATTATGGTATATTTTATGACATAATTACAATTTTCATTATTTGGTTCATTAATTACGAAAAGTTTTTAAATTCTTTAATAAAGTATTTACTTGGATAAGTTGTAGATGTGGGGATGTACCAGAACCAAGTAATTACAGCGAATGAAACAGGAAGTGCTCGGAATGCATTAATTATTAATTTCAAGGAATGGAGATACGAGGGAAACCGCGCACCCGCAGCCGCCGCCTGCGCCTCGAGCTCCAATTTAAAGAGTACTCCTCTTTTTCTTCCAGAAAACGTCCAGGATATATTTATACAAAACGGCCAGAGTGCAAAGTATAAAAGTCTCATGAGCAGTAGTGTGTGGAAAATGCTTATGGAATTTATGAGAACGACCACGGTAAACATGATTCAACTGGGAAACACCATAAGGACGACCCGAACACACTCTTTGTTTTCTTTGCATCTCCCTTTCCTTTCTGCCATCCGCACACAGCGTCCACCCACCCCGCAACACAAACCTCCGTCACAAAGGCACTTTATTTTTTCCACATAACATAACAACCGGAGAAGGTAATCCAATATCGAAAAATATAAATTACTTCTAATCTGTTAATAGGAGAGAGAGAGAGCAGGGGTCGCAGGATAATGGCGATTTATGTGCCGTCAAAGGATTTATGTGGAATAACATTTCCGGGCCGCGTGCCTATCGATTTAGTGCTTCTTTTAATTACTAATTCGGGACACGACGAAGCCGCGGGCCTCGGCGAAATTAAAAACTCCTTTTTATTCAACGCTTGCACAAACACACACACACACACGCATACAAATACTGAAATCCGTGTGTATATACGTGAAGTCGGACACACTCAAACAACCACATATGATGTGTCTCTTATTCACCGATTACGCCCCAAAGTTATAATGAAAATGCTGCCAACGCCTACCGCTCAAACACAAATACGAAGGGGGAACATATTTGCGTTCCGACTCAAATAATAAATTATGGTTTCCATTGTTAATAAAACCCAAAAGTCATGTTCGACCATTTTCAAGGTAAATCGTAAGTGACAGTTAAAATATGGATTGAAGAAATATACCAAGTAAATGTTAAGACTTTATTTTTTTCAGTGAATAAAGACCCCTATCTTTTATTTAAACAATAGAAAATTGAAATGTCGATTTATGTCAAATATAATTATCATATGTATATTAATAATTACTGACGCATAATTTAGTTGGAAGACATTCAAATATTTATTAATTTATAATTCAGAATGAATCATTTTAACAGTTTTCATTAGTTTTATATAATAAATGCATGAATAATTACATATATAATAATTAGAAAAAATTCATTACTTATTGAATGATTATCTGTTCAAATATTTGAATATTATTTAAAAAGAATGTTACACAGTTAATTGTGATTAATTTCAAGGAATTATTTCAATGGAGAATATATTTGTTAATAAATTGGTTATTTAACTATAGCTATTTTTTCTTTAAGAAAGCAGAATGATTTTTATTATTTATAGATATGATAGATATTTATCTTCCAAAAAGTTGAAGGACTTTTATTATTTGGACGTTTGAAATGTGTTTTTTTTTAATAATTAAAATCTTAATAAAATTAGGAAAAAAATAGAAATTGTTATTTTAATAATCTTAATATTAAACCATTTTTTGAAAAACAGGTTGTAATAAAAAAGTATAGAAGATGTGCAGCTCCAGCATGATCAAAGCCCTCTCTACTGTACCCAGAGATACGTCCCAACGTGGCTTCCTAAACTGCTTATATAAAATCCGGATGTAGTGTTCAGCAATGTCAGCTTTTCATATATAACATAATATTATAAAAGAGAGGAAGCACACACGGGTAATAAGAATCTATATACTTATACTTAATTAAATGCAAGGATGAACCTCATACATCAACGTACATATTACGTGATTTTCTTCAAAAGTATGGTGGTAACATAATTTACTTTGCCAATAAATTACGTGCAGCAGGAGGTCTGCTGGTAACATAATCATAAAATTATTTCCATACGCCGAGAGCGTACAACAACAACAAACAATCCATGCATTCATTTTTCAAATGCAGAGACTTTCTGCAGTTTGGAACAAACGAAAAACGACATTCTGACGGTCAGATTAATTAAAAAAAACTTTCAAATATTAAACGCGAAGTCGACTGTGCATCCATTTGAAATATTTAGAGGAAACAAACTGGATTGATGATTGCCGCTAAAAACAAATGAATGCGGTTTTCATTTTTCTGCATTATTTTCGTGCTCGTTCGTCGCGAGGACAGATATTAAAATGCGGCGGAAAAATTAATTGGACCCGTTTGTTTTGACGCAATACTAATTTGGTAGAAAGCAACTATGACAAATTACCAATTAGTCTGTGTAGAGTTTGAAATAAAATGCAGCTCTGCACAATGGCGCGGAGAAACATTTATGCAATTCACAAAAGTGCAGTCGCGTTAAACAATCCGCTGAAACGGATCCTACAGAATTTTCCAATAAGTTTGCAAAAGCATTGTTTCGAAACGAAATTGCATTGTTCGGTCATCATGCCGAATTAATAATACAATTATATTAATTTGTTTCAATCGATAATTTATTTCATTTCATCAAAAATTGTAATAATTCAATTGTAATAATTTATATTAAATTTTGTAATTTCGACGATTCGTTTGTTGTTGTCCAATTACACGCATCACGCTCGCTTTTACTCTAACTGCGCGTTTAATCAAATTGTTTCATAACGATGGGTTTTGTTATTCAATTCCTGATTTTACTGTTTTGATTAATATAAATGCAATCACCTGGATTGGCTCGAAAATAAATACTTCTGCGCAATGCTAATTTAGTTATACTTTTAAATGAAAAGTCAAGTTCAATATTTCTATTTATTTCAAAATAATAATGAAATTTGTTTCAGTTCTCTTGAAACTTAATATATTCTTAGCATAACTTATTGTAATTGGAGATAATGGATGAAATTATTAATATTATTTTGCTTCTTAATTTATTAAATTCCGATAACATTTTTAATAATTTAGTATTAAAATAAAAAAGTTGGATAGTTAAGTTACTGTTTAGTTGTTTTTTTCCATATAATATGACTTGAGCATTATGTGATTTGAAGTATATACACCCATACCTTGCTATACGGCTTCAATTAAGGCACGTTTCCGATTCACGGCCTAAAGGGTTTCGCTATAACGGCAAAACAAAACTTATTTTCCATGTCTATATATCTACATGTTGCCAATCTTGCGCAAGCGCAATAATTAATTCCTTATACGGCTTTTCGCTTTGCGGCCAAGTTTCGTGGAACGTATCTAGGCCGTAAAGCGAGGTATGGGTGTATAGGGAAATACATAAAATGTTGGGCGGAAATACCTCGGTCGATAGCCCTTTGCCTCAATTTGGATCAATAAAGATGTTTAAATATATAATAAAATATTCTTGTAAATTATGTTATGCCTGTCGATAAAACTTTACGATTTGGACTCAAGGACTTAAGGACTCAAGTGCTTTTCAAGAATGACACTTAACGGAAAGTGCAAGTGAAATGTTTCAATTGTTTTCTTTATACTGAAAAAGTTGCTGAATATTCTGAAATACAAATATTAATTTAGTCCATTAAGTAGGTGGGAGGGTTAAATTTTAAGGAGATTATAATAATTAGTCTTCATTCTGAGCGAGTTCCTACTCGAAAGTCTCCGAACACTTGTTAAAATTTCATACCCAAACTGCCTTTTCCCTAGCCACTTAGGCCCAATTAAACCCCGAGGGGATGAAAAGGTAAGGACAAACTGCCCGAATCAAGAGCACACAATAATCATCCAACTCCTTCCATCCATAATTATATTTCTACGTGATTCTAGCTTATTGTTTTTTTTTCTATACATACCGCTCCCAGTTGCCATCATAGGAAACCGTATGGACCTTAATAATTCACCGCGGATAGTGGGAAAGGGCAACATTAAAAATGCATGAAACGATGTCAGTAAACACTCACAGCCTCATAATCGTATCACGAGGCCATTCCATTCCTTCTTTTTTTTCGGGGGAAAGCTTCATAAATTCGAGAAAGTTAAATAAATACGGAGATGTGAACAAAAGGACATAAAAGGCGAGTGTTAAACTCAAATGATATATTAAACAACTCCCGACACTTTTTAGCACTCAAAATTATAAACTCCCGATCCATCCATCCTCTCGCACCCACGTACATATATTTTATGTTGTCTCTGTATTTTTTTGGTTCCTCAGCCTCTGTCCTCTTTAAATATTCAAACTCTCCATTTATTACAATAAACACTTCATCCTTCTTCCTCCTCTTTTTGTGCTTAGAGTAATCCGCCAGCTCCAGAATAGGGCCCCCCTTTTGGAATGATGTACGATACGCTTCGAGTTAGCGCCGCTAATTCACGAATAATTGCAAAAATGCGAGTTTGTTTCTAAAGCCAACAAAGGGAAACAAAGATAAATATAAAAAGAGGGGCAGATAAAGGCCTAATGAAGGAGCGCGGCGCTATGCAAATTCCACTCTCAATTGCTACGAGTGGGACAAGTTAGCTTTATTGGGTTCTCGATGGGTGGTTCTGAAACTTCTAAAAGAGATTTCCTTTAAATTGTCGCGTGCTAGGTGCAAAATTATGAAACTTTATACTATAAATTAGCTATAACTTATACAATATAGCTATAGATTTGTGTGTTCTGTTGGGGTGGAGAGTGCATGTATCTTATCCTATTGATCTCCCGTCTCGTCGCGTCGCCTCTTAGGCAGAATTTGATAATTTCATTAACCCAAGTTTCTAATTCATTAAGTTTTCCGTAAAGCATAATGTAAGGGACCTAAAACTCCACCAACTCTTTCTCCCGCCGGAGTCGCTCCCTTAATTGGACGACTCCCAAAATTTTCAACTGGTAATCTTTGAAATTACACCCCGGAGATAATCACTGAAAAACACAAGATAAAAAATGGAAGGAAATGCTATTCAAAACATCTCCAGCATTATTTCTAAACCTGACAAATTTTTGGAGACCATAAATAAAGCCTCTAATTAAAAATATTCTCCATTCATACAGTTTTAATTTATTTTATCTTATGATTGTATACTAAGATTTGGTAGAAACAAACTATTTTTTCATTTATTTATGATGATATGAACACGTTATAATTAGAATACAATAAAAAAGATATATAACGATTTTAAACATTGAATGAATTTTAAATCGTATTGTCAACTTGGAAATTGTATTCAAATTTATTTTATATTGATTTTATTCACGCTTAAACATTAATATTCATGACTAAAATTAATTGTATACCAATTTGCGTTTCCATTAAAAGTAAACGTTATTGACCTTACTGCATTGAATTATATTAAATAACACAGTAGATCTGAAAGTTAACAGAAAACTTTAACGTTAAGTATATATATTTATTTTTATATTGAAATATTTCAGTCTAATTAATAATTGAATAAATTTCTATAGGTTTCTGTAACCTTTTTGGAGTTTAACATTATATTTATATTAATTAAGCAACATGCGACTCCTGAGCCTTGACTTGCCAAGTTCTAATCCAATGATGGGATGGAAAATATTTCATTTTTCAAAACTAAAACTTTTCTCTATCAATTCCAATTTTTTTAATAATATGTTATTTCTAACTCAATATATCACTCACTAATATTAATTGACTATGATTTAATACTTGGAATAAAATTTAATTAAATTAAAATCATAAGTAATTAGTTGAATGTTTATCCAATATTGGGCAAATCTAGCTTTTGAAATTATTTAATTCCATTAATAATTTTAATTACTTTATATATGAAATATTACTATATTTGTATTAATTCAACTAATTTATCATGCTGTTATATACGTTTTCGATTAACATTGATTACATTTATTTAACTAAACAAGATTCTCATGATAAACTTGCATCTAACATCAATTATTTACATTTGCAAAAAGATCAAGAATACAAATAATAGAATGAAATATGAATGTTGTTTAAAAATCACCATTTGTCTTGTCTAGTCCACATGAAAATCCTGCACACACATCTCAGCTGTAGACAAATATATCGCACCGAATATATTCTTTCAGTGAACACATATAGGTAAAATGTCATATATGAATTCCCATTTTATCTTCTAAAATACATAGTCATTTCTCTCGGATATTTGCAAATCTATTTCATTCATTTTATATATATATATATATATATTTCAGTCATTTTCAGTAAGTCGATCGTATAATTTTTTATTGTGTCGCCACGTGCATTTGTTGAAATAATAATAATAAATATCTGCTGCGATTGCAAGCAAGATATTCGGAGCAGAATTTAAGTCCCTAATAAAGAACAATAAAGCTCTATGGACCAATGAAAACCCTACGTGTTCGCAAATTTATCACGCAATAAATACCGTTATTCCTGTTTTATTGATATATTTGTTGTTACGGCGGGCAGCCGTTACGCAACATCCACTCGAGACACTTCTACCTACGTGTCTTCTATCCTCAAAGCAGACAATCCTCAACTAGTAATTTGCTAAATTACTACAAATGGTTAATTACCAATTATCGTGTATACGCTCCTGTTGAGATTCAAGGATATTAATACTATCATTATCAGTACAATCTTATTAATTGTGATATAATTGGGAATTCATTTATATAATAATTATTTTGTAAGTATAATTTCAAAAAAAAAATCTTATCTTAATTTATCTTTATATTAAAAATAACAACTATTTTCAAAGTATATACAAATATCGTAAATGTAATTATCTTGTTAAAAGTTGGTAACAAAAAGAGTATGTTAAATTACAATATTATAACAATATATTTAATTAACCGAGACGAAAAGTTTGATGACGTTAAGTTCCCGTTTACGAGGACCATTGGAGTCGTTCGTTAGCTGCTCGAAACTTAATTGTTGATCATAAAAATGAGCAACATTCTTCACGGCAATAAACTTAACAATGGCACTCGCTTATAACCATTAGGCGGGAGCGCAATATAACTTGTTATATGCCGAATGCACTTGACAAACGACAATTAAATTACCGATTTCCTGCGATGGATTCAATAACGAAACAATCCACTTCCCCATTCCGATAAGTTTTTAACGCTCCAAGAAGACACGAACTTTCAATTGTTCCTCAACTCGCTCTGTTATACTTTGTATATATATTACTGAAAACGTATACACAAGACAAAACTATTTATTGTAAGCCTTTCAATACATAAACTTTATAAATGATTTGTTACTGCTAAAGCGTACAATAATTATTTCAATCAAGTGAAAACAATAACATAAAACTATACCTTTAAATCTGCAAAAGTTTGAAATTAAACAGAAATCACATCTCAAAAAGTATTTAAAGTAATGAATGCATCAAATACTGTACAGGGTGGAAGCGTGCGTTACGTGATTGCAAAATTATATTGAATGGACAAAACAAATGGAAAATTGAGTACCAACCAGAATGTGAAACAAAAGCTAATAAACGATGAAAACATTGATTTCGTTATGCGATTTTTGCACTATTTGCTCAAAAAAATGTATGTTTATTTGCATATTTTTGCGCTGTCAAACTTGAATAACTGGATTTGATTGCAATTAATTTATTTGTTGAAATGATCAATTCACAACAAACATTCCATTGCAATACCTTGTTTGCCTATTTCTATTATAACAAATTGAATTTAGATTACTTATTTTATATTCTTTTCGTAATATTTAAAGTATTATTAATTCATTATGGTTTCAAAAGTATTATGAATAACTAGAACATGATGAAATGGTATATGTTAAAACAAGATAGTTGCATCATAAAATAGAAACAAAACAAAATGTCACTGTTCTAATCTATCATGTCTTGCTTTATCATTTTATGCACTGACATATTCTGGATTATCCAGTTACCAGTTAACAAATGTAACTTTATAGTTTTAAAACGGTATCATCTACCAGTTATTGAATTAGACTATGGGTCTCTAATATTTTTGTATAATTATTATTATTGGATATAGTTATGACCAACCGAATACTTTCCGCACGATTTTTATGTAATTTTAAACAAGTTCCAAAATTTGCCTTTAAAATTGTGTACGATTAATCGTAATCTAGTACGATTGATCGTTTACACATACGGTAACTATAATAAGAAGTATTATAATGACTGATGAGCTGCTGTAAATAATGAAATGGAAAGGATTTTTTTATGTCAGGAAGATTTAGTTGGAAAGGACTTTGTATAAGAGGAACCGGAGCAAATAAGGAAGGATATACGGAAATAGTGGTTATTTTGATCCTTGCGAAGCATATGGGAAGGTATGTGTGCGTTAGGTCGAGTGTCTGAACCGTCAATTTGTTTGGGCAGCAATCCATCGCGCGAGCAAAGTCCTCCCGGATAGACCTAATCCACGGATCTCTTTCTCTCCTTTCCACCCGAGCAAGAATTCGCCAAAATATAAATTGCGGTCCAATATCCTTCCATTGTGTCCACGTATCGACGCGCATCCTTTTTCAAACCATATCTCCTAGGCCCACCAAACAGAACTCCCGTCCGCCCCTCATGGGTTGGGCCGATCTCAGGTTGGGCTTTCCAGAAGTTTAACAGGCCGCATCCTTTATGATATAGTATGAGAATGGTGCACATGACTTTGCAGGCCGATTCTGCGGCTCAGCCAAAAGACAAGACTAATGGCACCATTACATTCAACCAGTTAACTACTACTGGTCCTTGCTCCTTCTCGCCCACGGCTGAAACGCAACCATAACTCGTCGCCGCCGACGCCGGAAAGATTCCGACCATAAAGTTTTAATTATGAAATTTCTTTGCGACCGCAAGAAACTTCCGCATAGCTCGACTTCTAACACATACACACATTATTATACCCTTTGAATTTCCAAACTATATACCAACTTCAAGACACATCATATACTTTTTTTTCCTTCGCTTGCATACGCCTAACAACTTTCCTACATCCAAGAGAACTTCACTATTTAAAAATTAATTCAATTAAAAATTTTCCTAAATAATAAACTACATACAAACAAATATATAATTTAATACCATCACAAAAATAAATTTCACATTTCTTCTATTATAAAATATAATTAGAACAATTATATTATACAGAGAATTTCATTTCGGATTGTTTGAATATAAACTAAATTTAAAGACCAGTTAAAAAAATATAATACTTCTTTGGTCACTCATATAATTTGTTTTTATCAATATTTTTCAATTTACAGATTAAATTCAATAATAACATGTGTATATTAAGCTAATTAAAGTGATAAATAAATAACATTTATATGTAAATAATTGTTTAAACAAATACATTAATGTACATTTATTATTAATTAAAATATTCTTTCAAATCTAAATTGATATTTGCAAGTTTATTTAATTTTGAAACGGTAAATAATATATAATAATTAACAGTATTTAATGGATATACCTTAATTAACGGCAACTAATAAAGTAAATAACAATTAACATAAATAATGTCCAACACCGCGAATGGTAAATTATGATAATGCAGTTTGCATTAAAGTAAGTACTACCACGCAGCATGGCGATAAAATATCGATTCGGAGTAAAACTTTCAAGAGACACTCTGCTCCATAGCAGATACAGTATTTATACACTATGTTATATAAAAGTTGGCAAAGGATATAAAAACGATGGCTCAACGTGAACAACAACAACAAAAAGGAGACGGACGTGTTATTTTCGCCCTGCTTTGTGATGAGACTGAGAGTTATAAACGCAATATGTTGTTCATTCGTCTTCATTTGTACGGCGCGACATTTATTTTCGACTCCAAAGTTATCTGAATACGTATTAGGTTAACTGGTTTGCCCTTAAGCTACAGCGTCTTGATACACATATTAAAAACATCTATCATCATCATACAACATAGATAGCATTCATAACTCGTTTTTGTATAAAGTTAGTTAATGAAAATGTATAATTACTTTCACTTTATACCTATAATATATATTACAGTAACTTATGCAAGCAGGGATATTGTGATATGTTACCGCTTTTTTTAGTAATTATTTTATACTAATTAATGACTTTCTTGTAAAATTATCATCGATTTTTCTCCATATATTTGTTACATAATAATAATTATATGTAAAATAGAACGCAAGGACGCTATATTAATTAATGTTAAAAAAAAAAGTTACATTAACATATAGTAAATAAATTAAGTTAGAACCCTATTAGAAGTCACGAGTCATTAGGACAACGTTAATTTAATTAACGCTAATCAAGGTTTTACTATAATAATAAATGTATGCTTATCCCATTAAATAATGAGTATATCATAATCGATAATATATAAAAATTAACGAATTTGTAGTACAGAATCTACATTTTTATTATATATATTTACACAAATAGAATTGCATTACATAAATAAAAATAATATTAAAATTGAAATAAGTGTTGCGAAATTCTTGTAGTTCAGACTCATATTGAAATAGCAAACAGACTTTGTATTCGCTCTACATGCAATCACATCGTAAAGCTGTCACATACAAACATTATGACCGTCCTGGTTTGATAAATGTGATTATAATCTGCACACCCTAAATTTTAAGACATCCGCGGCTGCAGAAGGCAAACCAATAAAAAAAAGCAAATACAAAACATTAAAGTTTCTTTAAAAACAGCATTGAATATTTTACGACTTCCCTAAGTGCTCCCGCGCTTTAACGAACATCAAATATTTTGCGTTCAATAAAATTTCGTATTTTTAGCCCTTCTTTATTATTTAATAGTTACGAAATGAATGATTCATGATCGTCTAGAATATAATGTGATTATAGGAATATATGGATTACAATTCGAAATGAAATTTGCCATATGAATTGAATATAGTTCGGGGTCCCCCCGGTCGGAGTTTCATTATGAACTAAAATGAGGTCGGCCAAAATCAGGTTCGACTCTATATAATTTAACAATTGATTAAATGTAACTTCATTGTGTTCGGTTAATATGATTTAACCACCATCGAGTATAGATTTTTTTTTACGTAGCATTCGTTTATAAAATTAATACAAACCGCAAATATGTCGCATTTGAATCATTAGACTCACACGTAATTGCATATAATGCAATAATTATATTCATATCAAACTGGGCACTAATTGTCAAGTTTCTGTGTTTGGTGTAGTATTGGTAAAGTGATTATAACAAAATGGAATTGAACTAACTTAATACTTACTATATAATAAATTCAGCAGATTTTGGTTTCAAACCATTTTAAATATTATTTTTTACAAAAACAGAAATTACATATTGCTGATTAGTTCGGTTATTGAACAGACTTTGTCTATTTAATTTTATTGTATTAATTTGTTTTGTTGTTGTTGCAATAAATTGTAATATTTGTACAAATATTAATAATAATTGCTACCAAATATTATAAAGTAACACTAATCATAGATATTTAATACCTTAATGTTAATAATATTACATGTTTTTGTTGAAATCTAATACAAATAGTATGCAATTCTTGTGTACTGAAGCAACCAAAGCAAATTTGTACAATGTTCAACACCAGCTTCTGATTACAGTATAACGTATATCCTGTTGAAACTCTGCTTTTGTGTAACATAAGACGCATATCTGTGGCTAGTCCTAATCTATCAGTGGATGATATGGCAATCAACCAGAATTTATACATGAAATATCTCACTGCTATCTATAGATTCAATGATTCGAATAATGTTAATATAGTATATTTACAACCCTTGCGTTTATCAATCTATGTGTTATCAGATAATAATAAACAAAATGTATCATATGTCTTAGGTCATAAGGTCTATTGGCCGCTGTATTTCCACCCTTTACAAGTTATTTAATATGGTGAGTAGTGCATCAAAAAGTTTGAGAATGGGTTTTCACTAGAATGCATTGAATACAAAGTACAGTTATATAACTTTTTTCTGATGTTTCTTTTTATAACGATATTTATAATCTATCCATTCGGATATTTAGTAAATACTTGTTTGGAACTGTTGCCTATTGACAACCCTTGAAGACTGTTTTTATTATAAATTAATGGACAAAGTCCAGAAGTTTGATAGATATTTTTTTAATGTATGTAATAACATCTTTAGGATCTGTTACCATATACCATTTGTAAAGCTATAAATTAAGTATAACAATGTTAAAGGAGCTCTGTATCATGGATTACTAATGGAAGTAATAAATAAAGCAACTATTCCTCTATAATGCAGGAGTTCCGGTAAGAAATATAAATAATAATTTGCAGAATTGGCCATCCAACATTTAAAAGCTGTTGAATCGGCGACGATAAATATCAATATCGGGCCTCCGAACCTATAAGTCTCTAGTTCAAAACACCAGTAAATTTCAGTTACAGTGTATTCCTTCCTCCGGCTGACAAAAAGGCAGCGTTCGCTAATTAGGAATAGATCAAACTCCGGCAACCGGAGACAATGCATCAAGCCAATGGTTTAATTTAACAGTGAAACCGGATGGACGAGAGTGCGGATGCCGTGTCACTTTGTCCGACAGATGGAATTAAATTGATTACACTCCCAACGCGCCCTGATTTTCTTCACTCTTTCCACCCATCCCAGACTTTTCCTGTTGCCTGCTATGTATATATATATATATATATTTCTTTATTAATCCGGCCGATCAAAGAGCTTGCGTAATTATATGCCACGATGCCTTTGTTGCCCCAATCACAAAGTCGAAACGAAAATTTAATTAGCGCCGCCCAATAAACACACGGCAGCTCGCTTTTTATCTCCTTTGCCGTATCCTTTGCGACGGATAAGGACGAGAGAGTCCTTATTTAAATTTGGCGCGTAGGCTCTCTCACTGAATTGCGGCAGTTTAGCCTAACCGCTGCAATTGTCATTCACTTGGTCACAGCTTCATTACCATAAAGGTAATATACACAGATACAGACATTCACGTACATCTGCACACACACACACACACGCATACACGAAGCGCCTCGCCGAAACCAAACAAATTAGCCCAGAGGCGAAATGAGACAACTAGTTTTAATTAAAATAGTAAACCAGTGATGATGGCTGTTCTTATTTGCGCAAAATGGCGTTGGGCCATTAAATTGCACCAATGGCATATTTTAAACGCTCACCAAGCGACGCTCATATCCGGTTCACAGCCAATAGAATCCTATATTTATTGCGAACGTTAAAACTCCGTTTATGTACGTGTATTTGGATCACTCGTTGAATATGCAAGGAGGGGCAACTGCGCGAAAGAATGTCGTCATTTCCGGTCAAGCTACACCTGCTGGGCTTTCCGGCGACGACGTGTCCGGTGTCTCCATGACGACACGAGTTACGGTCCCTGGTATATTTAGGGTAATGAAGGGTTTAGCTATAAAACAACTGAGAACCGTATATAATCCTTGCAAGAAAATTGCATTGGTTTACTCTGTCCCTCGTCTCCATAGTTTTCATTCCTGCTAACAAAACATAGAGACGCACACATTCCACGTACTAATCAAATGATACCGAAGGAGGAAACTGCTGTCTCTCAATATAAACGTAGAGCTTCATGGTGTACAATTCTATTCCTAAACAGTACTATTATCATTTTTATAGTTGTATGATAACACTCGTACTAGTATATAAAATTTTTATTACCATATATAATTATAATAATAATCAAAATATATTGCATTGTAAATACAAAGGGCTATTCCGCATCTTTATACAATTAACTAATTTCACGCTAAATTTTAACATCTCTAATATACGAACGCGTTCACAAAACAATATTGATTTTATGTAAGCCTTCTGCAAATTAGTTGCGCGTTAAAATGAGGCAACTAGTTTTAATTAAACTAGTAATCCCATCACTGTGAAATGTTTAAATAGCTGAAACATAAATACATTCGTGACAACCAATTTGTAATACTATTGTAGCCTACAAAATATTCAAATATTCAAAACTATGATGTTTTATATCTTTATATATTTTCTAAATAATTTATTGGACTGAAAGCTATGGACCAGGTATTTCAGTCCAACATGCTTTTTCTTCATCCCCCCGACTGAACTGAAAAAAAATCGGTAACAAAATTAATTCACTGATCTGCTAATGAACATACTCCGTTCAAAGATAATTGTTCATTAACTAAACCAGTATCATTAGTTCGTAAATGGAACGTTAATAGGTCGAAATTTAAAAATCTTTATTGTTTTTTTTTACAGGATTAATTTATATATATGGAAATATTCGTTCAATTTTTGTATTTTGTAATGAATGAATTATTCTCCTTCAGTCATTCAAATATTACTATTTACAAATTTACATTTATTATGATGTTTCAACATGTTTAGTAACATATTAAATGCATCATATATATATATATATAAATAATTGTTAATACATGTTGTTTACATACAGTGTGTGTATTAGTGAAATCAGTGAAATAACTAATTTAGGTCTATGTACAGATCACTGGTCTGTATAAACTTATCCATCCGTCTATGATAATCAGTTTTAACGGAAACTGACTTCACATAATTATAAATCAACTAGAAATTTCTTATGATAATATTAATCATACAATTTAATAAATAATTTAGAGAATTCAATGACTTGTTTAACAATTTAGGAATTATTTACATTGATCATTGAATACATTTATTTTTCATTTGTGATCTTTTAAAATCGATAATTGTGGCCATTAAATAAATGTAATAAAATATTTGCAAATAATATTTTCATTGTATTTTTTTAAACATATAAATTGTGACTTGTTACGTTCCTTTGATAGGTTATACTTTTCTCATTTTATTATTCAATTTCTAGAGTACACGTACCAACAGTATAGTTTCCGATTCAATACGCTCTTCTCCGTTTTCACCGTTTCTTCTCTTTCTCCCTGGAAGATTCAAACGTACATGCATCCACTCAGGCAGTTTTATTTTCTCAATAGATTCCCTATTTCGCGTCTTCTATTTATTAAATGAAAGGAACGAGGCAAACCCAAAAAAAGCGAGAAGAAATGAATGAAAATAAAGGGAGGGACTGAGGAGAAAGGAAGCTTCGAGGAATATTTTATAGGGACGGCCCCGTGGCTTGCAGCTTCGATCATTAATCAATGGTAATATATTAGAACGCTGACCACGCTTTCAGATATTCCATTACTCGAAGTTGCGGTTTCATGGAGTTTCTGCATAAACAATTGGCTCTGTAAGCGAATGTTATCAGCGAACTCACTAATTGACGCCGAAAAAGTAAGTTTCCAATAAATAAACATTCACTTTCAACAAAACATATTTTGTCATATTCAAAAATTAATTACTAAATTACATCATTAAATAAAATTTGTATCTAACTATTGTTAGATACAATGCAAAATTCTTCAAAATATCTATAAAAGTAATTAGAATTTCAAGATATTGAAGTTGAAAATTTGATAGAAAAAAAAACCTAAAAGAGAAATTGATTCATTTTGGACAAAGTATATCTTGTTTTATATATTTCTTTCAGCATATCTATTTAGGTAGAACACAGACAATAAATTCTAAGAGAGATCGATTTAAGAAAAAATAGTAAAAGAAACATCTTCTAAAAAAAACTGCTGTGATGTATATGTATGTATTTCCACCCTTAAAAAGCAGAGGTGTATTATTTATAAGATTGAAAAACGACAGAGATCTTCAGTAAAATATTCGGAAAAGAGGCTAACCTGAATGTAACATAATACAATGATTTGAATGTGACTTAAATGTAAGTGCAATGTTCATAAATTTGCAGAAATGTTTCTGAAAAATGTTATAGGTTTACTTAGCAGATAGAATTTGTGGTCTCGCTAACGCGTTTCCGTCGCGAAACATTTATGCGCGAGGTTACCGGAATTTGCATACTTTTATGAATATTTTTAGGGTCTTTTTTTGTCCACTTCCCTTCGTCTTCTGCCATATCTCCACCAGCAAACTGTGTCCTGCGCTTAGTGTCATGTGGTTTGAATTGCGTCAATTTTGCGGCCGCCGGGTTCTTCAACCTCACACCCTTTTTGCTTTTATTATCTGCAAAACACATTTTAAGGGACAGCTTCGTGTATTTACTGCACCCTTTAAACTAACAAACGGCTCTGTATTTAGGTAGGAATTTATTGGTCTCACTTTATTGGTTCCTAAGGCGATTAAACTCTACTGCAGTGATGCCGAAAGGCCGACCAACAACAGACGTACAACAGAAGAGGAGGAAGAAAAAATGATTACGGAAACGCTCAAATGCTGTTGAATATATAAGAAAAGAGGAAAGGCATTGGAAGGAAATCCTGGGGCGCGTTTCTTTTGTACGAATGAACAGAAATTTCTATAAATCATCTACGGTAAACCAAAAACAAGCAACGAGTATAAAGCGTAAAAGTTATCATATATTTTTGTAGTTGTATCTTCTGGGTCCCGACGGTGTCGTTCCGCGTCCAGAACAATTTATATCATTTTAAATGATATCAAACGCATGCATCCCTACGTGGCCACAGAACAATTCCGTAGTGACAATAAAAAAGAGCTTGAACCGACACAGAAAAATAGAATATAAACTTTAGATGAAAATATCAAACAATCCTTCTTACTTGATAACATCGCATCTTATACAAAAATTACACAACAAATTAATTATTTTAACCCTCGACTCACACTTGAACTAAACGACGTTATAAACAAATTTACAGAACGTATACATTTGTCTATCGAAACCAAAAGCAAGTCATCATATACATAATTGTTTTTTTTAAACAAATATCACGAAGTTTATTGCGTCCGATTTGGGTCAAAGTGTGCTGACTTTGTATGAAACTGAACAAACACCCTCTCTCACTCTCACCACCAAATATCTTTTATAACAGATGCGTGTAAACCTTTCTCCCCTTACGCTGCTTTCAAAATCCAGGATATTAGTATAATACTTTTCGCCCCCATGTGCTGGAAATGTTTAGACGCGAATTTCATATTTATATATTTCGCATTTCCCTTTCACTTTGAAAATATCAAACGTATAAAAAAAACATATTTTTCATTTAATAATATCCATACTTTCTGATTACATTACGTAATCTTCTTAAACAAATCTAAGTTTCTTAAAATTATATAAGATTCATGATAAAGGATTTTCATATTAATAATAACATTATTTACAACAACAACCACAATAAAATAGTTATAAAGAAATACAAAGAAAAAATATATAATGCTACTGCTGCAAAGAGCTATTGCCTTTTCATATTAGTAAATATATTTTTTCTTTATAATACAATAAAATCTGTATAATTATTTCAATTAGTTTAAATGCTAATGGATTTCTTGTTAAATAAATTAATTAATGCGAACAAACCTTTATTGTTTTACGTAGAATAGGATATATTGCTTTGTTGATGAAGTGGGTCTAATCTTGCTTAGTTATGTGAAGGTCTTGCTCACAAAAAGCTCTAACCTTTCATCTCCTAAAATTTGGGTTTACTTCCAGATGTTCTCAGGATGTGCTTCAACATGAATATCTTAACTACCAGGTACTTACTGTTTCCATTATTTTTTTATGTTTGGGAACCGAATATTAGGGAAGGAAAACCTCGGTCAATAGCACTTTGGAATAATAAAGATGTTTAAATAAAATTACGCAAAAAGTATTAATTATAAATAATATATTCGATTTGATAAAGTAATATGAGATTAGGTAATTCAACAAAAAATAATTGTTGAAATTCATGGTATATATTATAGGTAATACATATCAATCGAGTTAATAAAGCTTTAATTATTGGATTTATCCTAAAAATGATATCGGATTCTGTCAATATAAATGGAATAAAATAAATCCAATGTGCCCGACTAATTAAATTCGAGTGGAAGCATAATGAAGAATGACAGAGAGCAGCAGCCGGAATTGGCTTCATTTTTATTTCTGCAGGTAATTCATATGGAATTAATGGCCGTGAATACCTTTTCGGTATTCCTACCCTGATGAAGACTGTACAATTCAGGGATTTGATTAGACGGTTTTAGCTTCAGAGCCCCTCTCATAAATCAACCCCGGGTTTTGGTACGTCGCAAACATACACAAATACACACACACACATATATATATATGCAGGTCAGATTTGTTGTTTGATAACTGAACGTTTGTTTCGTTGATTAATTGGAGCATTCGAGTGCATTTTAAGTGAATTGAAGAGCGGCCTATTTAAGCACAGCCCTCATCCACATATCCGTTTGTTCGTTGCTAATTAGATTGACTTTTAAGTAAATGATTCAATGATGGATTGCAGCTGATGAATGTGCAACTCATCTCGCCCTAATCAATCCACAACACCGACGCACCGCAATAACGCGAAACAACATATGCAATTCGGAATCATCTCGTTCACTTTGTTATTGTTGAATTTGTCGAAATTCATTTACCTTGCGTGTTTAGCATTTCATCGCTAATTAATTTTCTAATTTCAATTTCCAACCGCATAATTGAATACAGAGTTTATTGTATACTCGTTTATTGTGATACATCAATTAGTACAAACATGCTAATAATTGATGGGTTTTAATAGAAGCATAAGCTCAGTAAATACAAACATATAATTTATGTAGAGACAACAAACAAATTGAAAATTTTGTTTTCATATTGAAATTTTATCACTAATTTTAATTACACAAAGTTATTGTAGCAAATAATTGTAAAATAAACATTTGTAATGGGTAGAAAAACTACTTGTTTTAGAAATATGTAATAAATGTTGCTTATTATACAAGTTTAATGAAATTCAAAATATCGTAGTTTCTCAGTTTTAGAAGATATAAACATAGTAAGTAAGTATGGAATGTTTCTGGGAATATTTCATTTCAATATTTTAAATATGTATATAATCATTTCTTGAAATTAACTTGATTAAGTTTGTATAATTCTCAAAGAGACAATAATACAATTTTCCTAATTTGTGTAAACTGTGCATATAAAATGTGAAAAATGCAATCAAATCAACACATTATTCCATTATTCTAAAAAAATACATATTCAAACCACACCCAACACAGTATTACATTTTAAAGCAACTCTTCTAAAAGAAAATCGATTGTCCTCATTTGCATGATTTTATTAATTTTCATGGCCTCCATCATTCTTCTCGGAACATAACAACGTTTCATCTTCCTGTTCAGCAGGATCTGATAAAATTGTTTACAACCACTTTTCGTTTCCGCAATAAATTCATTTATACTTAAAATTAATAAACAACCATACAGATTAATAAGTCAATAATTGATTTATATAGTATTGAAATTAGATTAAATGATTAATAACTATTTAAAACAGTTTATATATTTGGCTTTATTATTGAAGGAATAAATTTTGTATTACAAGAAATATCGTTATTAAAATGTAAATTATTATTAGTAGTAAAAAAAATGATTGTATTTTCCTAATACCAAGGGTTGTTGCTATTACTGCAAAGGGCTATAGATTAATACTTCAATTTATGTAATATTTTTATTATAATAAAATTATTTGTGCATATTTTAGTCAATCAAGTTTGAAAAGAGTTACCAGATAATTAACGAACAGACAAAATTTGTGAATGGCATGGAAATTGTGCAATGCTTATGACAGCCTTTCATGCAGCTTGATTGCTTTCCTTATAATATCCTGCTTTTAATGAAATATATCACTTTATTACAACAATATTTAAGATAATTATGAAGTTTCAATATTATATAAATAACCTTTTGTATTTTCATTAATCATGTTTCAATGATTATTTTTTTTAGTTTGTCAACGTTTTTGTAATTAAAATTAATGGCAAATGATAAATATTTAAAAGTTGCTTCAATTGCTTCTATCGTCGGACATTGAACTGAATGAATAAATGCTTAGCATAGAGTGATTATTATTATATAATATATATTTTTTCGAGCCGCTAGAAAATGATTGATGTGCCGTAAACTATGTCAGGCCATAAAATATAATGGTAATAATGGAACGTCGTCTTGTTCTTTTCACCATCCATCCTTCTCCCTCCTGCCTCACCCATCTTTTTTTTGTACAGGAAAGGACATCTCGCTTAGAATTTATGCCTAATCTCGACATAAGTCAAGAAGCAAAAAAGCGCGGGTCGTTTGGTGTGAAAGTTTTTCGCATAACTCAAACAACTCTAGTATAATTGAAAGCGTTAGGTTGTCAGCTGCAGCGTAATTAGAGGGGGGACGGAATTAACACTTGTAACTCCACTTCCGTTCAATACACTTCCTTTTCTGCTCGGTAATTCTTCTTCTCTTTTTTTTTCATCCTCTTTCGCAAAATTTAATTTGGCATCCGGTTGGCAAGGATTTAATTAAAATTACAATTTGATTCTAGTATGTATTTCAGGTTGGACATGACATAATTAGACAAGGTAATTGTCGACATCCAGACAGTCGAGTGTAACTCTGGAAAGATTGCATGTATTATATAAATATTTAATTAAGCTTTGCAGCATTCTAGTAAATAATTAATTAATTTCAACTTATTTTATTATTAAATATTTTGTTAAAAAAAAAGTTAATTCTGGAACCATCTAGCAGAAAATATATATATAGTCACTAATCATAATTAATATAAAATAATAATGATCAATATTTACTAATTACTATTGAGTAAATCTTTGAAAGTTTGTCGATAACTATAATGTAATTTTGTTGTAAATATTAAAAACAATGTCAAAATAACTAGCAGAAGTCAAATAGCTGAGGTCATGTAGTTATGATGATGTAATCGATAGCTTCTAAAGATCGCTGTTTGCAGAATGTTGTCATGAAAACAAGAGTTTCACCTGTTTGTTGAATATCTTAAGCGAAGCCGTGTAAAGGGGAAGTTCGGGAAAGGCAGGTATTGTTGAGTTTGGCTAAGTCGTATTAAGTTTGAGAAGGAACAATGGCCGGTGCGAGTTCATTATGCATTCACCAGGCACATCTACCGTACATCACCACCCCTTTTCTCCCGCCGGGAAAAACTTGGTCAATCAGTTGCAGGTCGCAAACGTACAAAAAAAAATGACAGGAGAGATCTGCATGTATCCATGTCACGGATTAATTACAGATTTCCGGAGTTTGAGTTCCGAGTGTGTTTATGGATTTCCAATAAGTGGATAATAGCCGACGTTACAGCCGTGGGTTAACTTCCTCATTCCGTAACTGATTGACGTCGATCCCTTCAAAATTGAATTACAATTCAATTTATAATGACCAACAGGGATAGGGCGGCTGGGATTTCGTTAGGATTTGAATGAACATGGAGGCCTTACGGTGCGAAAGGTATAAGGAAAACAATATTTTGCTAAATTCGATACAATTCCCTGGCCAAATCAGCTAAACTTTGCGATATTCCCGGAGTTGTGACCTTCGGGCTTCATCCCTTCGTAAGGGTAACAAAAAAAAACGAGTTTAGTGGAGCAATTTATGCGGATCCATCAAAACATTCTGGTGTTAGGTTTCTCAGTGTTTGCGCTGCAGCGCTTTGGGACAAGGCGTCATGACGATAGAAGTGCCCCGTTTTACGTACACAACGTGGTGTCAATAAGAACCATCACACCTCCCCCATAAGAATTTAGCTTAGGTATAAAAATATCAAATATATATAAAGAGGAAAAGTGGAAATCGAATCGGAAAATTTTCATTCACGATTCTTCACAGGTCTTCCGGGAAATGGATACATTGAATTTTAGATTTCAGTGAAAATTGAAAATCTACGACTAGAAGAATTACAACACCGGGCAATTACAATCATTCTGCATCCCTATTTTCTCTAGTATCGCAGCGAAAATCGTTTCGGCGGATAGAAATTTTCTATACAATTTTTCTAGTTTACTATTGGATCGGTCATTGAATGTGCGGATTTCCATACACTCCGATGGTTCGGAATTGAAATCGCAGATAAAAACTGAATTTATATATGAATAATATTGGGATTACTGTGCGGAATGAAATGCGCGCATTAAATTATTCAAAAGGTGTCACCCTAAATATTTCCAACATTCGGACATAATTCAAAGCCGCTTTTATTATTACTCTATTATTTTTCCCCATTGTTTATTTAAACTTGGCGGGTTTTTAAATGAAATTTCCCAAAAAGAAAAAACAACAACAAGCTGCGTTT
This sequence comes from Nicrophorus orbicollis, assembly GCA_018845635.1. Classification (NCBI taxonomy): domain Eukaryota; kingdom Metazoa; phylum Arthropoda; class Insecta; order Coleoptera; family Silphidae; genus Nicrophorus; species Nicrophorus orbicollis. Next base: position 181,130 of record JAFMTC010000533.1, read on the forward strand.
TAACAATTCATGAAAAAAGTAATTGTAAATATGAGTGCGTATGCAAACGAGCACTTTAATATTGCACTTTTATTTGGAAACGAATGCAATTTTTTCGTTGAATTTTGTTGATTTTTTAATAGATAAATAAGCGAAATACATTTTTGGATTTAAAAATGACATATATTTCATATTAGTTTTAAATGTTATATGACAAAAACAATAAAGCTTTACTATTTTATGTTTAATTGAAAACATTTTGATACAATATATGAAAAATAACAATAAAACTAATGATCAATCACAGAAAATACATATTTATTGGTTACGTAGCAAGAGTCTATAATGCGTCTATAATTAGAAGTAAGAATAAGTAGACTATGAAATTGACTTCACGTCAAATACTGATTTAAAACAAATAATTATGATAAAATGATCGAATCTTATTTTTTCTCTTAAATTATCTTTAACAAAATTATTAATAGTCAAAGTAAACTAAAACTGAAAGAAGCTGTAATTTATATTCAATTACAGTATCTTGATATAACTTGTAACCAGAAATTGGATTCTAAAAGCCATTCGAAAACAGTTGAGGATGAAATTAAATCAAGAGCCGCTAAATATTTAAGAGCGTGGGATCAACATTTAAACAACTTCTAGCATATATAAACTCATGCATGGAGAGGAAGAGACTTTACATCAAAATCCGTATGAAACTTCTGAAGCATTTTCTTAAATCTACTTCATAACTTAAAATAAGATATAGAGCTTTATTATTATTTAAATGTTAATTAAAACATAGAGATTATACCAAAAAAGATCTGTATAAGATTTAATATAATGCAGATGAAACTTTAAAAAAATCGAGATTGATTCTGAAGAAAAACAATCTTCATGGGATTAGTTGTCGATGCGTAACATTTCCAAACAAGAGTTGTAATTTATTGGATATTCTTATAGATAGATTATAAATATTGTTGCAAAAAGATAAACCGTGTTTCTTTGGTGTTTGTTGGAACTTCAGTTATATAACTGAAATAAGAAGTGAATGAAATTGATAAATTCAGAATGAATTCAGATTTTTGTATTTCTAACATATATAAATGACTAAAATAACAATTTAATAAGTTCCAAAAGCTAATATTAAAGCGGAACAAGTTAAACAGACAAACAAAACAAAACGCTCAGTTCGACCCTTGTCTACGGAGGACTTGGTGGCATTTCCAGGAAAAACAAAGCATCCATGAAAGGGGTATAACGTGGAAAACGAAATTAATGAATTTCAGGAAAAGTGAGTCAAGAGCGCGGCGCGGCTCGAGCCTGAAAAACCGCGGAAAGTAAAAATCCGCAAACAATGTACGAACTTTCTCTCCTGTTATATTTAGGAAAATTCTCGTGAGATCGTCCAAAAGTTTCCATTTTTTTTTTGCACTCCAGTAATAGGTTTTAACGGGGACTCGGAGCGTTTTATTGGCCCATCAGATGGTTATTAAGGCATTCACCGTAATCTGGTGGGAATAAAATTTTGCGGATTCCATAAAAATCGCCGAAGGAACGAATATCACTCAGCACCTGGCGCATCCGAACGACATGAAAGGCGAATATATAAATGCCGAAACGCAGGGAACGCAGGCAAACATTATTATTTTGTACGTTAAAAATTTAATCATCGAAAGTTTCCGGAGCAGCGCTGCCCTTTTTTATTGCGCGACCCCTAAAAATATTATTAACCGTCATTTTTGCGAGCATTAAAACACTTTATGCAGAGAGTAAATTCGAAAAAAGTTCTTTTTTTAAACGCGAAACTCGGCAAATATAACTAATAAAAATATAGAAAATCGACATAATAAAACCTTTTTATGAATCCTTTTAATTATTACGAGTTCCGCATTTGTAGTAGTAATATATATATATACTATATTTGTTAAGAGCTCATCCATTAAAAAATATGATATTTAAACTATTTATTGTAATTTCGTTATGATATACTTATAATATAATTATACATTATACATTAAATATACATTATTATTTGTTTAATTTTGAATTGATTAAAAAAGTTATGTATCGAATATGATATTTTATTGAGAAAAAGTATCAAACAAATGTTAACAAAATTAAAGTTAACTAAATTGTATTTTTTATTATTAGAGTAATAAGTATTATTAACTAGGTGGTAACTATCTAATTTAGCAAAGTTACAAATATAATAAACCTTACTTTATACTCTCACTCTTGTAGGCTTATATAATTGTCGTTTAAAACAATATTTCCTAACGTAATCATACATTCCGATGTAAGGGTAATTGGATTCTTAAGGTGGTAATTCTAAACTGTATTCTTCCAGAGTTTACCGTATCCTCAATCGTTACCATGTATGTTAGGGAACATCAAAACTTTAGACAGACTTAGGTGGGACATGATACAAAAAAATTGTTAAGAAATACTGATGTACAGTATACTTTATGGTCTAATGTAATATAACACAATTATCATTATTATTTTCTTATAATTATTACAATTCAATGTGGCTACTCTAGTATTATTGCAAGAAGTACCTATGTATGAGATTAAATAGACTTGACCAACATTTACTATATACGAAGTAATATAGATAGTGCAATATGTTGACTTGTTTTGCAATTACTTAAGTGCTGGTGTACGTATTTGAGCAAGTAGTTACATCAAAGTGTTTCATTCAGAGCCCTTATTTAATTTTATATACAATGCAAATGAAGAACTCAATACCAAATTCAGGATCTACATTTAATTTCGCCTTTCATCAATTTAAACTAATTAATTAAAAGAACAAACAATCTTCCAATAAAAATAGCATATTTTTGTACATTCTGTACATTTACCTATTATAATTAGATTGATATAGATTGGAAACTAAATTATGATTACATATTTATTACATTATCATCAATTTTATAATTTAAGGATGAATTTTTTAATTTACAAATTGAAATATATTCCTTCATATATTTTTTTATTATTTTTTTTTAGTATCTTGTGAATATTTCGACCTATTATTTCCATTATTTTCTATTTATTTATATTATAAAACATAATGTCAAGTTACCGGTTTTTAAATATAAGAAACATATTATAAATGAATAAAATTTTAACTCTAGGAAATGAGACCCCAACTTTTAAACTTCAAAGTTTAAAGTATTCGTTAAATGTTTCTAAAAAAAAACCGTAACACCGGGCATTTCTATAGTGGATTCAAATGTAAATTGCGGATTCAATTTGGGATTCGAGCGTCGTATATAAATTTAAAAAAATGTATTAATTTTCTCGCCATTTGCTTGCGGAGATTTTTAATTAAATGTGCAATGCAGACGTTACGTTCTGTTCTCTCTGCGTGCCCAAGCACACAAGTAACATTGTTTCATTTTGTTGGAAGTTTACATTCTTGTGGAAATTTTAATTTTCAGATGCAAACAATAAACATCATATTATACACATAAAGCATAGGACAAATATACGGTATTCTTTCAAGTGTTGAACAGTTTAATTTATATAATATAATGGTTTGTATAAGTTTGTCGAACATCATTCAAGATTGTATTGTTCTTAAACTAAATTGTAAAAAAATACAATTATTTTTGTTCAGACGTTAAGAACGTTACATTAGAAAATTCTTAATTATTTTTCTTCACATAAATTACTTACGTTTGTTTAATTAAACGTGAAATTGTTTAACTGCTGTAGAATCACTGCTGCTTGACCTAACTGGATTTTCATTAATTAGGTTTGATTAATTAAAAGTGTAAATTGTTTATACTTTGTAGAAACACAACTTCGTACCGTAACGGCGTTTACACTACTAACAATGTTGCTTAGCTTCACAATCGCAATGTGCAGGTGTTCACTCTTTATCTCATAGAGATAATTTATGCGTGCGATAAGAAAACAGTTGCAAAGTGCAGGTGTTCACTCCTTATATGGAGATTGTATATTCGTTCATTGCAGATGTTCATGCAGCTCTTCACTTCTCATCTTTTAAAGATAATTTATTCATGAGATAAGAAAACAGTTGCAAAGTGCAGGTGTTCACTCCTTATATGGAGATTGTTTATTCGTTCATTGCAGATGTTCACTCCTTATCTCTTAGAGTTAATTTATGCGTACGATAAAACTTCAGTTGCAAAATACTTAATATGTAGATTATTATACATTTGAAAGTTTAAAAGTATAGATATTTGCATTTAGTAAGTATTGCTTGACCTTACTGGTTTTTCACTAATTATGTTTGATTCATTAAAACTGGTCTTGTTTATATTCTGTAGAATCACAACTTCGTAGCGTAACGGCGTTTACAGTACTAATAGACAATGTTGTTAAGCTTCACAATCGCAATGTGCAGGTGTTCACTCTTTATCTCATGAGATAATTTATGCGTGCGATAAGAAAACAGTTGCAAAGTGCAGGTGTTCACACCTTATATGGAGATGGTTTATGTGTTCACTGCAGGTGTTCACTCCTTATATGGAGATGGTTTATGTGTTCACTGCAGGTGTTCACTCCTTATATGGAGATGTTTTACGAGAATTTACATTTCCAAATTACGGCCAAATTGCTCAAGACACAGCTATCATTTAATATGCCTTGGATTCCCCAACTATCAAGCTTTCATATGTATATTCAGGATATATTCTATCTGTAACAGTTTTCGAGAAATTCGCTAAAATGTGAAGACACTGCCATTTTCGCCTGTTAATTTTTCGTTTCTTCAATTTTGATATCGAATTGTAGTCAAACAGCCCAAGACACAGGAATAAGTGAATATGCGTTATAATCCTCAACTATCCTAGTTTCATAAGCATCTTTCATATCTACTCTATCTATTGTAGTTTTCGAGAAAACCGATGAAATGTGGAGACACTGCTTTTTCTTCTGTTAATTTTTTCGTTTCTTCAACTTTGATTACAGCCAAACGGCTCTAGACAGAGCAATAAAAGAATATTCCTCAACTATCCTAGTTTCATAAACATCTTTCATATTAAAGTTATCAATAGAAATTTATAAAATTTGTTGTAATATTATTAATATGATTGAAGTATTTATATAAGGTAGTCAAAATATATAAAAGAAAATAATAATATTCTGATTTTCATTTAAAATGTGTATTATGGAACACATTTTAACTGAAAATCAAAATATGCACATAGCATATATAAAATGTACCATTTTGTTAATTTATTAATTGACGTAGATTGTGAAATACAATGGAAACAATGAAACACGTTAATGTTAAACAAACATTTATGGTGATAAAAAAATACATTATTTTGTGAAATTCGAGTGGAACAAGGAATACAGCGGATACAAAGTAGAAACCTTTCATTTGCAATTGTTCCGGTGAACCCAATCGTTCAAGCGTGACATTGTTTGCATCCAAACATATATTTTTAAATAATAAAAAGCGCGTTCAGTTTGTGCCTTTGTATACGTTGTATTGTGCAAACATAAAATAAATCAAATTCTACAATTAGTGAATTGCAATAAAACACGTTAGTTTTCAAATGTAATATATTGTAAATTAAATTGTGCATACTTTTTTTTATGTATTTTATTATTGAAATTGAAGGATCATTAACGAATGTTAAATGAACATTCATCAAATATGTGTCTATTTTGCATTGCACTAAACGTTAATCGAACGGTTTGTTTTTTTTTATACATTAAGTCGGCCTTCAATAAGCACTGTTTGGGGACTCTCAAATCTCGACCTCAAATAGTGTCTCATGATTAACATTCTGAATTCTGTAAATTAAGAATTTAATTGCTCGAAGAAAAAAAACATGAAAATCTACAGGTTTGCTACAATTACCAAACCGATGCACGGTGGTTTGGTTCTGCAAAGCCGGGAGCTGTAAAAGTTTTTGGAGCGTACAGAACCCTGCTTGTTTTTGATTTTTCTACATGCTTGTTTAGTACAATGTTTATTTCGGAAATCGCCTGTGGATTCATTTCAATGATTTGGGTTTTCATAAAACACATATAACATTGCTTCCCATGTGCTCCTCTTTTAATATTTGTTTTAATGAAAAATATATAAACAGCTATTCAATTTGAGTTTTTGTTACTTTCTGTTTATGTTTTGTATAATTTTAAGATCATTATACACAAAGAGATATATAACAGATTTATTTGTAATAAATGGGCCACAAAAATTATTATTAAATGTAAAAGTTACATGAAAGTTAATTAAATGTATGGATATTGTGGATTTACATATAAAGTAATTATTAATATAATTAATTGTAAAACAAACAAGTGGTTATAATATGAAATGTGTTAATCCAATAGATAAATAACATCGAAAGACTACAGATAATTCAATTTACAAGCGGTATACCCATGTAAGCGTAAATCAAGTTAAAGTTGATTTAAGCTGATTTATGGGAAGAAGTTTAATAAATTGCAAAACTACGTGCAATATATTTAGTAAGTAATCCGATTTGCGGTCGGACATACGGAAAGGGCCTGGCCTAGGCAGCAGGCCGATGGTTCTCTACAAAGGAATCCTTCTAATGAGCAATTCCATATCGGATCAGGTTTTAATTGCCACAAAATGTTAAATAGCGACCATTTAAGGTCTTTGTTTATTTACTGAAACGGATGAAAGCCGTCCGGCGAAGCACAGCCCCATTTCCCAAAAAGTCATTAAGCAACTTTCCCTCCGCGAAGCAATTTAATGTTCCATTTTCCGTTCTTCTTATTAAAAACCTATTTCATTTCGGCCGCATGACGTTCGTTAATCCTAATTTAAGACGAGATACCAGAAAACTATTTCATTTTGCTCGTTTCAGTTAATTACCGAACTTGTGTTACGTCTGAAATTAATGCGATTACTGTTATGTCGGTCCGGACATTATAGTGACTTATTGAATTATGCGGGATATTCGAGACAGGAAAATATTGCAGTAATTATTTCAGCGAGAAAAACGAGGGAGAAACACCTATTTCAATCGATTTGGAGCAAATTGATTTGCATACATTTACATTCTTATGGGACGCTTCGAATGCGGACACTCCAAATTTATTTATATATCGATTACCTTAATCTGCTATCGATGTTCTAACTAATAGAAAATAATACTAACTTTACGTAATTCTTAAACTAATGGACTGCCAATAGTTATTGCCTACTTTAAACTAATATAAAACGGTTGATTTACGATTACATATCAATTACATAACTATTGTAATCAAATAGTTAAAGAAAAACATCATAAACTTCACTAATTTCTATGTGAGTATTAGCAGATTCCTTGCCTTTATAGAAATAAGAAAGTTTATTATGTTACTATTAAATTGAAATTAATTAATTTATTTATTTATTAATGATGATAAATTTATGTTTTTTTTTTAATGTTTGTCATTTGAAGGTGATTTCACTTACAAAAGCTATATGTAAAATGATCAAGTAAAATCATAACATTGACAGACATGCTTATCTACTTGTAGAATGAATTTATAGTCATCACAATAGAATTGATTATATTATATGATAATCCTCTTTGTTGAATGTGGTGTGATGACCACTTCGTCAAATGCTCCTATTGTTAATTTATCTGTTAACACAATCCCAATGGTATTGTCATTTAGGTTGTCAACCATATCAATTTCCATTCACTTGAACTTAATTGATATCAAGTTTCTCAGTTCCCTATTTCCAGATATAAATTGACTCTCTGTAGAACTGTCAAAGCAAATAGCTATTCTCATATATATTCACTATATTCTATAGAATATACAGTATTATTCAAGTATCTTAATTCTGGGTCTTGAAATTGGAAAACCTGTAGTTTACTATACTATTTTCATTTTATTTAATCCCAATATCTTTTATGAAAAACTTCATACTTCAACTTCAGACAGTTAACCGGTTTTTACTTATACCGGTTTATAATATGAAGCTTCAAGCATTGTTTCTATTTGTAAAATATCATTCATGATGGAATAAATATGTTTTTTCAATCGTTGTTATAAAAATTATAAGTTTGTTTTAAATAATTAACGTAATAAATCTTTCCAAAGTGCTTTAAAATAAATTAGTATGTTATATTGATTCCGTGGAATATGCTAGAAGTAACAGGTTTCGATCGTTTAGATAAAAAGATGCGGTCTGCTTCATTTAATAGGGACTAATTTAATCAATCACTGGAGTGAGTTTAGGGGCTCCAAACTGTGTTCTGGGGGATACGATAACACAAAGTTCCTTGTTTTTAATGGTTCTATATAACACCGAAAACATTTTCGCCGTTCACAGCACAATAGAGCTTCAAAAGCTAAACAGTTTAATGCCTTTTACTACGACCAAATGTAGTTTATTTATAATAAAAATTATTCATATTAAATTAAATTACATCCAATAATTCAGAATTAATACATTACATTGATTGTTGTGTAATTGGTGAGGAAATGCGGCTCTTCATTGAGTGAAATCGCATTGTTTTTTTACGTTTTCTTATTACATTAATTAAGTGTAAAGCGTTTAACTTATTAACTATGGTTTGGCTCTTGAAAAACCGGAATGAGTCTCAATAACGTCCTTTATATTATATTATACAATAGTTACCAATTTTAGTTAAGTACTGAAATTATTTTTAATGGCGTACTCAATCATAAATACTGTATATATAATGTAAGGATATATTCAAAATGTTATACATTTATAGTAAATCGTATTGAAATATTATATATTATATTTTTTGTACAAAGGTTCGTGTAATTTATTATGGAAAGGTATTAATTATAAACCGATAATTGATTATTAGTAAGACATAGTTATAAAGCGGGGATAATTAATCAAGGATTGGTTTTTCATAAACCGCACGTTGCCTGCACCTGCTCAATTTGGGTTGCTCATAAAATTTAATCAAAATAATTACCAAGAACATTAAGCACATATATTTTATAGTAATGTATTATAATTATTTTAAGTAAATATGTGTGATGGTATTAACAAATTATATTCCATTATCTTCTAATAATAAAAATATTTATTGCAACAACAACTATTCAAAACATAAACTGAATATAATAGAAATACAAAGAAAAAAATCAAATAAAATGTAATGCTATTACTGCAAAGACGATAGGTCTTTCTGTCCATAAAATAAAACTATATGCAAAATATAATAATAATAAAAAATACAAATTCATATTTATGAATTTGTTGTTGTGTCTTGAGCCGTTTAGCTATAATTTGCAGTCAAAGTTGAAGAAATGATAAAATAAGTTTAAATAAAAAGAAACGACTATTAATTTGGAGTAGATCTTATTTGCATGTTCATTATTTTAATGAACAATAGATTATTATTTTAATTATTAATATTTTCTTGCTAAAGTTTATTCGTCTTTAATGTTCCAAAACTTTTTAATCGATTGGTTGATTGATTCACAATAGAAACTCAAAGGATGTATCAATATTAAGATTTTGGTGGACTGTATTTAATGTGATTAGCCGAATAACATTCTTTGGTTTTCCTAATGGAAAACAGATAATAGATACACATATTGACATCGAAACATCTATTCATATACATTTAATTGGAATTGCTAAACTAAAATTTAATTATTTAATTATTTGTTGTCATATTGGCACAATAATGTTTATCCATTGACCAAAAGAGGGAGACTTATTTGCAGTGACAGTGTGCGCATGTCCGCGGAGTGGGACGTTCAGTTGTGCGCGTCCCTTTCTTAAGCCAACACCATTCTAATTAGAAATTCGTAATAATTGGCGAAAATTCATTGGTTTGTTCATTGATTTTAAGTGGAAATTGAAACACCGCGGAAATCCATCATCGGAGATGCCGTTTCAATTGAATTTCGGTAATGAAACGTGAGTAAATCGTTTTGTTTGGCCCGAATATTTAGCATTAGAAACGGCAAAGCGATGCGTTCCCCCTCCACATTTGGCATCGTTGCTTTTTGAGAAAGCGTTTATATTGCAATGAAATCGCTGTTTTTTGTTGCAATTCAACGACCTGAACATCTTCACGTTCAACTATGCACGTCTCTGATTGGTCTATACGCAACGTTCGATCGCCTCACCTCGCCATTGTGCGTACTGCGTGGTTAAGAGTGCATCATCTCCTTGCGTTTCCAAAGAAAATTCAATTTAATCCCTTAATCCACCGCTGCAATTAAACAAGGTTGGTGCATTTAGATAATATTGAGCCTCGTTCACCAATTGCTGTTATTTCTAATCATGTACAATTCTTCCTTTGTGCCGCAAATGCGATTTTGAAATGACGGTTGGCGTCCATTTTGAAATTTTGTTGTTATTTGCCTATTACATTTATTTATACGTTAACTGTTTTACATGGATGCAAGGTATGAATACCAGGTCATTCCATGAGTATTATGATCGCAGTAGTACGCATTGAATGGCAAGACCGTCTGTGTGAAAACCTTCACGAGGTGCATCCGTTGAGGGGTTGTTCGTATTCGAATGTACGAGCAATCACCGACCGATCACAGCGGATCTAGGGGCTCGCGTTTTCCCCGAATTTTTGCAATTCGCGACAGAATGTCGTTAAGACCCAGTCTTACATTCTGTTAAGTGTTTGTGCGTTTCTTTGAAGACATTTTATAGCTTATGGCTCTTGTTCTTCAACCGGCAAGTCTCGTTATTCAATTTGCTACTGATGAATTAATTAGAATCACGGATCGTGTGTTAAATTTCCGGTAGTTTAGTGCGTATTTGTTACGAAATTATGGTACGTGTTCTTCGTGAGTGCCATCTACGAGGGCTGAGATTTGGATAGTTCCTGAAGACATCAAGTGGTAAGTGAATTAATACCACACAGGATTCATTACAACAATCCCTACCACCTCAACATAACATATTAACATTTTGCCATTCATTCATTTTCTTAAATTCCTTAAATTTCTTTTTAGCTGTACCAATCTACGAGGGCTGAGATTTGGATAGATCCAGAGATGCAAATGGTGCTGATACTGAAGACATTAAGTGGTAAGTGATTTAATACCACACAGGATTCATTACAACAATCCCACTCATGACAACTTTACATTTGAACTTTTTGCCATTCGATTTCTTACATTCTTTTTGTTTCTTTTCAGTTGGGTAGATCCCATGATGCTGATAACTTGATGTCTTCTAAGTAGTAAGTGATTTTACACCACACGGGATTCAAATAGCGCATGCCCTCCCCTTCTCGACCTAACATCTAATTTTGCAATTTAATTTGAAAGTAAATTCATTTTTTCATCTTTTCAGGTTTGGCGGCTTATTCAAAAACACTTTGCACTTTGTTTCTTAAAATTAAATTCACTTC